>CM052700.1:9577065-9597672 GCA_028551405.1 Uromys caudimaculatus | reverse complement strand
ATATTTATAATAGCCAGAAGCTGGAAACAACCCAGATGTCCCTCAACAGAGGAATGGTTACAGAAAATGTGGTACATTTACACAATGGAGTACTACTCAGCTATTAAAAACAATGATTTAATGAAATTTGCAGGCAAATGGATGGAACTTGAAAATATCATCCTGAGTGAGGTAACTCAGTCACAAAATAACGAACATGGTATGTACTCAATGATAAGTGGATATTCGCTGAAACATTTGGAATACCCAAGTTTCACTTTACAGTAACCACTGGACTGAGAGTGAGGTCCCAGATGTAGGAGTTGGAGAAGGGACTGAAGGAGCTGAGGGAGTCTGTAGCCCTATGGAGGGAGCAACAGTGTCAACTGGCCTGATCCCCCCCCCCCAGGTCTTCCTGGAGGCTAGACCACCAACCAAAGAATACACATGGAGGGACCCATGGTTCGGGCCACATATGTGGCAGAGGAGGGCCTTGTTGGCCATCAGGGGGAGGAGAGACCCCAGTAAAGGGGAATGTCAAGGTGGGAATATGGGAGTGGGCGGGCAGGTGGGTAGAAGGTGGAATTCCCTCATAGAGATGGGGGAGGGGGAAGGGATAGGTGGTCTCCAAAGAGGAGACCTAGAAAGGGGGAAACATTGGGAATGTAAATAAAGTATCAAAAAAATAAAAAAACTAAGATACTGCATGCTGTATGTTAGTGTGCATACACACAGCATTCTTGTGGCAGATACCCCACATCCTTTTGTTCAATCATCAAATATGCATTGCTTTTGTCATATATATCAAGCATCTTTCATGACACAGGAGATATGCTAGCAACCCAAACAAAAATCCCTGTTCTCGTTCATCTCCTAGCTTGAGGGTATATTATAGTCAGAAGCACAAGGCTTTAAAGCTCGTTGTAACAATTAGGATGTGGAAGTTAATGTGGTAAAGATTAAGCAACATAAACCTAAAGCAGGAAGATGCAGGGCCCATGGAGCTTGCTTCACACTAAAGGTGTAGTTCTCTGAGAAGGGGTGGGGGAATGGGAGGAAGGGGTGTAAGGGTGAGCCTAGGAGCGAAGGGGGTGTGTGGCTGTGATCAGGCTGTACAGTGAATACATTAAACTAAGGGGAAAAAAGGTGTAGTTGTCTTCCCTCAAAGGATGAGATATGGAGTAACAAAATATGGAACTGTGTGGATTTCAGAAGCGGAGGGACGTTGATTACTGAAGAGGGAAGGTGATTTCATCACTCACCCTGGGCATGGAGTGCATCAAGAAAGACTCAGAAGGTAAAGTCTACAAGATGAGTCAGAGGCTCCAAGGACAGGAGACCAGACAGCAGCAGCAAAAAGAAAGACTGGGATAGAAATCTCTTATCTCTACAGCCTGAGCATGGGAGCCATCGAACTGTTCTCAGCACCACAGTCTAATGCTGTGCTGAGTAGACAAAAGTTCATGTGATTGTAGCCAGACTGAAAAAGATACCAGGACAAGAAACTGGCCCCGTGTGTCAGCAGCAGAAGCAGTGAGGGGTAGTTTTAGAGCATAAACGTTTGAAAAATGTAAATTTTTTGAAGAAAAAATGGAATGGAATTGTCACTAATGATACTAGAAAATTATGTTTTAGAGATAATGTAAGAGCTTTATTATGGTATTATATGTATGAGGCGTCCCCCTGTAAATCAGATGTAAACAGAGTTGTCTACATTAATCTGGAGTCCATAAACTCTTAGAGACAAAATATAAGGAATAGAATAGTGAAATACCCAGAGGTGAGGGGAGAGGGAGGAGACAGTGCTACAGTAACCTTACAGTGTGCAAGGAGGCATCAGCTCCTTGCTTTAAATCAGCCTTTGCATTAATTGTGCTACTTGATCTCCCGCATAATGAGCAAGCCAATAAAGTACCTACCCATCTGCTTACCATTAGTTAATAATTTAGTCATGTTCAACTACCACAGTAATTCAAGTATCAGTAAATAATTCAGTGGAATTTCAAAATATTGTCTTTTACATTCTCAATTCAGCCTTAGGGTAAATAATCTACAGGATATACCTAATCTAATAGGAAAAGGTAAGTCTGCTTTGGACATCTGGTGAGATCCACAAAGGATATATATATGCTCAAAGACTGCCGGGTCTGGGTTCAGTCAGAGAAGGTGCACCTAACCCTCAAGACTCTGGAGGCCTCAGGGAGTTTAGAGGTCTGGTGGGGTGGGGGCGGGGACATCCTCATGGAGATGGGGGATGTGGAGGAGGTATGGGATGTGGAACAGTTGGAGGGTGGACTGGGAGGGGAATAAAATCTAGAGTGTAAAAAAAAAAAGAAAAAAATTATAGTAAAATAGAAGAAGAAGAAAAAGAAGGAGGAGGAGGAGAAGAAGGAGAAAGAAGGAGAAAAGGAGAAGGAGAAGGAGAAGGAGAAGGAGAAGGAGAAGGAGAAGGAGAAGGAGAAGGAGAAGGAGAAGGAGAAGGAGAAGGAGAAGGAGAAGTAGTGTTAATAAAGAAGAAGAACATGAAGACTTACGAGTTCTAAACTGTGCCTTTCCTAAATCTAAGACACGGGTATAGTGAGAAAAAATAGTACGTTTTTAAAAATAAGAGTTACACATACTAAGTGTTTCAGGTCTTTTAAAAGTGTGTTGCAGTCACAGATTTAAAAATAAGAAAAGTCAGACCTCTAACTTCCTTTAAAAATAATATGGCATTCTCAAATCTAGTAATTTGAGGCAGAGTTTTTAAAAGGAGAGAAAATGACAGCTCAGACCCAGAGAGGGAACCTGGTAAATGTCATAAAACTAGCAAGCTGTGTGATTGTCATTAAAACCTAGTTCTCTCTAACTACAACAGATTTAGAATTCTACGTTCACAGACTTAGAATGCTACATTTAACCCACATTCTCCTCATTGGAAACAAGTAGCTTGAGAAAAGATAACCCATTTCATTAGGGCCTTATTTATATGATCAAGGCTTTGGAAATTAATATTTTATAGGAGAAGGGGGATCGGCCTATTAGAAAAGAATAATTAAAGTTAAAACATACATCATATTTAGAATCTGAAGAAAACAATCAAAGATGCTTTACACTTGGTCTGACGTATGGGGAAAAAAATTCTTTCCAAACACAATGTAGGCACTTAATCAGGTGCTCTGATCTGTAAAACGTATAGAGGAATGGCCTAAACACTGCTGCAAAAAGCTTTGACCAGAAGTATGTGTGGTTACTAGTGTGGTTAGTGAACCTCCTTGGTACATTGTGGTGTGGTGTGTGTGTGTGTGTGTGTGTGTGTGTGTGTGTGTGTGTGTGTGTTTCTATGTGTGTGAGTATGCATGTGTGTGTATTTATGGGTATGTTGAGTTTCTGTATGTGTGAGTATGTGTATTTTACTGTGTGTGTTTATGTGTGTATGTTCTGTCTTTGACCCTGTGTGTGTATGTGTGTGTACATGTGTGTATGTGTGTGTATGTTTCTATGTGTGTAAATATACATGTGTGTGTATTTATGGGTATGTTGAGTGTCTGTGTGTGTATGTGTATTTTACTGTGTGTGTGTGTGCTGTCTTTGACTCGTGTGTGTGTGTGTGTGTGTGTGTGTGTGTGTGTGTGTGTGTGTGTGCTTTCTGTTCTCTTAATTTGGTCTGACCTTATTCTGAAGTCAGACTAATGTCAACTCAGAATTGTTGCACCAGAGAATCCCCCAATGAGTTCTTGCTTTGTCCTTTACATCTGCAATGAAGGAACTCTCACACAGAAAGAGATCTAGAATTTGGTTAGCTTTCTATTCTTACAATTAAGTGCAGCATGGCTCTCATCTTTACTATCATCTTTCATAGGCTACCAAAGAAGACCATGCACTTGTGATTCCCTTATAGTACTTTCTATACAGTATTTTGAGATTTTTTAGCTCCTGCCTGAACATAGCACTGCTCACTACCACACAAACAATCAGGTAGACCAGTCTTAAAGAATTTAAATGAGCACCTAGCAGCAAAAATGTTGCAATCGGTTCAGGCAAAAACTTTCTCTCAGCTCCTGCAGCAACCCACCAAGAAGTGATTCCTTTCTCCTCCTGGCATCACAGACAGTGTGAGTGTACTGGGAAGGATATTCTCCTGTTCTTCTACTACGTGCTGAACATTGATAGATAATTCAGAGGTCGTAAAACTGAATAGATATGTTTTCAAATGAATTGTAAATTTGTATCCATTACTTATTCTGGAGGAAATGTAAAAGCAAGAGAGGATATTGAGACAAAACTGGAAACACAATTTTTAGCATAAGTAGTGGTGTTTGGCCTATAAGTTCCTCACCCCCTTCCCAGTGGTGAGTTCAGATATATGTTAATGGCCATTCTTACCCAGTCAGTGTCTTCTTTAAATATTCTAAATATATTCTCACCACAAACGAACACCAGGTCTTACTTCAAGACTGCAGTTCTGGTGAGGCTCCTTACTGGGGAGCAATCTTATTCACCACTGACTGCATCTGTCAGCCTGTGACTAGCGCTCACCACAGCCTTTCATCCCAAGGTGGCTTGGAGGCTGCTGGGCACTCCCACTGGAACGCGTTTCTCCTTCTCAGTTTATTGTGCAGCAGTGACAACAGACTCCTGTTATCTTCGATCTCTTAGTCATAATTTATCTTTCATCAACTATCTTAGTGTTCGGCCAACCGCTTGCTCTCCTTCTAAAACCTTTGGATATCCATGAGCCTTTAAAATGTTGTGAGCTGTTTTCTCAGACTTTTGTGTTTCTGTCCCTAATATTTTGTGTTGCACTGCACATTGCCCCGTGCATGCCTGATGATCTCAAAATGCTTCTCCCAAAGACAGGATGATTCTAGGACAATGCTAATTTCTTCCTATAGTCCTTTTAATCCATATTTAGTCTTTTATGTATTTTCCATTCCTCCAAGTGCTGAGTTCTTCAATATAAACTTGTTGACTCTTTTCCATAGTCTCCCCAAATTCTGCTACCCAGAGACATTCAATAATCAATTGACCCCAACAGAAACACATTTTCTAGCCTCCTCTAGCAGAAACTGGTACTACACACCAGGAGGAGGACTCCCACGAATTCACTTACTGAAAAGTACTGAAGACCTCAGTCCAATGGTTGGCTGTGAGTATCTGCATCTATCTTAGTCAGCTGCTGGGTAGAGCCTTTCAGAGGACAGCCATGCTTCTGTAGTGGCTATTTCTGATTGTCAACTTGACTATATCTGGAGTGAATTATAATCCAGAATTAGAAAGCTCACCTGTGATCTAGATCTTGAGAGTGGAAGACACAAGTTTCAGGTGTCATGGTACGCACAGCTCTAATCTGGGCCACACCTGCTGCTGGAGATCTCCATAAGGACATTGGAAGGAGGAAGATTCAATCTTCACCTGCGAGCCTTGGGGGACTAAGCAACTGCTAGATCCTCGGGTTTTCATTCACAGCTGCTGCTGACCTTTGTTGGGGAGTTTGCCTACAGACTGTAAGTCATTAACAGATTCCCTTACTATATAGAGACTACATATAAGTGACTCTAGAGAACCCTGACGAATACAGCTTCTATCTGCAAGCACAACTTAGAATCAGTAATCGTGTCAGGGATTGGTGCCTGTCCATGGGACAGATCCCAAGTTAATCAGCCATTCCTACAGTCTCTGTTCCATTTTTGTCCCTGCGTGGACTGAGGTCAGGGACCCTGATGGAAGAGTTAGGGGAAGGATTGAAGGAGCTATAGGGGATGGCAATCCCATAGGAAGACCAACAGTGTCAACTAACCTGGACCCTTTGGAAGACTGAGAAACTAAACAAAGAGCCTGGGCTGGTCTGAGGCCCCCTAACCATAGGTAGCAGAGGACCGACTGCCTTTTCTGGCCCCAGTGGGAGAAGATGTTCCTAGTCCAGTAGAGACTTGATGCCCCAGAGAAGGGTAATGCCCAGTGGAGAGGGGGCACCCTCTCAGAGGCAAATGGGAAGGAGAATGAGGTGGGGAACTCTGGGAGGGGAATTGGGAGGAGGGGCAACATTTGGGATATGAATAAATAAAATAATTTTTAAAGAAGAAAAAAAGAAAAGTGGTGAAGACAACTTCTTTAAAGGAACTGAAAAATAATATTAAAAAAGCAATGGCTCAAATTAGAAGCTCAACTGAAATACATCTGTAATGAAGTAACAGTTGTTCTCCTGGTGAATGTCAAAGCATGGATGACCCTCTAAGACCGTTTCAGAGCAGCATGTGTTATGGTCCCTGCATATCGACCATCTTCATCACAGTGTGCCAGACTCACATTTCTACATGTTTAAAAATTTAGTAGCCACTTTTTTATATTCACTAATTTCAGTTCTTTTGTGTTAAATGCCATTAACTTATTAATAGTATTTAAAGACTAAATATCATCAGTGATACTTTGATCAATAAATCTTGCAAAATTATTACTGTCTATTTTTATTTTATAAAATAATTTTAATAAAAAAATTAAATCAGAGTAACAAAAACAAAAAAAAATTATTTCAAACATCAACTGTGGCCATACTCATGTTAAAGGACTTTCACTATCTCCAAGGAACAAATATTCTTTTATTTGAAATTTAGTATTTATAGCTTTGCTCAGCCACATATTTATTTTATGATAAAAGATGTACTTTTAACTTTATGTATTTATTCAATTTGGGATTTTCTGTGCAAAGGGTAAGATCTTGCTCTTACCCACAAAGAATCATTGGAATCATGAGATTCCTGTTTCAGCATTTCAAGGACTGAGATCACAGAGCAGGCTATAGCTTCCAGACACATTCTTGACAAAGCGATACACTTGCAGTGATAACAAGCACAACTTTAAATTCTCGTTTGGCCAAATATAGCCCCCCCTTGTTAGACAGATAACACTGTCCCTGACACTGTCCCTAAGGGTGAGTTTAGTGGAAAGGAAGTAAAATGAAAAAAGAAATGATGAACAGCCACTCTTTTCCTAAAAGAATTTAAGAGAAACATTTAAGTATCTAAATTATTAAGAAGCAAAAATCATAAAACAAATATCATCTTGAAAAATTACTAGACAGCAGCTAAAACCCAAAAATAAAATAGAAACAATGAATTCTATTTTTTAAAATTTAAATTAAGAGAAATAAAAACTAAAGAGAAAACAGAGCAAATTGGATTAGGTTTTTTTTATTTTTTTTTTTTTCATTTTTTAGCCAAAGAGGAACAATTTCAAAGTCAAGAAGTTTTAAATAACAAGCATAGATCAGAACGATGTAAACAGATGCGATAACATCATAAAACGAAAAGCTAAATGGGATTGAGACATGGAAGTGGATATGTTTCAATTAACTAGAAAAATCAAGCTTGAGCAAGTGCCTGAAGCAGGTTGGGAAATGTGGACCAAAAAATAAAAAGTACAAGCTATAAATTCACAGTCACAAAGCATTATACCTTACCTTTAAATAACAGTTTCTTCTGAACTTTAACGGCACAGAACAGAAAAAGAAAATGAAAAAAATCCCATTTAATTATCAAACCAGAAATCAGAACATTCATAAAATTGTTTAGTTGTATAAAATGAGTAGCCAAAGGAAATTCTATTTTCCATATAACAGAGGATAAATATTCTCCAGTGTGACAACAATAATAGAAATGAAGCTTTAGTGGTAAATATTTTCAAAGCCACACTTATAAATTCTTTGTAGAAAATAAGGTTAAAGAGTATTGTCATTGTGTGATGTTATTTTGGAAGTCCAATAAAGTAAAGCAGAAATGAAGTTATAAACATTTTTAGAAAAGAAATAAAAGTTGTATTTTCAAATACATGATAATGCATCTCAAAGAAGAACACTGTGGGGTTGCATGGATTTGTATTTAATCATTTCTGTGATCTACGAAGCTTATTGTGTAGGGGAATATCCAAAAGTAAGAAGGTTTTCAATATTAGCAATACATGATAATAGTGGAAAAAGAAGATTACTCTATTCATAATGTTGTATTAATTACTCAGGAAAAAGTTATGAAGATTTAAATGTAACTAAATTACTTAGATGTAAATATAACAAGAAAGACATATTTAAGAATTGTATAAAAGCAATTAATGAAATATATGTATGTATGGGACAGAAATGAAAAGGATGTTATCCTTGGTCAGAAGTATGAAACATTAAAGGCTAAAGTGTGCTGATAAATTTAAAAGTAGCTCAATATTTAAGAAATGATCATTAAAAGAGTGATAATCTTAAGTTTGCAGAAAGATGAGAGAAGAGATAGAAAGTAAACAGCAGAAGCATCAGGGTAGAATGGGGGTCCCGGCCGCTCTCCTTGATCACTGAAAGGAACTATAAATCCATGCAAGTTCAAATGTAGCCAGAATAAGGTATTAGATGAAGAGTAAAAACCAAATGATCAGTCCAGACTTGATTTCACTTACAGGGAAATCTTACATAAGTAAAAACATTATTTAGATGGACGTATATACAAATATATTTAATACATTTAACAGGGATATATACAAATCATTATTTGTATAGATTCAGGGTCTAATATGTCTCTCTAATCCCATTTCTTCAATACTAATTAGTTTTCTCCTTACATTCAACCTCGGGATACGGGATAAAAAAATAGAGTTTATCTTAAGAGATTGCATGACCATTTCTCTGCCTCCCCGTTCCAAGGGCCAGAGTGCAACCCACCACGGTCTCCAATTCAGAAGGTGAGTCACCATCCTCAGAGCTACAACACATTTAAAAATATATGATCTTAGCTCAACTTTCCTCATTCACATGATGGTGGGCACATAATTTCTTCACAGCTCACTACCTAACTAAGGTTGTTCTGATCATCTCTCCTTCCAGAAATAAATATTTAGATCAGCAATGAGGAGCTTTTCAACATTTTCCCACTAAGGAGCAAATGTAGACACTGAAGACCTTTGACTAGCTCACCGCATTGTGCAAGCTCATGTAAGTCATTTGACCACTCTTGTTCTCTCACTCACGAGCTTATCACACCTTTCACCTAAATCTCTCACAGAGGACCACATTTCCACCAGATTAGACAATTGCTCTAAATAAGCCATTCATTCTATGATATTGTGCATTGTCAGGAACACAGTTGCACATCATATATCTATCTTTCTTCCTGTTTCAGTATAAAGTCCTTGAGAGCAGAGTCCATAGGAGATGTGTGTGTATACATGGGAGATTGTATTTTTGCAATGACATTGACAGAAAGCACATATGGAACACCTACCTGATTTTTAAAATAATTCGAAATTCTTCAATTCTCTTATTCAATGTAAAAACGAATGGTTTTGACCTGCTCTTGATTATTCTATTTAAATTACATATTGCACTCAGGGAAAAAAATATTTTCATAGCTTTTTCATTCTCAGATAGTTGCTTCTATTCTTTGTTTCTTAAATATGGTTTTGGTTCTAAGAATATTCTTAACTAGCACAGAAAAGATAAAATAACTTTTCTCTCACATTTTCTAAAATCTCTTTTCTAATACAAGACCATCTGTGCCAAATTTTTGGCTCATGAAGTCTTACTTAGAATTGACGGTTTTCTTAAAAAAACCATAGATATGTAAGAGGGACAAGCTTGCTTAGCAGGTAAAGGTACTTGGTGCCAAGTCTTAACAGTTGGTCACATCCTGGTCACATATACTGAAAGATGATGGACTCCTACAAGCTGCCCTCTGATCTCCACATGCACACCATGGTGTGCACGTATACACACAAGCATGTGTGTGCACGCTCGCGCACACGTGCACACACACACACACACACACACATGCACCCACAGGCACACACACTAAAAAATAAAATAAATTTTATGTAATCTTGTAAAATAATTATATAAAATTTACCTGACCTTGTAGTGAAGACAAATTCCTATTTCCTATCATTATGTGCTTTAAAGTAATGTTGGAATTTTCTTTACACTCAATTTAAGTGTGTCATTAATATGCCATGTTGTTATTATTGTATGAAAGTAGTTGTACTTTGCCGCACGAGTGGCTGGCTGCTCAGTGTTTAAGAACCCTTGCTACTGTTGCAAAGGACCTGTATTCAGTTCCTATAATCTATATGGTGGTTCACATGTCCCTTGGATCTGTTGTTGTCCTCTTCTGACTTTCATCGGAACATGGCACACATGCAGGGCAAAGAAGTCCATGTAGGTAAAACATTCGTGAATACACACACACACACACACACACACACACATACACTTTTTTGTTTTTTCACCTATACACGTGTAAACATTTGGTGATGGCCCTAAGGAGCTGGCTCCCACAACTTTTCTTTTTCCTTTAGTTCTGCTTATATTTTTCCAGGACAAAGCTCTCTACATAAAAAGAAAGATTACCTCATAGCCATAAAAATAATTAGAATAAAAACAATTAAAACCATTACAGCAAGGTAGTTGATTACATGGTTGAAATGGAAACTTATAGTTTCTTTGGAAAGACAGTGGTGTCAGGTGGTGTTTTATTGGGGCACACATGAGGAGTATTTTCCTGAAGCAGACACAGGTAAAAAGGATGTTTTGCTAAAGCAAGCATGTAAAAGGACACGTGGCAAAGGATTCTTCGCTAACAACACACCTGTAATGGTTCACCTTACATTACTTTGCTAAGCTCTGTTTGTGTGACTCCATAGAAAGAAATGCACCAACCTTCTGGTGGTGTTCCGACAGGTTCTTGCTGCTTCCGCAGACTAGGGCCTATTGACAGAGAGATGTTAACTGATACAGACTCACAGGGAGTCTTACTAAGATAGACTCGCGTGGTGAAGCAAGACCCACGGAGGACACTTGATGTTTGGAGGGAATATAAATAGGACTCAACAGATAGTGACAGTGGGCCTGCATAGCTTGTTAGTCTCACATCTTCATCATCACTGATCTGAACTTCATTGAGAGACGCATGGCGAAGAACTTCTGGCATCCCTGCTGGTCTTGGCCACTCCTGCTGACTCGTCAATTTGGTGGAAGTACGCCTGTTTCTACTAGGCCATGCCACCACTGATAGTCTTGTTTGCTGTCCCAACACTACCAGACTGCTGGTATATTCAGGAAGGGTTTGCAAGTGGATTGAGCTGCCGGTGCTGGTTCCTGTGAACTAAATTTCTGATTACCTCACAACATAGATTGGATTTGCTCCAAAGAACAATTTCTAAACAGGTCCACTTCCCCACATCCTAATAACCTTTCTTTTTTACTGCCTCCGGTGAGGGATAGGCTAAAAGGCAGGTTAAAATATTTTAAAAACCTTATTAAAAGTAGATTTTAAAAACTGTCATTAAAAATAATGTTCCAAGAAACTATAGGCAATGAGAGTTCTTCTCTGCCATACCAGATGAATGAGGTACATAGCATGGAATGGCGTATCGGCAGGGAAGAAGCACCCTGGCCTCTTCAGAGAACACACAGCACAGCCATGCAAGAAACAGTGGGGCATCTCCAGAAAGCTCACTTGCTTACCACAGCCTTCCCTGCATGACTCCTGCCAGTTGAAAATCAAGAACTGAGAGTTTTAAAAGATAGTCTTGCTTTCCTGCTTTTAAAATGATTTCTGTTTCTACATTAATTTTATAATTTATTTGAATTAAAAATTATTATTATATTTTGTACATGGGAATTTTGCCTGCATATATGTCTGTACACTTCATGCATGCTGTAGCATCATATAGGTAAGAAGAGGGCATTGGATCCCCTGTAATAGGAGTTATAAATAGTTGTAAGCCCATTATGTGGGTGTTGGGAATCAAACCCAGATCCTCTGGAAGAGCAGCCAGTACTCTTTAAACACTGGAGCATCTCTCCAGCTCCTTAACTCTATTAATTTTTATAAATATTCAGTGACTGTGGTTGGATTTGACTTCATTTTATAGAATAACCTGAAGAAAACTGACATTCTTTCAATAGTATTTTATATATAACCGTTTTGTGGTCATAATGCAGTTTATAGGAGAATGTTATTTTAATTATTCCTGAAAATTTGTTATTGTTGTACAATTCTTGATGTTCTTTACTATGCTGCCTGGATTATTTTAAACCATGTTCACTTTATTAAGGGCAGTTTTTCTTCATTTCCTGTACCTACAAATGTATAGCAAACAAGCTTCTACTGTGGTTGGAACCCTAAGACTATTCAAAATTCTAAGTTGCTTTCTGAACAGATTGCAACAGCCAGTTGATGAAAGTTGAGCTAATCACACTAATGTTGACAAATGCAATAGCATCAAAACAAATGTCTCATTTTTTCAAAAAATAATTACACCTCTTCAAAAGCCAAAAGGTGGTGGGTAGAGATGCTAAATAGATTCAGTGATTTGTGGGTGTAACTGAGATATTTGTGCAAAAGCAGTTTTGAAAATTATTATTAAAATGCAGAAAAGTACCAGTGGAAACTTCTGTGTGATTTTTAAAATGTAGGTAATGAAATATTTGAAGTCTTGGAACAACAACCAAAAAACCCTGAAAGTTATCAAAGTTGTTTATTTGAATTTTGTATCATCTACAAAAGTAGAACCTTTGCATCTTAAATTAAGATGAAGTGATGTGAACATATGAACTGGAAAAGCATATTCTCCCAGAGATTTTAATCAATACCTTCTAGAAACAATTCTTATTGTATACTCAGCCACAAATATCCTTATATTTGCTATTACTTGAGAATATTTCTACACAGTCTTATATTTAGCATATGTGCTATCTTTCTGTTGCTGTGTACTGTGCAGAAAGTGTTCATCCATTGCTTTAGTTCTACTGTAAGGAAGGCTCAATTGTCTACTTTCTGTTTATGTGTGTGTGTGTGTGTGTGTGTGTGTGTGTGTAGCAATTCTTACTTATTTTCACCTGCTGATTCCCCTTTCTCATCTCCTCTCTCTCTCTCTCTCTCTCTGTCTCTCTCTCCCTCTGCCACTGAAACCTTTCTCACAAGTCCTCATCATTTTAAGCCTTCTCTTTGTGTGTGGTCACTGAGTTTAGAGTCTCTTGTGCTAGTTTGGTGGGGTGTGGTTATTTACTGGAGCAAAGGTAACTTGTCAGTAGCCATACCACTGAATGACAGGATATCCCCAAACCTATCACCATTGATTGTCTAAATGGTCATTTGCAAATGGCTGAGATTAAATAACTTACCCCAGCTAACAGGGCAGGACTTCAGCCCAAGGTCTTCTTGACTCCCAAGCTTCTACACTTCAGACTAATGCATGCTGGATCTCCAGGGGCCAGTGTTTGAGGACTATATAGCTTGTACCCAAGAGGGCAGGAGGAAGATATAGCAAGAGTTATCTTATACCCAAGAGGGCAATCCAGAGATATTTCTTGAACTTACCATGATGAATCTCTCAGCAATGTTCTTTTCACTGGTAGAATTCTGTAGCATTTGGTTTTGAGTTACAACATGCTGCCTTCGTGAGATCTTCGTGCCTCTGTGGGCCAGATACACTTACTGTTTCTCAAGTTTTCCTTCTTATCAAGCCCTACAAGGCTCCCCAGCGAGTAAAAGTGCTTGTTCTCAAGCCTGGTGATGGGAGTTTCACCCCTAAATTCACATGGTAGAAAGAGAGAACAAGTTGCCCAAATCATTCTCTGACATTTACAATGGTGCTGTGTTTCACAAGTGTCATGGCATGTGTGCATCCACACAAATACACACTCAAAATCAATCAATAAGTATAAGGACAAAAATGCTAGGATCAGGGGGCTTGAAAGATAGCACAGTGAGAGAAGGAACTTGCCACCAAGCCTACCTATGTGTACTTGATCCTGGGAACCCACTTGGTGGAAGGAAAGAATCAGTTCAAGCAAGTAGCCCTCTTGTTCCCATATATGAGCCATGTCTCATTCTCTCTCTCTCTCTCTCTCTCTCTCTCTCTCTCTCTCTCTCACACACACACACACACACACACACACACACACACACGCACACACACAAATGCATGCATGCACACACACTCACCCACCCACCCCATGTGCAGTCCTAACACTGGAAAACGCGAGTGTCTTAGTCAGGGTTTCTATTCCTGCACAACATCCTGACCAAGAAGCAAGTTGGGGAGGAAAAGGTTTATTGAGCTTACACTTCCATGCTGCTGTTCATCACTAAAGGAAGTCAGGACTGGAACTCAAGCAGATCAGGAAGCAGGAGTTGATACAGAGGCCATGGAGGGATGTTATTTACTGGCTTGCTTCCCCTGGCTTGCTCAGCCTACTTTCTTATAGAATCCAAGACTACCAGTCCACAGATGGTACCACTCACAAGGGGCCCTCCCCCCTTGATCACTAATTGAGAAAATGCCTTACAGCTGGATCTCATGGAGGCATTTCCTCAACTGAAGCTCCTTTCTCTATGATAACTCCAGCTTGTGTCAAGTTGTCACACAAAACCAGCCAGTACACTGAGGCAAAGAATTATGAGTTCCATGCCAGCCATGGCAATCCAGCAAAAAATATATTAAGAAAAGGAATAGAAAAAATAACTAATGCCTATAAATTGATTAGAAGTATCAATACCACATATAAAGTTTGTAGTAAAAATATAAAAACTTATGTTTAGATAATGAAACTTCTGTTATGCCTCTACCTGAATTTGGAGGAGATGAGGCATCTTTTAACAAAATCAGTCCCTATGTGACAATAGAAGCCTGATCTTCATGCTCTGGGGACATTATTAGCTCTCTTGACTACTGTCTCAAGCTACTTATCCAGACAGCATCAAATGGAATAAAAACCACCAATATCCTGTTATATGTTATGAGATTTATACTTCGCAAGGTGCATTTCCACCCTGAGGAACTGTAGAGTAGGAGGCTATACTTTTCCTATTGTTAGTTTCTTATTGCTTCCAATCACAGTTAAGAGCATACGAATGCTCCTTGGATTTGAACCCCAAATTGTATTTAATAATGTTTATTAACATAAATAACAATAGATACAATTATTAAATAAAATTTAATAATAATATTTTAAAAATAATTGTATTAATTATTATTAAATGTTTACAGCTATTTCTTGATATACATTAGTATTTCTTTTAAGCTAATTTTTAAATTTTTTTAGGTAGTATGCAGAATAAAGAGCTGGTGTAAATAATGAAATTTAATGCAGTAAACACGACCCTTTTGGCCCAATATGCAAAGTTAGCTTATGTCCTTCCCACACCATTCCATTTTCCTGTAAACTAAATAATATCCCTTGGCTAAATATTAATTACATGAAAATCTCCAATTATGACATAGAGCTAACATGACATAGAGCTCAACAAAATACTGTCATTATCAGTGTTCAGCTTAATGCTGTAATCATGAAGCATCTGCTCAAGTGAGGAACTGTGTTCTCATAAAATCAAACTATAGACAAGAGCCTAGCGTGGGCGTGGCCTAAGGTGGCATCTCTGTGACAACAGTTTTTCGAGGCTATTTTCTCTGCTCTGTCACTCTCATTCTTTGCTTTACATAAAGTTGAGTTCGTTTGGTGGTGTGCAAATGCCTAGGAAGATATACGAAAGCCATTCTCTTATTATTTTAAATGCATGAAAAGTGTTAAAACATTACTAAATAAATCACATTGTACTAATATGATACATTTCTGTGAGTTGTCATTTTAAGATAACTTAGGATGTTTTATTGTCTTGGGAATGTATCTCAGAGCTGACTCAGCTATTAACACCTTAACATGTCTAATTACAGTTACAATTTCATATCTCTACAAAAAGTGAAATGATATAAAATCAGTCCATCCAGATGTTTTCAAATATCTTGTTTCTGTTCTGGAAAACATCTGGATAGGTAATGCTTTTTCCCCCTGTTTCTAGCTATTATTGTTAATTTTTCTTCCAAATGTCTTGCCATTTTATGGATGGCACATATCAATCATCATAAACGTAGAATATAAAAAATCATAATTTAACTGAGCTTCTAAAACTCTGGACTTTTATTCATACAAGGAAAAATCCAAAATAAATAAACTTTCAGTGTATGTAACTCAAGGGATAGAAATGATACTAACTACTGATGTTACTTTATGTATTTCGTGGCATGGGTTATTTGCAGAAGAAAAAAACTATAAAGTTTATTACCAAAACTTCAGCATAATTATGCCTGCGTCTGATGTGTATCTAGTCCTTGGGAAACTGTTAAGAATCAAGCAGTCAAGTGGATGATCTGAACCACGGTACAGGAAGACATAAATGTAAATAGATCTTAAAGAGGCATGAGAATGCCATCTCTGAGTCACAGGAGGTGCGCAGTAGCTCAGCTGTGCACAGTGGCTGTCTTTCCTTCTACACCAATTCCTCTTCCTGTCTTGCTCCCTTCAGCACGTTTGTTCAATTACAGAAAGTGAGAGTTGGGCTTTATTTGGATTCTCCATACTGTATCATTTTAAAACACATGTCCAGTAATTTTGCTTTTCTAGTAGTTTAAAATCACGAAGACAGAAATTATAATGAAATACCTCTCAATTTTTCTCATATCCTCAAACCCACCTAGTGTTTCAGATTCTTATATAGTGCCTGATAGTAAAATATTATTTTTACTCCAATAGACATTGTAATAATTTATCTTGTCATTGCCAGATCAGATATAGGTAAACATGTGTCTCTAAAATCTGGGGGATCATTATTTACTCTTTTCAGAAATTGAAATTTAATTGACAGAGGTTAATTTGGGTGAAACATATTAGTTAAAATTTGCATCTATAAAAATCTTCATTATAAACAAGACCTCTTTGAATAAACCCTCTCCAGCGGTCTATCCATTGCTGGGGTATTACTGCCATGTGATCAGAATAATAAACTAGATGTTGAGGCAATTCAAATTTGGGCAACACTTAATCACTCATATTTCCTAGACTTCTTTAATTTATATATTTTAAAATAATAAATACTACGTGGCTCCTAATCCAATCAGGATGCTGACCAATTAGCAAAGAACTCAACTTCCAAGGCATACTTATAGAAACCAGAATAACCAAAGAAAACTTGCTGGGCTCAGTCTTTTTGCATTACAATTTAAAGGAAAATAAGATTCAGAGAGAGTTCAGTTTTGACCCTGACCTTGCTTAGGGTAGTCAGATCACTCTATGATTTTCAGACTTTCTGGCTTAATTAGCAAGGCTGTCCAAACTGTTTCTCTACAAACCTCCAGAGAGCAGAATGTAAACTCTTGCCTCCATTGTTCACGCCTGCTTTATACATGATGAGGTCTGGAGTGATTGATCATGCTCTGTAATGATGGATAAGGACAATTTCTAGAAAGGTCAAACCTATTAAATAAATCTTAGAATATGTTTAAAAACATCTTGTCTGCCTCACTGGAGCATGGTCCCTCTTTTCAATGACAGGTGGCCTTCACATCAGAGGAGTAACCGCAATGGCAAACAATAGACATTCATACTTCACGAGAAGAATGGGAGCCGAAGGAGTGAGGATTGTAAAATTGCCAGCCCTGAAATAAGAGGTTATCCTGAATAGACCAGAATAGATGGAGACCTTGACTGTGGCTCCCTAATCCATAAACATTCTAATCAAAAGTATAATGAAGCAAACAAACCGAACCAAAGATGAAACCAAATAGCAACAAATAACCTTTTCAGACACCAGGCGTTTGCTTGAATGACAACATAAAAATGTTTGAAACACTTATTTTCAATGCTATGCACTAATAACTCCCTTAAAGGTGGTTTTAAAAAAATCAGCATCTCAGACAAACACATTTTTTCCCACTGATGCATCTAAGGATGTTGTTTCTGACATCTTAGGAACTCAAACTAAATTTCAGTTTAGCTTAGCAGAATCTTATAAACATAAAACCTGAGGGCTCAAAGCGCAAACACTGTCGGATTTTGTTGTTCTTGGTGGTGGTGGTGGTGGTGATAGTGGGCTTGTTTGTTTGTTTTTAATGTAGTTTGTATTCTGTCACACAAAATTGTTATTTATATCTTTTTTATAGTTCAATAGGTATAATTTCTTTATCATTATATTCAGGAGAAGTAATAGCTGCTTTGTTGTATTTTTGTCTTTCCAGTATATTCTAAGATTTTGTAGTTGAGCAAACATCCTAATCTATTTCATTCTGTCAAGTTTTGTATTTCTTCTTTTTAGGCACAGAATAGCTCATTTATATTTATAATTCTTGGAAATTTCCTTCTAATGTTTTGGAATCAACACAAGAATCAGTCCTTTTGTGAAGAAAACTTTGAGTTTTTCTTAGGTTCTCTCTCCTAGTCTCACTCTGGCTTTGTTTGTTTTGGTTTTGTTTTATAAACACAAATTTTAAAGGATTCAACCTATTTCTATAATAACTTCTGGGATAGCCATCCCTTATATCAGACTTCTACATCTCAATGTTTCAATACTAGGATACAGATTTGCACATCTAAGAGCTGCACTTCTGTAAACTAGCAACTAATAAATGTTCTTTATTTGCTTATAAATGAATGACTTAGAAAGGCTATCCAGAGACTGCCCCACCTTGGGATCCATCCTATTCACAGACACCAAACCCTGGCACTATTGCTGATGCCAAGAAGTGCTTGCAGACAGAAGCCTGGTATGACTGACCTCTGAGAGGCTCTGCCAGAGACTGACTAATACACATGCATATACTCACAGCCAAACATTGGACTGATCCCAGAGACCCCAATGGAAGAGTTAGGGAAGGACTGATGGAGGTGAAGGGGATTGCAACTCCATAGGAAGAACAACAATATCAACTATCAACTAACTGGACTCCTCAGAGCTCCCAGAGACAAAACCACCAAACAAAGAATATACATGGAGTGACCCATGGCTCCAGCGACATATGTAACAGAGGATTGCCTTATCTGGCATCAATGGGAGGGGAGGTGCATGGTCCTATAAAGGCTTGATACCCCAGCGAAGGGGGATGCTAGAAGGGTGAGGCAAGAGTGGGTGGGTGGGTGGGGAAGCACCCTCTTAGAGGCAAAGAGGAGGGGGATGAGATGGCGGGTTGCTGAGGGGACAACATTTGACATGTAAATAAAAAAAATCGATTAAAAAAAAAGAAAATCTTCATAGGATTTTCCTTATATGATGTCATCGCAGGAAATGACAAGACTGTCATGCATATTGTTAGTGGCGATCTTGATAGTCCCTTGCTTTGCATACTATGATAGTCTTCTAGAGAAACTGTTTCAAATTACCATTCACTTAATGATGGTTTATCCCCTTATAGTTCTAGAAGGCGTGTTTCCACAATCAGTTTCACCAGGGAAGACCCAACAGGCCTCCATCTTTTTGAAAACAGAAGGGAGAATCCCGGCTCCTGTCTTTTCCAGCTTCTTATGCTCTGTGGTATTCTTCAGTTTGTGATCCCTGCATCTGTGTTCCATGTCCTTCTCTGGAAGTCTCACTAACATCATCACATCTTGTCCTCTGGATAACCCCTTCCTGTCTGTGTTTCATTTGGAATAACAAAAAACCCAGGATAGCAAAAACTATTCTCAACAACAAAAGAACTTCTGGGGGAATCAGCATCCCTGACCTCAAACTGTACTACAGAGCAGTAGTGATAAAAACTGCATGGTATTGGTACAGCGACAGGCAGGTAGATCAATGGAATAGTATTGAAGACCCAGAAATGAACCCACACACATATGGTCACTTAATTTTTGACAAAGGAGCTAAAACCACCCAGTGGAAAAAAGACAGCATTTTTAAACAAATGGTGCTGGCTCAACTGGCGGTCTATATGTAGAAGAATGAGAATTGATCCATTCCTATCTCCCTGTACAAAGCTCAAGTCCAAGTGGATCAAGAACCTCCACTTAAAACCAGATACACTGAATCTAATAGAACAGAAAGTGGGGGAAAGTCTTGAACACATGGGCACAGGGGGAAAGTTTTTGAACAGAACACCAATGGCTTATGCTCTAAGATCAAGAATTGACAAATGGGACCTCATAAAATTGCAAAGCTTCTGTAAGACAAAGGACACTGTCAATAGGACAAAACGGCAACCAACTGATTGGGAAAAGATCTTTATCAATCCTACTTCTGATAGAGGGCTAATATCCAATATATACAAAGAACTCAGTAAGTTAGACTCCAGAGAACCAAATAATCCTATCAAAAAATGGGGAACAGAGCTAAACAGAGAATTCTCAACTGAGGAAATTCATAGGGCTGAGAAGCACCTAAAGAAATGTTCAACATCCTTAGTCATCAGGGAAATGCAAATCAAAACAAGTCTGAGATTCCACCTCACACCAGTCAGAATGGCTAACATCAAAAACTCAGGTGACAGCAGATGCTGGCGAGGATGTGGAGAAAGAGGAACACTCCTCCATTGCTGGTGGGATTGCAAGCTGGTACAACCACTCTGGAAATCAGTTTGGTGGACCCTCAGAAAAATGGACATAATACTACCTGAGGACCCAGCTATACCACTCCTGGGCATATACCCAGAAGATACTCCAACATGTAATAAAGACACATGCTCCACTATGTTCATAGCAGCCATATTTATAATAGCCAGAAGCTGTAAACAACCCAGATGTCCCTCAGCAGAGGAATGGATACAGAAAATATTGTACATTTACACAATGGAATGCTAGTCAGCTATTAAAAACAATGACTTCATGAAATTCGCAGGCAAATGGATGGAACT
>CM052700.1:9544074-9576965 GCA_028551405.1 Uromys caudimaculatus | reverse complement strand
ATCCTGAGTGAGGTAACTCAGTCACAAAAGAACAAACACGGTATGTACTCACTGATAAGTGGATATTGGCCCCAAAGTTTGGAACACCCATGATTCAATTCACAGCAACTGTTGGACTGAGCATGTTGTCCCAGATGGAGCAGTTGGAGAAGGGACTGAAGGAGCTGAGGGAGTTTGCAGCCCCATGGGAAGGGAGCAACAGTGTCAACTAGTCAGGTTCCCCGGTGCTTCCATAGACTGGACCACCAACCAAAGAATGCATATGGAGGGACCCAGGGTGCTGGCCACATATGTGGCAGAGGAGGGCCTTGTTGGCCATCAGTGAGAGGAGAGGCCCTTAGGTCTGGGAGTGTTAGATGTCCCAGTGTAGTGGAATGCCAGGGAGGGAAGACAGGAGTGGATGGGTGGGTGGGGGAATACCCTCATAGAGGCAGGGGTAAGGGGGATGGGATAGGGGAGACCTGGAAAGGGGAAAACATTTGAAATGTAAATAAAATATCCAAAAAATAAAAGAAGGAAAGCAATAGAAGAAGAAGAAAAAAAACGGATCTCCACCCTTCATGTCTCACTAGCATAAGTGCTCCAACGTGAGCGGAAGAAGATGCCACCAATAACATGGCAATGTGGAAAGAGAAACGCATACAGTGCCCCGTGGTTATCCCTGAAAACATACATGCAACCAACATTGTACAAACTGAGCAGGTTATAGTTAAGACTATATATATGTATACAAATACATGCATGCAAACATACATAATATATATACATATACATATATGCACACACATATATATGTTTACATATGTATATATGCAGTAATAGTCTGAAAATATAGTCTGTGAATCAGAAGGAGCACAGGAATGGCTATATGGGAAGGTTTAGAGAGGAACGGGAGGGGAGAAATATCATAATCATAGCATAATCTCAGAAGTAAAAAGGAATCACTGTAGTTACATTGGCTACACTGGATGTTTCTGGTCACATCCCCATATCAAGGACTTTAACTAAATCACATTTCCTAGATCCCATCAAGTTCTCTGGCTATGTAAGGCAATGTACCACAATTCCACTGTACCAGGAATTAGGACCTAAGAATATTTGTGTGATCTTACTCAGTCCACTGCTAGCAGCCGCTGCTCTCTGAGACCTGTACAAACTCTGTGTGACGTCATCTTAGTAACATGCCACCACCACTTCCTTGCTTGCCTAATTCTGTGTGATGTAATACAGTCCATCCATTGCAGGAGAAACGGGAGGTCTTCCTCTACAACCAGGACTGGCAAGTTGTATTTTGTGACTGTCATTCTGTGAGGAACTTTAGGAGACACAGAAAAATCATGGATTTTCTGTTCAAACAAACACAGCTTGGGAAAGAATCAGAACCAGCTACATATAATAAAGTTGAGCACAAACCACAGAGTTCGGGGTGGTTTCTCTCTGTTCCTGTGACTTTCCTGAGGGGCCTACACAGTGTCAGGATGGGAAGGTCACCGTGACGATGTCATCCTGTGACATTGCTTAAAGTGGTCTCTCAGGGTTGCTTGCTGCAGGGTTGAACTTACTGCCTTGTTATTAAAATTTACTTCAGCTGCAGCTGTAGATCTTTGGTTTAATGTGGGCCAGAAACCATATTCGTGTTACCAACATCTTAGTAATTATTTTCTAAAAAGGCATAGACTTAATCCACATTTCCCACCGATAGCTTCTTTTATGGGTTTAGTATTTTTGAAGTTGTAGGATATCTATGTACAATGTATTTGCACATTGAATTTAGTTTTAGTCTAGATTAAATGAGTTTTGGTCTCAGGAAGTTTCTGTTGAGAAATCAAGACAATTATTTAGTTTTCACTTACACCTGTAAAGGCTTCATTTCTTAGAGAGGCTAAGAATATTCTCATTAAACAATAATAGTTAATTCTTCACATCAATAGTAATTACTTTGGACAAACTAATATTTGGGACTAAGCAGGTAAAATTTGATTCCAGGAACCCATATAAGTGTGAAATGAGAGTAATAACTCAGGAGATGGTCCTTAGCCTTCCATGTGCATCACTTGGTACAAAGCTATACACATGCATAATGCAGACACAAGCACAATCATAAGAAGTAAATTCTAAAGTATTAAAAAGGAAAACAATATTACTATTAAGAAGCACTAATAAAATTCTGTGTGTAGACGTGGCACAAAAGCAAGCAGCTACAATTATTTTAGGAAGTTAAATATGGCATCTATAGGTTATTATAAAGGATCTTTATTTTAAATACACTACATGTTGATGTCAAAAGCTATTATTTAGAAAATCTTGGCTACTTTTGGTTATAGATGTTGTGATGAACGGGAATACAGCAGGTATGGGCTTGCTCTGACTTATAAGGAGTTATTTGATAATTTTTGATCACTTACTAACATAAGCATTATTTTTGATAAAGATACTAATTTGAGTAGGTAACTCAGAAAGAAAAACTAAATCAGAACACTCAAGAAGATCTAAAATTATTAATTTTGAAAGAACTGACCTCCTGAATGATCACAGAGGTGAAGTCAATCTGCAGAGGACTATAGGAAGAGGTGTGACGGTTTAACAGCTGAAACTAACAAGAATCACCTCATTGGTGTGAGGGACGAGGAAGGAGGAAAAGATAGACAACAGTCCTAGGTTTTGAGGGTGAGAAATTTGGAGAATAAAGGCACAGTTGAAATTATACAGGAAATCGGGAAAATGAATAAAAAGAGATGGAGACTAATGAGCCCAGCTAGGGCAGGCAGAGGCTCACAGCGGTGGGATTCTACGAAGAAATACTTTATAATCTCTAATGTCCGTTTAGATTTTTGTTTTGTTTTGTTTTTTCGAGACAGGGTTTCTCTGTGTAGCCCTGGCTGTCCTGGAACTCACTCTGTAGCCCAGGCTGGCCTCGAACTCAGAAATCTGCCTGCCTCTGCCTCCCAAGTGCTGGGATTAAAGGTGTGCGCCTTAGATTTTAAAAACAGTTTTCATGGAAGTGTATTCTAGCAATTATCTGTAATTACAAGGTACAGATTACCATAGATTGTAAGTAAATTGGCAATAAACATTTCAAGAAAGGAGATTTCCATGATTTTCTCTGTTCAGTTCACATGAAAGATGAGTACATTTCCCACTACATTTTCATTATTCTCGCTCTGTTCCTTTCTCTATTTCTCCCCACATTCTTAAGATGCCATGTTCAGCCTTTCTATAGATTGTTCCTTTATTGCTTACATCCCAATAGTTACCTAAATGTCAGAGTGTCTCACAGAAACATCAGTCTTTCATAACTCACCCTCTCTTCATTTATGTTCCCATCAATTCTTTTCTATTGATCATTTTATTCATTTACATTTCAAATGATATCCCCCTTCTTGGTTTCCCCTCCACAACCTCCTCCATCCTATCCCTTCTCTCCCACCTCCGCTTTGCCTCTCTGAGGGTGCTCCTCCACCCACCCACCCACTCTCACCTCATTGCTCTAGCAACCCCCTATGCTGGGGCATCAAGCAACCACAGGACCAAGGGCCTCCCCTCCCACTGATGCCCAACAAGGCCATCCTCTGCTACATACTGTTTGGAGTCATGGGTCCCTCCATGTGTGCTCTGGTTGGTGGTTTAGTCCCTGGGAGCTCTGGGGGTCCGGTTAGTTGATATTATTCTTCCTATTTAGTTGTAGTCACCATCAACTTGCTCAGTCCTTCCTCTAGCTCTTCCATTGGAGGCCCAGGGCTCAGGTCGATGGTTGGCTGTGAATATCTACATCTGTCTTAGTCAGGTGCTGGCAGAACCTCTCAGGGGACACCTATACCAGGCTCCTGTCAGCAAATGCTTCTTGGTATCAGCAATAGTGTCTGGGTTTGGTGTCTGCAGATGGGATGGATCCCAAGGTGGAGTGGTCTCTGGATGGCCTTTCCTTCACTCTCTTTCCCTTGGACAGGAACCATTCTGGGTTAAAATTTTTGAGATAGGTGGGTGGCCCCATCCCTCACCTAGGGGCTATGCCTGTCTACTAGAGGTGGTCTCTACAGGTTCTATCTCCCTATTGGGTCCTGGGAGCCTCTCATTTCCCTGGTATCTGGGACTTCTAGTGGCTACTCCCAGTTCCCCTCCCCCACTGCTACATATTCTATTCAATTTCCTGATCCTCTCTACTTCTCTCCTGTCCCTTCCCATACCTAATCCCGCCCTCCCTTTTTCTCTCCCAGTCATCTCTCCCTCCTTGTCCCTCCCTCCCTCTACCTCCTGTGATTATTTTGTTCCCCCTTCTATGTAGGATTGAAGCATCTGCACTTTTGTCTTCCTTCCTCTTAAGCTTCATCTGGCTTATGGGTTGTATTGTGGGTATTCTGAGCTTTGGGCCTAATAGTTGGAAATTATCTTTCTTAAACAAACCAATGTTTAGTGTTCTGTTTTAAAACCATAAAATATCTTTATGTGATTGCTAAGGGAAAGAGTCCAAATTTCTCACTTTGAACACTTGTAACAACAACAAAAGAAGTTGAAGACCAAAGAAGTGGCCCTCTCCTTCCTTTCTGCAAAGGTCTGTATTGAATTTCCTGAGGGAGGTGAAGATGACACTACCCATTTAATTTGGACCCCCAGTGTCGTAGTATATAGCAGTACACTGAAGTTCTAGAGGCCAGATTGTGCTGGATATCTATAGCTAGAGAGAAGACAGTCAAGATCAGGATGGACTGAGGAACCCGAGTAGCATTCAAACCATGACATGTGCACACATGCCTCTGTGTGTGTGTACTTATGTGTGCAAATGTTTGTGTGCATGTGTACAAGTATGTATGTATGTTTACGTGTGGGGTGCTTGTGTATGTTTGAGCACACATGGTTATGGAGGTCAGATGTCTAATGGATGCCTTCCTCCATCACTCTCCACTGCAGTTTGAGACAGGGTCTCTCGCTGAACCTGGAGCTTCTGGATTAGGATAGACTGGCTGGAACTCCAACAATCCTTTATCTATATTTGACTAGTGCTAGGTTTACAGGACACACCACTAATGATCAGGTCTTACAGGTGTGCCAAGGACTCAACTCAGGACATTAGGTTTGCACAGAAAGTGCTTTATTAACTCCCCAAACTCAAATTGTGTAGTTCGATTCTTCTTCCAGGGCATTTCCAGGGAGAGGTGAGCCACAGACAGGAGTCTGTTTAAACACTGTGCTGTTTACATACTGTGAAATTAAAATGCCTGGAATCTTCTCAGTGCTACTAAATGGTTCTCTGAAGTAGCACTTATTTTTGAGTAACATGACACCATCACAATTCAATATAAATATGATTGCTTATGAAGCTTAAATAACTAATGAACAATACTTCAAATCACAGTGGATATAATGGGCATTTCCTCTCTGCCCTGAATATCAAGTAAAATTATCTACCAACTCCCAGAATGCTTTTTTGACTTATATTTGGTAGTTATACAGGTGGGAGTAAATAAGACACACAATACTTCCCTAAAAGTTGGCTGCAATACAGCAATAATTGCTAAACATATCAAATTATCATAGCCCTATTATACCATATCAAATGATTGGTAAACACAATACTTGTCATTGCCTTTGCTATTCACGTTACTTTCAATTCTTGGTGGTTAACAACAATCAGAACATGTTTGCTATGTATCTTGATTGTCTGAGGTCAAGGGTACAAGAGAAATTTATCTTCTCTGACATGGCCAGTAGAAAAAAGTTTCTATCTCACAGAGGATCATGTTTGAACCGTACATGGGAAACATTTTACCTTATAAGTTTGAAGTAACAAGTCTCCAGGTGTCAATATAGTGTGACATACTTTAACTAGTAGGGAACATGAACCAAGCCACAGTATATAGGGAGGTCCTTCTCATTGGTAATGTAGGAGGAGCCCAGTGCTCTTGGAATGTCAATCTTAGTGGTGGCAACTACATTATGTTTCAGTTTACACAAAGAAAGGAAACCCACATGTAGTGGCCAACTGATGTATGATATCTGCTCCAACCATTCAATAACAGTGAGTTGCTGACTGAACACAAAATGTGGTTCTGTTTGTTGTTATTTTAAAAACATTGGTACTCTCATGATGTGGAGTAAATCAGAGCCCATAAAACACATGTGCTTTGTAAATAGATGATATTATATGTACATATATTCATATGTTCATACACATAATAAAATGATATTTTCCCAAGAGAAATATTGAAAGCCAGTCTATCTTTTAAGATGTTAATTGACACAGATGAATGACATTATTTTAATTGAACTACAACTAACACATAGATGCAATAAACCTACTATTGTGTAGAATCTAAAAATAAGCTTTTAAGAAATAAAATGACTATTACAAGAGATTGAGAGAGATGTGGCAAGTAGACTGGGCAGAGAAAAGGAAGAAATTAATGGGCAAAAGTTTTCAGCAAGAATTATCTCGATGACAATGCCCTGTATGTAAAACAGCAAAAAAACAGAGACACCCCTCCAAAGACGCAGAGATGAGGGACACATGGGTCATGGGTTTTCCTAATTAGGCCAATTTTATCATTTGCCAATGAATACGTATATCACAAGTCTACATTCCCCTCATCAATAGACACAATTAGCATTCGTTGGTTAAACATTTAAAAACACTGATATTGACAATCGGGAAGGAGAACAAAACTAATCAAGATCTTTGGAGCCTGTTAGACAATGAAACACACAGCATTCTTCAGTGGTAATTTTTATTGACCTAAAGAGTGTAGGCTCATAAAACTTCAAGCTATGAGTTCCCAGGAAGGTGGAGTTGATTTCAAGCTTTCTTCAGATAATTGTTATGGTATTAATACCAAGTAGTAGATGTCCCCTTAGTCCACTTATAATTAAGGGTCTTTTGCTTTTCTATGTTTACCCCAATTTTGTTTGGCATCTTTCGCAGTTATTTGTTCTGTGTTATTATTCATTTGAGCATGGAAACTGAAGGTCTGTCTCACCCGCACTCCTCACTCTTGCCCACCTATAATGAACGGATCATCGAAATCTACAGGAGATAAATCCACTCAAAATTGGTTGTAATGAAAGCGTTCTCTCGCCACTTTAAAGAAGCTCAGTAAAACTGGTAAGTCCTGGAATCTGTTTTATGTTTGAAATTCTTGCCTGACATTCAATGGTGTTCAAGATAATGTGAAAATGAGTGGTCCATCAGAACTACTGGCTTCATAGTGTTACAGAATGCAAGAGAGAAGACTGAATTCAAGTCTAATAGTTTTCAGCTACAGAGGACTGGAGCAAAAATCTAAGAAGTTATAAAATCTGACTTTCAGCCATTTTAATAAGTAGTTGAATTGGGAAAATTAGAAATTCATTAAGTTATATGACACGTGTAAAGAAGAATTGGGCCAATATGTCAATGAGTACATACCATATGACGCCATTTATATGAATTTGTACAAAATGTAATACAATCTTAGTTTCAAAGATAGATTGATGGTATCCCAAGGAACACAAATGGAGTGGAATTACTGACAGTTAATGATGGTCTTTTGGGGTAATGCGTATGTTTCTTACTTTTATGATGGTGAAGATTGACTGAGGGACTTGCCTAGTTACGCTATTGGTTAGTTATCTGGTTTCAAAATATGCCATGTGAATTAAATATTTCAGCATAAGGTATATACATGCAGTAGTGTGACCTAAGATATTGACCAACATGGTATGGAGTGCAGCTGCTATCTTGCTACAAAGACAAATTCAAGTGGTGAACAAAAATGAATCTGACTTCAGAAAATCTGAACTCACAAACTCCAGGTATATCTGAGAACAGAACTTGAATTTATACTTTGATAAATTCACAGAGACAAAAACGTATTAGTAAAGAACGATGTAAATTTTAATTATTATATTTCAAATACCACTAAGAAAGCAAAATAACAATTCAAAAATCATGAAATAAAATGTTAACTAATGTGAATTTAAAAATTAGAAGAGATTTAAGGGCTATAGAGACAGAACCTCAATTAATAACATCTACTGCTCCTGTAGAGGATCCAAATTCTGTTTCCAGCACCCACAGAGCTGCTCATAAACATTTGTAATTCGAATTTCAGGCAATCTAGTGCCTTCTTCTGGACTCCATGGCAGATGAATGAAGGTGGTGCATATACACAAATGCAGAAAGGTGGTACATATACACAACAGCAGGCAGGCCCTCATACTCATTGAAAAATAAATGTCCTCAAAGAAGTAGAAGAATATTGACTTTTCTCCATAAAAAAGTTTCATAAACATGATAGGAAATATCTCAAAATTTTGAAGATGAAATCTATTAATTGAGGATAATTCAATGGCAATTCGGTAGATAGACTCCTTAGAGAAAATCGTATGTGGACTTTTTAGGTAGGAAGTTGAGCAACTGAGTAACCTCCTGAGCATCACTTAATGGATGCAGAATAGCAGAAGAAGACCCTTGTAACTCCTATGTAGCAGCTTGTAACAGCAGCTTCCAGGAAAAGTATCTCCTAAAATATCCACTATCCAAAGAAATTAGCATTGCAAACGTTTTAAGCGTTGAGAGAAAATACATACTTTAATAAGTTCCGAGATGAAGCAGTCGTCATATTGATGAACACTTGTGTTGGGGAGAACACTACAGAGAATCATTTCCTACAGCATATATACATACATTAAATAGTTTAATATAGTCATAATACATTTGATGATCCAACAGTAAATAATGTTCGTACAAGAATATAAATGGCAGATGCTAATTTTAGTGATTCAACCCAAATGGAAAGATAGAAATGGACATGTGTGTGCAGACGGGGAAACAGAAAGCTCTTCTGAAGCAGTCAAGAGCTCTCTCACCACAAACATCAAAATAGAATAGCCACATTGTTATTCAGACATACAACATTGAAGATATAATGGGAAATACTGTGTTGACACTGCTTTATTACATGGCCAGAAAACTGTTTCATTAAGTGGCCAGGAAGATGGTAGGATAGACAATGTGTTTGGCCTGCAGGCGTGAGGACCTGAATCCCGCCCGATCCACAGCACAAGTGTAAAACCAGGGTGTGGGGTGCCTGTGACCTCAGCCTTGGGAGGTAGATCTCCCCAGAGTTTGTTGTTGAGCCTTTTTAGTTCAATTGGTTAGCTTCAGGTTCTGTGAGAGACAATCTCAACAAAAGAGCGAACAACCAAGGATGATTCTGACGTGTTGTTTGCAGGCACAAGCACACCCACCCACATTCACCTCACACCGCTGCGCAAACACATGCATGCTACCCAATAAAAACAAACCAAAGTGAAACTATTTCCCTTTTAACTGTGCAGTGTGCACATATCACAGGTGACAAAGTATAAAACGACTTTAATTTATACTTAATAAATCGAAGTGGAAAAGTATAGTTTGCAAAAGATTATAATATTAACAGAAAGCACTTCATTTAGTGACAAAGATAATTTGACACATTTGAGATCATGCTGGTTTTGTCTTTATTCTGAAAAGATGAAAATACTAAAGTATATAAGTATCAAATACTGATTTGTCCAATCATTTCATAAAGGAATGTATTTCCTCAAAGATGACTTTTTTCTTGCCATATCTCCCTTTACCTGTGAATTCATTATTAATGTTTAACATGAATGCTCAGAAATATCTACGCACAACACCAAAAAGAGACTTCAAATCTCCTTGCCACTCCGCAACTGTCAGCTCTGTAGGTCTAATTACCATTGGGGCCCGCTCTGAGTTGAAGTGTTACAGATTTGGAGCACTTCATCCTATCTGCTGCACCTGCAGTCTATCTGGTGATGTGCATTACCGCCATCTTAGCCCTGGAGTTAAACTGTGGGAAACGATTGATTACTAAGGAAGGTGCGCTGAGCTGCACGGCAGCGCCATCTTTTGGTCGCCTTGAGAAACAATCCAAGTTTGCGAGGAAGACTCAATCATGTCATGGATGTTCATTTTGTTACATACCTTTGCAACACAAAAAAAGCAGAAAAACAGTTTTAAAATAAACGTTACTCGCGAGACGGTGGGCCGAAAGGACATATCTGAATAGAAAATATCTGAACTTTGTTCACTCAATCAAACACTGAAATATAACTTTAGAAACCATTTACTTCTATGGTGGCTAGTTTCTTTGAAAAGCATTATGAGTTTTCATGGCTCCTTAATATCATGGTTTTAAAATGTTATGCATACACCTCTATATTTCTTCTAATTTCAACTTTAGGACTTGGTCATTTCCATAGAACTATTTGTAAGTTCTCGAATTATAATCAGATATGCACTTTCAATTTTTAATAGTCTATGGTTTTGACCCCTTTATAGAGGTTTTTTCTCATTGTTGACATTTCTATTTTGTTTACTAGCTCCCTCTCCAGACTCCTGCTCGCTCGTTCTCTCTCTCTCTCTCTCTCTCTCTCTCTCTCTCTCTCTCTCTCTCTCTCACACACACACACACACACACACATTGTTGTTAAAGAATTCACCTGAAAGATACTTAATCATCTCTGCTTAGAGACAGTGTTTGATAATTTACTCTTCGCCTTTAACGTGTCAAATGTATTCTTTCTGTTATCACTTGTGTTGTTGTTGTTGTTGAAGACTGGACATTTGTATCTAACTGTGTGATAACCGTGACCACCTTTTCCTGGACTTGCTGCTCTTGTTGCTCTTCTAGACTCACTGGGGGCCGAGGATTAACCTGACCTGTAAACTTAAACTCTCCGGTGTTTTTTCTTCACTGTTCCCCAAGCATGCCCAGCACCTTCTACAATGTATGCATATGAGCCTTTGAATACATGAGTGCTTAATCTCTGCTTCCAAAGAAGGAAATGGGAAGAAGCACAGTAGTGCAGCTACCCTGTAAAATGCCACACAAAACGTTGCAACAAAAGATGGAGGATTTAATCAGTGGCTAACTCATAGTCTCTATTAGTCAGTGTGATGTAGCATATGAAGAAACAGCCATTGTTCTCTGGGAAAAGATGACTTATACCTGTAACTCGAACAGCCAGAGTTTAAGCAGGCTGATTGCTGCAAGATGTAGTGAGGCTGGGTATAGTGTGAGTTTGGGAAAGCCTGGGCTACACATTGAGACCCATTCTCAAGGTAAATTAACTGTTTTCTTTTTTTTTTTTTTTTTTTTTCTTCGTTTGTTAAGACAGGGTTTTTCTGTGTAACCACCCTGCTGTAACCAGACTGGCCTCGAACTCACAGGACTCCACCTACCTCTGCTTCCCAAGTGCTGGGATTAAAGGCATGTGCCACCACTGTCTGCCTTAAATTAAGTAATTAAGTGGGTGGGTGGTTGGGTGGGAGGTGGAATGCCCTCATAGAGGCGGGGGAGAAGGTGGGGATAGAGGGTTCCAAAGAGGAGACCTGGAAAGGGGGAAACATTGGAAATGTAAATAAAGTATCAAAAAATAAATAATTAATTAAAAAAAAAAGAAGAAGTAAAAAGGAGAAGCATGACACGCGATGGCTCTCGGTGCCATTTGCTCCTCTGAGAAAATGCATCCTGTGGACAATAAACAGTAAATTTCCAATCTAAAAAAAAAAAAATTAAGTAATTAAGAAAAGAAGCTCATTGTTTTAAAACACTTTAAAGTTTATCTTGTAGACGAGATTAAAGAGAGCACATTAGAGACATGATTACCACCATTTTAATAAGACACTTTGCATGTTTAAAAATGTAATATAGAACATTCCAGAAGAGGAAATTAGAAAGAGGAAGCAGATCTCTGATTATATATATAGTTATCAAGTAAACAAAAACAATGTTTTCATTTTGTCTTCAATAGTTTGCTCTAATTAATGCTATGCTATTCTAAAATCTTTCTTATTAATATGTAGAAGCAATCATGTAAAAATAGAATAATCTCGCTGTTATAGTTGGCAGCTGAGACTTCAGTCACACCTCCTCCCACACACAAATAAATTGTGTCTGCAAATTTTTGAATATTTACCAAGTTCCTGGAACAAACATTTTGTCCAGAAGTATTTCCTTTCCTAAGAATGTACAGTGATAAAAGTTTTCTGGTGCCATTGTACAACTTTCTGGTGACATCTATAGCAAATAGTACTGAAGGATTGGCCTTTCCTGCTTGCGCATAGACAGAAGTATATGTAGGTGTAGACATATACATAATACGTCTTCGTTAACTGGGTGATGTAACTCACAGGGATAGTGGTAAGTGATATTCTCCTCAACAAAGTGTCTTTGATACTTGGTAATTTGACCAATGAAAAATCAAGCAAAGTAATGATATGGAAATGTAAAGATCTTCTAACAATGTAACACAGACATGGTTAATAAAAAAAGGTACACTATTCTTTTATGTCTAATTTTCTGTTTGCAGCTATTAAGTCATCATCTTCAAAGTCCAGTTTACTCACGTACTATCTCATGGGTTAGTCAGTTTTGTGCAGCTCTGACAAAATAGAAATCAAGAGCACAACGTAAACCAGGCCACATTTGCTATGGCCCATGGGTTCAGAGGTCATCATCCCACTCTCATTTAGCCTCACATCATGGTGGTGGAAACCTATGGTGGAGGAAACTCTACATTGGAGGCAGGAAAGAAATGATGGAAAGGATGTGAAAGCAGACATAACTCACAACAGACGAACAAACAAACAAACAAACAAAAAACCCCAGTGGCTTATTTTTCCCAAGTGGTCATCACTTCTTAAAGTTTCCAGAAACTTCCTTTATAGCATAACAAGATGGAGACCAAGTATTGGCACAGGACCATGTTCAAACTGTCGTCTACACATGACCTATTTGTTTCTACAAACAATTCCATCCCATCGCTACTATTCGCTAAACTGAGCCAAATTTCTCGGTTAATATTGACACTTAATCCAACATCCAAACGACAAACGATTACACCTTTTGTTAGTTGTGATTTTCCTCTTTATCCCTAACTTCACTCTCACAGATGTCCACTTCATTCCTCTTCCTGATCCAACAATGTCTCCACCTAGGCATGCACTTTCAACTTATGACTGTTTTTCTTTTAGTTTCTTAAATAAAAAAAAAATTGCTGAAAGGTAACTTCCCCATACTTCCTTCCACATCATCTTTATAAACTCTGTGTCAGACATTGCACTTCTGCTCCCATGAGTATGTGTATACCAGTTGCTGGGGGGTACTGTAACAAAACACCTGACACTGGATATTTTAGCACATATAGGGATTGTTTTGAATTTCTGCAGCCTTGAAACCCAAGTTACCAGTGGCTAGGACTTGGGCTGTTTGCTTCTGAGAGCTGTGCAGAGAAATCATTTCCTTCTCTGTTATCCAGGAGGAAAACAAAACAAAACAGCACTTAGAAATTTCCTACTTTTTTTTTTTTTACCGTTATCAAAGCATCAAAAGAGCCCACTGAGCAAGAAGTAGAAAAAAATTAATATAAAATCAGCCTCACAGAAATATCTAGAAGTATCAGTAGAAATTTTGACCTTAACTGGGATAATCCCAACCAATGCACTGACATTTCCCTCACCTAAGCAAACTATATCCAGATTATATTTAAATAAATTGTGCTTCACATAGACCTTTGTGACAAAGAATTACACTGTGGTGGATGCTTACATTACAGTCGCATTGTAAAGCATAATTCATATGCACAAGCATCACACTGATAGCTGGGGTTAGTAAAGCATTTAATGTATAAAAAATTATCTATAATCACTTTTTAAAGAAGTGAACCACATGAAGGTGACTTTTTATATAAAAAAAATTTAATCTTTTTACACATTCCAGATTTTATCTCCCTCCTGGTCCACCCCCTGACTGTTCCACATCCTACACCTCCTCGAGGATGTCCCCACCAACCCCCAACTCCACCAGACCTCCCGAGTTCCCGGGGCCTCCAGTCTCCTGAGGGTAAGGTGCGTCTTCCTTGACTGAGACCAGACCTGGCAGTCCTCTGCTGTACATGTGTTGGGGACCTCATATCAGCTGGTGTATACTGCCTGGTTGATGGCTCAGTGTCTAAGAGATCATGGGGGCGGGGGAGCTCCATGTTAGTTGAGACTGCTGGTCCCCTACAGGGTCACCCTCCTCCGCAGCTTCTTCCAGCTTTTCCCTAATTCAACCACAGGGGTCAGCAGCTTCTGTCCACTGGTTGGGTGTAAATATCTGCATCTGACTCTTTCAGCTGCTTGCTGGGTCCTTCGGAGGGCAGTTGTGATAGCCCCTTTTTGTGAGTGCTCCATAGCCTCAGCAATAGTGTCAGGCCTTGGGACCTCCCCCTGAGCTGGGTCCCAACTTGGGCCTATCACTGAACAGTGAGGAATGGGGTTGCCATCCCATAGTCAAAAGCTCTGACCCATAAGTGTTTCTGTTTGAAAAAACTGCAGGGTCAAAAGTGGAGAAGAACCTGAGGAAGAGAAGGTGGATTTTAAAGGTCTCTGAGTCCTCTTTCGTAGTACAATCATAATGTATATTTATTTATATTATAGTTTTTAAATTATATAAGATTAGTTATATTTTATTCACTTTTATATGTATCTTCACTAATAAGATATTGTTTCCAGATAAAACTGATGACTAAATCTTATTCAATAGACGTTCTGAAGCACGGAATTCTTCCCTTCTTCAAGTCTCCTGACACTCACTTCCACCTTGATGTGATTGTTGAATCAACAATGCACGCGTGTACACTCACAGACAAGGCTCCTTCTCCGTGTTCCACTGCCGACTTAGTAACTTCCTCGTTTGGGGAGAAGTATTCATTCCCCAGCTCTGTTTCCTACACAAAGTTTTATCTCAGTATGGCTGCACTGCATGCTGCTTTACATGAGAGTGTCACTCTCCTCCTCCTCCTCCTCCTCCATAGCTATTCAGAACCTTTCAGGTTTGGGATGAAGAGGTCTGATTGAAAATCAGATACAGACACATATGGAGAATTCTAAGTTCCTAGTTGCCTTGAAGTTAAGTGGAGTGGGCACTTGATTATTACGAAGGCTAGAATTGGATTGAAGAATCATACTTACAGGTGTAATGGAGCTCAGAAAGTGTCAGACCTTAGAAGTACCTGGCCCTTGATTGTAGCAGCTGGAAGTGATTTAACAAGCACTTGAGGTGACAGAATCAGATGGCTTATGTGATGAATGAGCTGTTTCAATATAGTAAATTATTTTGCTCTTTAAAAATCAGAATTAAATAGCTGATGCCTTGTGGGGGGAGGAGGGATACCTCACAGAAGGACATACATTCACTGAGGAACAAAGAAGAGTTCAAGTCTGATCTACCTTTCTTGGGCCCACTCATGACAGTGTTGTGCAAGAGATCTTAGATATTGTTCACTAAGGAAAATAAATTGAGTTTCAGTGGCAATATCAGTGTATAATTTGCTGAAAGTTCTGCCTTTTCAAAAAATACTACTTAATGGTGTGGCTGAATCCTAAAGCAACTGAATACTGTTTAGAACTTGCAGATAAAGTTCTCAACTTTTCCTTCGAATGTATTAACAAGTCATTTCTTCTTTTCTCTAACCTATAGACAAATGTTCATTGATTTGGTTTCTTTTTTCATTCATTAATACTGAGTAACGGACACTAAGTACTTGTAACTCGACCTTAGATAAATAACAGTAACTGAGGGCATCTTTCTCTTAATCTGAGTGCTGGAGAGATGGCTCAACTATAAATGCATGCTGCACAATTATGAAGACCAACGTTTAGATCCTCGGTCCCCACATTAAAATATGGAAATGGTGACATGCAGCTGTAATCCCAATACAGGAAGGCAGAGGCAGGGGAATCTCTGGGAATAAACAATGAAAATCTCTGAGATGGAAAGCAATGGAGCATACTCACCAGTCTTAGCCTTCCTCATGCACACACACACACACACACACACACACACACACCACACACACACACACACACACACACATACACACATACATACACACATACATATACACACACATACACACACACACAATACACATGAATGTCGACACATGCATAACTTAAGAATAGAAATTAGAAATAAGTATATGTTTGTATCAATTGTTTCAAATGAGACTCTCCCTGCTGTTACGAACTCTTTCTGGACCACGCGCTGTAAAATTCCTTTGTGTTACATAAAAAGTTCCTCCTCCTCTCTCTCCCTCCCTCCTTACCTACCTACCTACTCACTTTCCGTCTTCCTCCTCCTCCTCTTCCTCCTCCTCCTCCTCCTCCTCCTCCTCCTCCTCCTCCTCCTCTTCCTCCTCCTCCTCCTCTTCCTTCTTCTCTTCCTCCTCCTCCTCTTCTTCCTCTTCCTTCTTCTTCTTCTCCTCCTCCTCCTCTCTCTCTCTCTCCTTATCCCTCACTCACTTTCATATAAACACACAGGTAGTGCCCAGATCTTCAGTAAATTTTTAGAACAAAACCAAGGAAGACATTCCTACGTCAGTCAACGGACAAAAGTGTAGCTAGCATAAGCCGTTTTCCTCTCAGCACAGGAAGCAGTGGCAGCTGTCATATGTTAAAAGGAAGTTATGAGCATCATTAAACTGGATAAAATAAAATAAGAAATTCGCTCAATTTAACAATTTTTTTTGATCGAGGACAAATTCTCTTGAATGGACAGCCTTTTGAATAAATGGCTCCAAATGGCCTTCCAGGGTACACATAATTATAGCCCATAAACAGGAAGTGGCCCACAGAAACAACTAGATAGGGTGTATTTACCTCACATGGTTGCATTTTCAGCTCCCAACTGCTCATTGGCTGGATGTACAGCTCTCATGATTGGCTGTGAAAAGTACTTACCTGCAAGGACGGCAGGTTAGATTAGCTCCACAGACTCATTTTATGAAGTTATAGTTTTGCTAATTTACAGTTCACTACAGAGCAAGGCCATCTTGTGACAAACCTCCATTCCGTGTATTTCAGTTTGGCACATGCTTAAATCATTCTGCTGGATTCCTAACACATAAAATTAAAGTAATTTTGAATACCATTTAAATAATATTTAAAAGAATCCATTCAACAGGGACTATAAAAATGGCTCTGCAATTAAAAACACTTGCTTCTCTTGGTGAGAGCCAAGGTTCAATTGCCAGCACAAAAATGGCAGCTCCAGCTCTCTGCAACTTCAGTCACATGGAAACTGATGCCATTTTCAGACTTCACAGACATGTCTGTACATGCACAAAACACTCATACACATGCAAATAGCATAATAAAATTTAAGAAATATTTGATTAGACATAATAATTTCTTTGTCATTTAAAATATTATTCATAAACTTATAGTAATATGAATTTGAGTATCAAACTGTGTGTGAATTCCAATCAAATTTTTAGTCTGAGTCACCAGACTTAAAATGGAAGACGACATGCCTAGAGAGATTGGGCAGGTTAGACTCTCAGAACACACATTAAAAAATAAAATTGAGCATGGAAATGCACATCTGTAATCCCAGTTCTAGAGAGACAAGTGTATTGCTGAGGCTCACTGAACAGAAAAACTAAAAATAAATGTGGATGGTGTGTGAGGAACACAAGCTGAAGTAGACCTCTGGCTGGCGCGCGCACGTGCACACACACACACACACACACACACACACACACACATATGAGAAGAAATTACTTTCTAGCCACCTTGCATTCAGGATTCTATTTCTACACAGAAAGAAAAGAGAGTGCTGTGTCCTTGTTAAGAGTACAAACCTTTTGTTTTTATTTAGAGTATAAATTCATATATATATATACAGTTTACATATTTTAAAGTGAATGATTTAATAACAAGACATATCAGAACAAAGCAGAACCAAATAGAATCCAAGGCAAGTTAGGTGATATCAAATGATTGTAGCAAATGAATAAATTCATAGAGTCTAAGTGTCCATGTGATGAGAAAGAAGCCCATTTCTAACAGGAAAAGGTTTAGTTATAATCAACTTAATATCACTTAGTTCTCCACAGCCTCAAACAGAAAATCCAAAGAGATACAGTGTGGGAAGAAGGATGGAGAGTAATAATTACATTGGGATTTGCATTACCTATGAATCTGTTAGATTTTTTAAAAAGCTGTTGACACAAATAACTTTGGCTACCTATTGTCAAACCCTTTAGAAGGCCATGGCATCGCCTACTGCTGTCTCCGTAAAAAAAAAAAAGATACCATTCTAAAATAGCAAATAATTCCCACTTATTTTCCATGTGCTAGATATTAGAAGTATAAGATGAAGACATGTGCAGATTCAGTGTTGGCTAGGAAGTATTTCCTTTTTGTGTGTGTGCTTTTAATCTTTTTATATTTTATTTTATTTTATTTTATTTTATTTTATTTTATTTTATTTTATTTTATTTACATTCCAGTAGTTGTTCCCACTCCCAGTCACCCCTCCTGCAGTTCCTTGTTTCATCCCTACGCCCTCTGTGCCCCCTCCCTACCTTGAACCCCTTCCCTGGGGTCTCAAGTGTTTCAAAGATTAATCACATCTTCTCCCACTGAGGCCTGACCAGGCAGACCTCTGCTATATTTGTGCCAGGTGCCTTGGACCACCTGTGTATGCTCCTGGTCGGTAGCTAAGTCTCTGGGAGCTCCCTGGGGTCTGGGTAAGTTGAGACTGCTGGTCTGCCTACAGGGGTAGCTCTCCCCTTCAGCTTCTTCAATCCTTCCCCTAATTCAACCATAGGGTTTCCAACTTCAGTCCAATGGTTGGATGAAAGCATCTGCTTCTGTCTCAGTCAGCTGTTGGTAGGGCTTCTCAGTGGACAGCCATGCCAGGCTCCCCTCTGTAAACACATCATAACATCAGTAATAATAGCAGGCGTTGATGCCCTCCTATGACGTGGGTCCCAAGTTGGGCTGGCCATTGGACACAGCCTTTCCCTCAGTCTCTATTCCATATTTGTCCTTGTAGTTCTTTTAGAGAGGAACGATCTGGGTCAGAAATTCTGACTGTGGGTTATTAACCCTGTCCCTCCATTTGAGGCTCCATCTATCTACTGGAGATGGACTCTTCAAGTTCTCTTTCCCCAATATTGGGCATTTTGGCTAAGATCACCTTCATTGAGTCCTGAGAGTCTCCCACCTCCTGGTTCTCTGGTAAGTTCTGGAGGGTCCCCCCACCTTCCACCCACTGAGGCTGCTTATTACCACTCATTCTCTTGGCCCTCTGGGCTTCTGTCCTGTCCTACCCTCCCATCCTGATCCTGTTCCCCTTTCCCTTCCTCTTCCCCTCTCCCACCCAGGTCCCTTCCTCTTTCTGCCTCCAGTGATTATTTCCTTCCCTCTTCTAAGTAGAACTGAAGCATCCTCACTTGGGCCTTTCTGCTTGTTACACTTCTTATGGTCTATAAGTAGTGTCCTAGGTATTCTGTAATTTTTGGCTGATACCCACTAATCAGTGAATACATACCATGCTCATTCCTTTGGGTCTGAGTTACCCTACTCAGGATGATATTTCCTATTTCCATCCATTTGCCTGTAAGTCTCATGATGTTCCCTTTTTAAATAGCTGAAGAGTATTCCATTGTGTAAATAAACAACATTTTCTGTATCTATTCTTTAGTTGAGGGACATCTGGGTTGTTTCCAGTTTCTGGCTATTACAAATAAGGCTGCTATGAACACAGTGGAGCATGCGCTGTTGTGGCATGGTGGGGCATCTTTTGGGTATTCGCCCAGGAGTGGTATAGCTGGGTCTTCAGATAAACTATTTCCAGTTTTCTGAGGAACTGCCAGGTTGATTTCCAGAGTGGCTGTACCAGTTTGCAATCCCATCAGCAATGGAGGAGTGTTCCTTTTTCTCCATACCCTCTCCAGCACGAGCTGCCATTTGAGTTTTTGGTCTTAGCCATTTTGGTTGGTGTCTGCCCCCTAATCAGAGATCTTCATCTGACTATTCATAAAATGTATTATTTTATTTTATAAAAAAGCAGTATATTGCCACATGAACTCTGAGTTAGTGAGTTCAAGGAGAGCTACGTAAGGTGAAAGGATCCATGCACCATTACAAGGATCTGGTCCATGAACGAATTCTGAGGCTGATTTTACCAACCACGTTCCCTGGCCATTTCACTCATGGACTGAAAAGGAAACTTTGAAAAATTTGACTTTTGAAAGATTGGGGTTCTTTCCAAAATAAGGGTTTGCAGATGTTAATAATCAGAAATGTCTTATGAACAATAATAAATAAATTCTTTTACACCAAACATGATACTTGATTTTTTTTCTTTAACTAAATCAAAAATCTTAGAAAAAAATCTTTAACAAATAGTATCCAAAAGAATAAAAATCACTCATTTTACAATAAACTAAAATTAAGGAATATAAAATTTTAATTATCTATTAAAAGGTTTTAAATACTCTAATCAGAGTAATAAAAAGTGGAGTTAATTAATTTATATTGCTGAACATCTGCTCCTAGTTATAAAACTGGAGTGGCTGAAGACTGTATTTTCACATTTCAATCACCTAAAATCAGATGCTTTGAAATATAACAGCATATTGAACTTGATGTAGATGCTACATTGTTAAAAGAAAATGGCATAAAGTTTCCCTTTATCATCCAAGACATTCTCTTTAATGATGAAGTTGAAATTCAGGAAAAATGAAATAAAACTTTCAGATACCCAGGCAGTAATAGCCAGAAACATTTCACAATACCATTTCTACTTGTATATAAATGTCCATATTGCCCAAGCCTTATTTCTACATGGCAAACATCAGCAGTTTTGTTTTAGAGGGCTTTACAGAAATCTCCAAGAAATGTGAGTCTCCAGGGATGTGTGTGTGTGTGTGTGTGTGTGTGTGTGTGTGTGTGTGTGTGTATAATGTTGTATTAAAATCACATGTTAAAATAATTGTAAATGACAATAAAAAAAAAAGGTTTTAAAATGCATACGTAATTTTATTAAAATTCAACTGTGTCCACAGCACAAATTCAGTTGCTAAATCACCAACAACACTGAAAAACGTATTTTCCTGCTATGGACAAGTGTAATAAGAAAGCTGGTTTATATTGTAAATTAAATACTCAAAGACCATTTTATTGTGTACCTTGTCATCCATATCTCTTACCTCTGATCACCCTATTATTTCATTTAGACTTCACGTTAGGGGTTTGAATGTGAAATACACCCACAGATTCATGTGCTTAAGTCTATTGTTTCCAGGTGGTAAGCTGTTTGGAGAGGTTGGAGAACTTTCTGAGAGTAGATGGCTGGTGGGCATAAGACTCTTAGGGTGACCCTTGACACTGATTCAAGTACATTTGTGCTTCATTTCTGCAACTGAGAAGTAACTACCCATTGAAAGATCCTGCTGCCAATGCCCAAGCCAGCTCTAGCTGCATGGCTTTCCCACTATAAGGGGCAGAATTTTCTAAACTGTAAGCAAAATTAAACCCGTTTTTGCTTAAGATTTTGTAGTTGGTTGGTTGGTTGGTTGGTTGGTTGGTTGGTTGGTTGGTTGGTTGGTGTCAGACTTTCAGCACCTTCCCCAGCTTTCCAAATATCCATAGAATCTTATTTCTGCCTTTCTCTCCCTAACCACTGCCAAGAAAATGTTCTGCTTTTAAAAACTGTGTGCTTAAGTTTTGTATGATTGCAAATGTAAGACAAGTTCCCCAAAGAGGTTCTCTACCTTCAACACATCTATAATATTTCTTTGCCGTGTAAGGTAGTAAATTCATAGGCTACTCATGTGTAAACATGGTCACGTTTGGTGGTGAATAGATAGTGATTCTTCTACTTACCACAGACAAGATTAGACTTCTATGTTTGGTATACATGTTTAATAACTAAAATGTAGTAGGTAAAATTAAAAAGAAGTAATGTAACTTTTAAAAGTCAAGAGAGCAGAATGTGTCTAAAGACATCTTTCCTAGTTAATGAAGAAATGAATCAATAGTCAAAGAAGTTAAAAAATAAATAATCGAGCAAAAAATTTTATCAGACTGGTATAAGAAAGTATAGAGAATTAAACACAACAGCAAGTTTAGGGCCTTAGAAATTGATTGTATTATAACGTCTTCCATTGACAAGCCATGGAGGTGGGGAAGTTCCGCAAATCTATTTTCATTGTCTGGACTTGGGTTGCCAAAAATGTCCCTCAAAGAGGCCAAAAGCTGTGAGAGAATCTGCAGTGAGAGGCAGGTGTGGTCTCTCTGGTACTGTTTCCTCCACTGTCACTACTTACGGCCCCACAAGCCCCTCCCTGACTTATTTCAGAAGCTTGATGAGAACATCCATCAAATAGCACTACTGGTCAATGACATCAGTGTGATTTGATTGGATAAAAGGCCAGAAGCTTATATCCAATAGAGTTCTGCTCTTGAAATCAGATAAAAAATTACGATCATTTATCAGAAAAAATGGAGAGAAAAATGAAATGAAGTCGACCATTGTAAATGTCAGCATTGAACAAAAGGATAAAGAGACACAGCAAATGTTTGATAAATGCTTGATTTTGATAACATTGCAACACTTTAGAATGGACAAATTGGAGTGATTTAAGGTATGACAGAGAAGGGAGGAAATATTTATAAAATAACTGATGGAATTATTTATTTTAATAATAAATAAATACCTACAAATAAAGTCATAAAATAAAAACCCTATTATAAATATGGGTGAAACAACTTCACAGAAACTTCATAAATCAGGTTTACCAAGTGACATGAGGTTACATATAAAAATGTTTTCAACTGAACCTTAAATAATCATGGGAAAAATACAAATTAGTATGAGGGATGCATACCACTACAAAAGATAATTGACAAAGTTGACAAAGACCAATAATACAAAGTGCTATCCTTAGTGTGGGGCAATTACAACTTACATAGTGTAAGTGCTAAGGTTAATTATAAAATAGCTTATAAAGTAGCTTATAAAGCAGGATTACAGTTGGTGTTTAAGAGATATACAGTTTACAGCTGAATATTTTCATTCTTTAAGACATATACTGAAAAAAAATCTCATGTGTATATTAGAATGAATGCACAGAGAAGCCCATGACAATAGTAGTTTGTAAACATCTCAAGTTTCCCTGATGTTGCCAGACAGATTAGTAAATGACTCTGTCTTGGTGTATTTTTGCAATAGATACACATGCAAAATACTTCAAACAAATGTGATATTTACCTCAGAATATTTAGACTAAACTGACAACAAAAAGAAATATGCAGATTAAGTATCAAAGTCATAATTTTATGCATGGAAGTATACAAAGTTAATATTTCTGTCACCCTCATTTCTATTTATTCCTAAGACACAGTCTCCTAAAATGACCCTTTGAAAATCTTGACTTGAATTTTAGGCTCTTAGGGTTTTCTTTCAGTAATTCAGGGGCAATATATACTGAGTATCTCTTTAAATATTACCGTGATGATTGTTTTACTGGTTATATGAAACATCCCATCCTGAATAAATTAGATAATTAGATGACAGAAAGGAGGAAAGAACAAACTGAAAGCGAGAGAAAGAGAGAGAGAGAGAGAGAGAGAGAGAGAGAGAGAGAGAGAGAGAGGATATGATAGTGACTCTTTCTTCAGGAAATCAAGGTAACAGCTACAAAAGATATTTCAATACTAGATCTCAGCTCCTCTGATTCTGAATGAGTAAGCATGCAACTAGGGAAAAACAACACTTAAAAATGTTTTCCATCAGGAAGGTACACTAAAGGACTGTTAGCCTTACTTCACCAATACTGTAAACCTTTCTTAATGCTTGATTTAGATTACTAAGAAATATGTCATGGTCCAGGGAAAATACACCAAGGAAATCTCAACAATGTGTTTGTCTGAACAAGAACATCATAATGACAGCACCAGCTGGCACATCGCCATGGACAGGGATATTGTACAGTTCTACCTCTAGAGAAAGATTCACAGGAAGTCAGTGGCTGTTGTGAGAAAAAACAAAAACAAAACAGTGTCCTCCAGGAAAGAGTTCCTACAGAGATTGCCCAGTGCCAAGTGGCCCGCTGAGGAGCAGTGCTAAATGGACTCAAAAGGCTTTATATACATGCATGCATAAATGTGTGCTCATGTGTACACATGAACAAAATAAAAATAATTAAAGAAGCAATCATGAATTTAAAATAAACACAGACTGATTTGGAAAGAATAGTAGAATGGAAATGGTGTTGTCAAAAATTATTTCAAAAAGAAATATGTCATAAAAAGACCTCAGAAGATGGGAAGATCTTCCATGCTCATGGATGGATAGGATTAGCATAGCAAAAAATGGCTATCGTTTTTTATTTTTTAATTTTTTAATTTTTTTATTGGTTATTTTATTTATTTACATTTCAAATGTTATTTCCTCTTCCCAGTGTCCCCTCTGCAAATCCCCCGTTCCAGACCCCTCCACTTGCTTCTATGAGGGTGCTCCTCCACACACCTACCCACTACCACCTCACTGCTCTGGCATCCCCCTATGCAGAAGAATCAAGTCTTCACAAGACCAAGGGCCTTCCCTCCCACTGATGCCAAATAAGACCATCCTCTGCTACAGCTGGAGCCATGGATTCCTCCATGTGTATTCTTTGGTTGGTGGTTTAGTCCCTGGAAGTTCTGGGGGGTCTGGTTGGTTAATACTGTTGTTCTTACTATGGGTTTGCAAACCCCTTCTGTTCATTCAGTTCTTCCCCTAACTCCTCCATTAGAGTTCCCATGTTCAGGCTGATGGTTGGTTGCAAGCATCCACATCTGTATTGGTAAGGTTCTAGCAGAGTCACTTAGGAGACCGCTATACCAGGCTCCTGCCAGCAAGCAGCTCTTGGCATCAACAATAGTGACTGGGTTTGATGGCTGCGTATGGGATGAATTCTCAGGTGGGGCAGTCTCCAGATGGCCTTTCCTTCAGTCTCTGCTCTACTCTTTGTCCCTTATATTTCCTTTAGACAGGGGCAATTCTGTGTTAAAATTTTGAGAGGGGTGTGTGGCCCCATACCTCAACAAAGGGATGTGCCTAACATCTGGATATGGTCTCTACAGGTTCTCTCTCCCCTTTGTTGGGTATTTCAGCTAATGTCATCCCAGTTAGGTCTTCATAAAATTTGTGGGCAAATGGATGGAACTAAAAATAATATTATCCTGAGTGAGGTAACACAGTCACAAAAGAACATGCATGATATGTATTTTCTGACAAGCAGATATTAGGAAAAAAGCTCAGAATACTCATGATACAACTTACAGGCCATATGAAGCTCAAGAAGAAGGAAGACCAAAGTGTGGATGCTTCAGTCCTACTTAAAAAGAGGGAATAAAATAATCATGGAAAGTAGAGGGTAGGAGGGACTTAGGAGGAAGAGAGGGAAAGGGGGCAGGATCAGGTGTGAAAGGAGACAGGGGAGATGTACAGAGGGTCAGGAAATTGAACAGAGGTGTGTAGCAATGGGGGATGGGGAACTGGGGGTAGCTGACAGAAAGCCCCAAACTCCATAAAAAATGGCTATCTTACCAAAAGCAATCTAGAGATTCAATACAGCCCTCATTAAACTTCCAACACAATTCTTCACAGACATGGAAAGAACAATTCCCAACTTCATATGGAAAAACAAAAAACCCAGGATAGTGAAAACAAGTCTCAACAATAAAAGAACTTCTGGGGTAATCACCATCCTTGACCTCAAGCTATACTACAGAGCAAAAGTGATTAAAAACCACATGGTGTTGGTACAGAAACAGACAGGTCAATCAATGGAATAGAATCAAAGACCCAGAAATAAAACCACACAACTATGGACACTTGATCTTTGACAAAGAAGCAAAAAACACAGTGGAATAAATAAAGCGTGTTCAATAAATGATGCTGGTCTAACTGGCAGTCTGCATGTAGAAGAGTGAAAATAGATCCATATTTATCACCCTACACAAAGCTCAACATAAAACCAGATACACTAAATAAAATAGAAGAGAAAGTGGGAAATAGCCTCAAATGTATTGGTATGGGGGAATTTTTCTGAATAGAACATCAATGGCTCAGGCTCTAAGATCAACAATTGAATAATAGGTCTTCATGAAACTGAAAAGCTTGTTTAAGGAAAATGACACTGTCAATAGGACCAAACGGCAGCCTACAAATTGGGAAAAGATCTTCACTAGCTATACATCCAATAGAGGGCTAATATCCAAAATATATAAAGAACTCAAGAAGTTAGACTCCAAAAAAAAAAAAAAAAAAAAAAACCCAATTGAAAAAATGGTGCACAGAGCTAAATAGACAATTCTCAACAGAGGAATCTCAAATTGTCAAGTAGCACTTAAAGAAATGTTCAACATCCTTAATCATCAGGGAAACATAAAACGACCCTGAGATTCCACTTTAGACCAATTAGAATGGCTAAGATCAAAAACTCACTTGACATCATATTCTGGAGAGAATATGGAGAAGAAATACTCCTCCATTGCTGGTGGGATTGCAAACTTATCCAACCACTCTGGAAATCAATCTGAAGGTTCATCATAAATTTGAAAATAGTTCTACCTAAAGACTCAACTATACCACTCCTGAGCATATACCCAAAAGATGCCCCACCATACCACAATGATACATGCCCCACTATGTTCATAGCAACCTTATTTGTAATAGTCAGAAGCTGGAAACAACCCAGATGTCCCTCAACCAAAAAAAAAAAAAAAAAATTGTGGTTTCATCTATACAAATAGAATACTATTCAGCTGTTAAAAATGAGGACATCATGAATTTTGCAGGCAAATGGATGAACTAGAAATTATCATCCTGAGTGAGGAAAGTGAAATCCCAAATGGCATACATGGTATGTACTCATTGTTAAGTGGATATTAGCAAAATTGTACAGCCCACAGATCATAAGAAGTTTAACAAGAAGGAAGGCCCAAGTGAGGATGCTTTCATTCCATTCCGCTTAGAATGAAGAACAAAATAATCACAGGAGGCAGAGGGAGGGAAGGACCTTGGTTGGAGAGGGGAAAGGGCAGCAGGATCAAATATTAGGGAGAGACAGGAGAGAAGCCCAAAGGGCCAAGAGAATGAATAGAAATGTGCAGCCTCAGGGGTTAGGGGTGGGGGAACCTCTAGAAAGTCCCAGAGACCTGAAATGTGCTAGGCTCCCAGAACTCAATAGAGATGACCTTAGCTGAAATGCCCAGCAGCAGGGAAATAGAACCAGAAGAGACCACCTCTAGTAGATAGACAAACCCCCCAGTGGAGGAATGGGGTAACTAGCCTACCCTCAAAAAATTTGACCCAAAACTGTTCCTGTCTAAAAGAAATTCAGGGATCAAAATGGAGCAGAGATTAAAGGAAAGGCCATCCAGTGATTGGCCCAACTTGTTATCCATTCCACTGATAGGCACCAAACCCCGATATTATTTCTGATGCTGTGTTGTACTTTCAGACAGGAGCCTAGTATGGCTGTCCTCTGAGAGGGTCTACTAGCAGCTGACTAAAACAGATGCAGATACTTACAGCCAACCATTGGGCTGAGGTCAAGGACCCCTATGGAAGAGTTAGGGGAAGAATTCAAGGAGCTAAAGAGGATGACAATGTAACAAGAAGACCAACAGAGGCAACTAACTAGGACCTCTTGGAGCTCCCAGAGTCTAAACCACCAACTAAAGAGCATACAAGGGCTGGTCTGTGGCCCCTGCACATACAAAGGAGAGGACTGGCTTGTCTGACCTCAGTGGGAGACTTGATGCCCAGAATGCAGGGGCAGGAGGTGAAGGAGCTTGCTCTCAGAGGCAAATGGGCAAAGGGGAGGGAGGATGGGGTGAAGAACTCTTGGAGGGAGGACTGGGAAGGGGAGCGACATTTGAAATGTAAATAAATAGAACAAATTACAAAAGGAAAGAAAGAAAGAAAGAAAGAAAGAAAGAAAGAAAGAAAGAAAGAAAGAAAGAAAGAAAGAAAGAAAGAAAGAAAGAAAGAAAGAAAGAAAAAGAAATATGTGCTAACATACTATAATAGGATAAAGAATATCAGGTAGTAATTGTATATTTTATGTATTTTTCACTATAATATATATATGAAGAAAAGATTGAATTTCATGTGTTATACTAGTAAGTGGTACTTGATGATACAGCATGCAGTTTCAATAAGAATTCCACTTTACTCATCCTCTAATGAAATGAATTAACATCTCTTCATATGTTCACATGTTGACTTAAACATACATTCTATTATATTCGTTAATAGGAAGCTATTTGTCAAAGCCCAACTTCAAAAATCTAGTTTATGAACAGAACACTGTCGAAACTGAAGATAGGGATGCTTGGTGTTGCTCTCTCTGTTGTTATATTGAAAGCCCTGATCCTTGGCTGACATAGTTAAAGAGCGCTGGTAAAATCCATTTCCACAGGGTTATATAGTCATTCATTTGTAATCCCCAGATTCATCATTTCAAGCTGAATGTTTTTGGACTTTATATGTGTTAAGCCTTACAATGAGTCTTCAAAGATTAATATATTTGCTACTAAGCTCACAGATCTCATTCCAAACATTGTTATTTTAAAATATGTCATGCTATCTGCCTTAGTCACTGTCTGCTTCTGTAAAGAGACACCATAACCACACAATTCTATTTAAAATCAAACATTTAATTGTGGGCTTAATAACACATTGTAAGCTTAGACCATTGTCAGCATCCAGGAAACAGGGGAATATACAAGCAGACAGGATGCTGGAGTAGTTGAGATCTGCAGCCTGATCAGTAGGATGAGAGAGAGGCAACATCTGGGCTTGTCATGGTGTTTTGAAACGTCAGAGTGACTTACTTCTTCCAACAAGGTCACATTTCCTAATCCTTCTAATCCTTTCAAACAATGCCACGCCTTGGTGACTAAGCATTCAAATATATGAGCCTGTGGGGGCCATTCTCATTCAAACCATCGCATTGTGGATGGTTTCTTCTTTCAATATTCTCCTTTGTGTCAACAGCTACCACTTACTTCAAGAGTCTCAGTAGGTTTTCATTCTAAATATCATTAAAGTCGCAAATTAGCATTTAACAACATTTTACTACAAAACATTTTTTTCCTCAGAATAACTACAATGGCTTCTTAACCTCTCATCAATTTTAATTCTTTTCAATTCCTGTGTATAACTTAGCAAAACTGATAATTACAAACTACAAACTACATCCAGTCCCAACTTAGTCCTCTTCATGAATCAGAAAAAAAAAAAAAGTTTTGTAGTTAGTACCTCTAGGGGTTTTAATCTTTTCTTCCACCTACATTTATTGTCATATACTTACTTCTTCACATCCCTCATACATACACACACACATATATATAAGAAATAACTTAAACACTCTGAAATTTGTATATATGTGTGTGTGTGTGTGTGTGTATATATATATATACATATATATAAGAAATAACCTAAACACACGGAAATATATATGTGTGTGTGTGTGTGTGTGTGTCTAGGTGTGTATATATATGTAAATATATGTGTATATATATGTATATATGTGTAGTGTGTGTGTATGTGTGTGTATATATATATATATAATATATATATTATATATATATATATATATTCTATTTAGCCACAGCATTTGAACCTGTAGTCTATCTTGATACAGAACATACGTTTTCATCATTCTGATTTTAATGTTAATCATACATTTTAGGAGAATCTTATGTGTCACATGTGAATAAGTAGTAAAAGTTTGTGTGTTTATCTGCTCAGGCCACCATTTCTTCTATTGCATAATAATCCTAGCCCTAGCCCTAGCCCTAGCCCTAGCCCTAGCCCTAGCCCTAGCCCTAGCCCTAGCCCTAGCCCTAGCCCAACCCTAACCCTAACCCTAACCCTAACCCTAACCCTAACCCTAACCCTAACCCTAACCCTAACCCTAACCCTAACCCTAACCCTAACCCTGTTGTGAGAACTGAGTTCTGTGTGCACTTCCCACATCTCAGGTAATTATAACTATATTTATAACTTTTAAAAGCAATTTATGTTACTTCACTTTTTGTGTGTGACTATCACCTTCTTATGTTTGTCGTGTGTGTGCATGTGCCTAGTGCCTTCAAAGGACAGAAGATGGAGCTTTTTTCTCTGGAACTGGAATTACAGGTGCTTTGTGGGGTGTCATGTGATTCTGAGAATGAAATGTTGTTTCCAGAAGATCAGACAATGTTTTAATTCCTAAGGCAACTGGAGTGTATATATGCTAGCTCCATTCAGTCATTACTTGTGTGTTCTTGTGAAATGATATTAACCTCCAGCAAGTTTTCTCATAAGCATATTAGAATAACTGCTAATCATAAGAGAGAAGCCAATTGGAAAACAGTCCAGTATGTACTATTCCAATGAAGCCTTAAATGATATAGGTAAACAACAGTCATCCCTTCTTGTGATTTGTAGGAACATGTTCTGACAAATTGCATGTGGCTTATAAAAATGCACCTCAACCTTGGATATAACTTCTGTTCCTACCTTGATGGTCAAACATAGAAGTAAGGTCTTAATTTCTCCTGAAGCAGACCATCCATTATTGTTGCTCTGATCACCCATTGAAACTTGGCATTGAGAAGGTGAAATGGGGATTAAATCTACTTTCTGGATCTACTCATACAGAAGGAACCTCCAATATGAGTGACTTTTCCTGTTATTATGGTGCACCGAGATAGTATGGGCTTTTTGTCCTCTATCTTTCCTCAAAACAGTGTGTCCCTCGAGAATTGCATATGCAATTATGAATATATAGTGTTTAGTCAGTGTTCTATTGCTGTGAAGAGACACCATGACCGTGGCAATTGTTATAAAAAGAAAGCATGTAATCAGGGCTTGCTTAGTGTCAGAGCTTTAGTCCGTTATCCTCATGGCAAGGAGCAAGGCAGATTGTACACAGACGTGGTAGCTGACAGTTCTACATCTGGATCTTAGGGCAGCAGGAACAGGGAGCCAATTGGCCTGGCTTGGACTTTTGACCTCAAAACCTACTCCCCCAGTGACTCACTTCCTCCAACAAGGCCACACCACCTAATGATTTCCAATATTGCCACTCACTGGTGACTAAGCATTCAAATACATGACCTTCTGTAGCCATTATTATTCAAACCACCACAAGGTCTATGTGAGGAGTCCAGTTATGTGTCTGAGGTTTAGCTAAGGGATGAATTTTTATTTACAGCTATAAAGGAAAGTTTACAAAAAGAATCACATCTACCACCAAAATTTCTGTTAGGCTAGTTAACTATTAGACTTCGGTAACTATGGAAGTACTGGGATGCTGCAACTATATAACCGAATTCACCCTAGGCTAGCTCCAGTCCTTGTTATACCGATTCCTTGCATAATTTTTATTTGTTTACATCTCAAGTGATATCACACTTTCCAGGTTTTCCTCCGCCAAACCCCTATCCCACATCCGTCCTCCCCTTTGCCTGTATGATGGTGCTTCCTCACCCACCTACACTCTCCCACCCCACCGCTCCAACATCCCTCTACGCTGGGGCATCAAACCTCCCCAGGACCAAGGCCCCCCCATTGCTGTCAGGCAAGGCACTTTTCTGCTACATATGTATCTGGAGCCATAGATCCCTCCAGGCACCCTCCTTGGTTGATGGTCTAGTCTCTGGGAGAACTGGGTGGTCAGGCCAGCCTATGTTGTTCTTCCAATGGGATTGCAATCCCCGTATGCTCCTCCAGTCCTTCCACCAGCTCCCTCACCAGATTCCCTAAGTTCAGTCTGATGGTTGGCTCCAAGCATCCACATCTGCATTGGTCAGTTGTTGGCTGAACCTCCCAAAGAACTGCCACACCAGGTTCCTGTCAGCAAGAGCCTCTTGACTGCAGCAGCAGTGTTGGGTTTGATGTCTCTAACTCTGCGTATGACCTAGTACCCTTGAGACTAACTGGTAAAGCCTTGGAAAATACATCAATCTAAAAGATCACTGGCTTCCAGCAATCAGAAAGCTAAAGTTGCTTTTGGATAGAATCTGCAGGCTATATGACCGACTTCACCTTTGCTTTATCCAACCTACTTAGTGTTCCCTTCAAAGTATTTAGAAATGCCATAATCTTTGACCTTTACTCTGCAGTAAAATCCTCATCAAACATTACCATAGTGGAACATGGTATTCGAAGTTATCTGACTCTGTTCTTAGACAATGGTCTAGAACCTTTGTCTCCAAAATAAAACATCTGTCATCTATTTTAGAAGTGAGAGCTAGGTTATTATATCAACACTGTATTTTTTTATTGAAACTTTGAACCAGCACTATAAGGGTGCTATATTCTTAGACTTTTCTTTAGTATTTGTCATAAATGATAGTATTTTTCTAATGGATACTGTTTCCTCTGAGGCATGAATTAATGCATAACTCTCTCCAGCTCTGGCCCATGCTTTATACGACATATCTCCAGTGCCTTTTAATATGTTAGTGATAGCTTCAGTGTCCTAAAAAGTAAAGTAAGACCTATGCATCTACCATAGAAATATGTGTGTGTGTGTGTGTGAGAGAGAGAGAGAGAGAGACAGAGACAGAGACAGAGACAGAGAGAGAGAGCAGTAGCTCACCTGATTATGATTCAGTGCACTAGGTCATTGGGTTTTAATGCCAGCATTCACTGCTAAAACATTCTCTTATAACTGATAAGGGTATGCTTTGCACCTAGAGGGTGCTCGAGTCTTTTATTTGATATAATTTTGGTATTGTTTTATTTCTATATTTGGTCAAATTAATTCTATAGTTCCAACGGAAGAGTTTGACATTAAAGAAACAGGTATCGAGGCTGCCACAAATTATATTGTAATAAGCAGGAAGATAATAATTGAAACAATGGTAGAAAGTAATAAGGGAGCCTGTTTCCACATAAATACAAATTGTTCTGTTTCCAGTAATAATGGAAACACTCACCAGATGATCTGTGCCATGCATTAACCCATAGGATGGAAATATATATATATATATATATATATATATATATATATATATATATATATAT
>CM052700.1:9517972-9543574 GCA_028551405.1 Uromys caudimaculatus | reverse complement strand
ATATATATATATATATATATATATATATATATATATATATATATATATATTATATATTAAAATATATAATAAAATAGAACATGAAAAGATCACTAAAAGTACCGCTTTTAACTGCTTGAGTACAAGGTAAATGTATGCTCTCTGAATTGAACAATGGTATTTCTCTTGGTTTTCTATAGGGTCAAAATGCTCACTTTCTCAAGCATGCACTCTCCCTACAGTGAAGACTTAGCTCTAACTTCACAGGAAACCAGTGAATTGTTTCCATTAAGTGCAATTCTTCTTAATAGACTGACTTCATTATTTCTTAAAAATGACCACAGATTGTTGATCCTATGAATTAGACCAGAGGAGAGGCATTTCTGAAGTTTTAGAGTTTATCCAATAGCACTTGGAAGATCTCCTATGTGTTATGGAATGGGTTTGAGATTGTCCACTACTATAACTGACAGCAGACTTCTGCTAACCAGCTGTCTATGTTTTTGTTATTTAATTATGTCCTATCCTCCTTTCTGCCTCTCTCTTTACATCCAGGAACGATCACTGTAGTTATGGAATCCTGCCCTCACTTCTGCCTCTATAGTTCAGTTTCTTATATCTACCTAAGAGGACCTCAGACCAACTGCTGTGAATTCCTCTATCATGATGGCTCAGTGCAATTAGTTAGCCCCTAAACCTCTCCAACTTCACTTCTTTCCAACTTCCTCATCCAGAATTCTGTTCATTTATGTCTTCCATGTCAATGTTCTCTTAGGATCTGTATTTGGGGGGAGGGGTGTATTTTCAGCGTAACACAGAACACAGAACGGTTAGTGCAGAAGCTTTGGTCGAATTTCCAATATCTTCAAAGTACATTTCTCTAACATGCCCCTCCATTTTCCAGTGACTTCTTAAGAACAATCTCAGTACATGCTTCTAGAAAATATAAAATATATGATGTCAAGACTATGTATGTTTATATATCCTTGCTATTTGGTAATTAATTACTGGAGATGAGGAAATTAAAGCAAATAGAGTTGTAGGTGATGTCTATGTCCATGGCAACTTTATTTTCTGTATTGCTCTATATTTATGCCAAAATACATTTCGCTCTTTTTCAATTTTAATCTTTTACTAATACATCTTATATCCATCTCACTGACCCCTCCCTGTCACCTGCTCCTACAATCTTTCCACTATCATATCCTCCTCCTCCTCTGAGCAGGCAGAGGTCCTCCTGGGTATCCTCCCCACTGGGCACTTCAAGTCTATGTGCTTCCTCTTCCATTGAGGCCACACACTTACTCTTCACGTGAATCTTTCAAAAATTGGTGGTAAAAGTAAGCTCATTATTTTAATAAAATAATATATGTTATGAAAAATTACTTCTAATTTTTCGATTTTATTAATTTTTCAAGTGACAAATTTAAGTAACATTGCAAAAGATTTGTAATAGAGCCATATACATATACCTTGAAATGAATGGAGCAGAGCATAACACTGACTTCTTTCTATTAACAATTCTGTGGTAGTTTACTTTATCTAAAGATCTCTTTGGCTTAACAAACATTATCACCTCCCTCTTATCCAGTGAGATAAATATCATTATCCCAGTTTTATAGAAAAGTGATGGAGGCACAAAAAGATTAAGTGATTTCCTCAAGGTTGCTGTCGGTGGTGACAGGGGAAAGGATAAACGTTAGATTTATGATTCTCAGATGTATGCTTTAACTATCCTTGGGCTCTGTGTAGCTGTCACCTTAAACATACAAATGAAAAACAGAGAAAGTGGTAAACAGGGACCATATAGATAAAAACCAAATATGTGGATATTTGACGTCACATTGATCAAACAGATAAGTGCATTAGAAACAAAACTAGAAACCAGGTCACACTGAAAAGAATGTGGTCCATAGTTTGTAATTAGATAAGAGTCGGAGGGATTGTGCTGTCTTACCTGTCAATCAATTTGTATATAAGGGATGTATGACTAGCCTTGAGAAAATTCTAGTGCTATAGGTCCAAGAAAATATCATTATTTGAAATTTACTAATGTAACTTACAGTGACTTAAATACCTAAAACCTACTTTTTCATTAAGTAGAAAAGAAGCAGAAAACATTTACTGGTGTCACAATTTCTTTACTCTATTTCAACAATTTGTCTTGCCATATAATAGAAGTTAAGTAACTTTTATAGGTGATGTGTATGTGAAACAAGGTTCACGTTTCCTATGTGGAAAGAAAAAATGAAATGGTTTTCAAATATGATAAGTCAGGCGTATGAATCATCTATGTTCAGATTTCTCCCAAGAAATCATAATCTGTACCAATAATGGGCATCTTTTTTCAGACAGAATCTCACATATCCCAGACGGGCCTCAAATGTCATATACTCAAGCATAACACTGAACTCCTGACTCTGTCTACTTCTACCTCTTGTGTCCTGGGACTCAAGATGTGGTACATAATGCCTGGTTCACATAGGGGCCAGAATATAGAAACCAGGGGCTATACATTCTACCAAAGCATTCTACCCACTGGGCTACATCACCAATCTCCTAACACCTATGCTTTGAGCAAATGACTGCTGCTCATAGGAACGGTTTAGGTTGAGCCATTGCCTCTGTCTTTAGGACACAAAGGAGCATTAAAGGAAGTGAGAAGCAAATCCCTGAAGCAACATCACTGTGAAAAGGAAAATCATTCTTCTTTACAAGTTGACAATGTTTGTGAGTCCCATGAGAGTTACAGAAGATTTCTTCCATGTCCACAAATTTAGTTGCTTATTAATATACAAATATGCTCACCTATTTATAGTCAGTGTGAATGGGAAGGGATCAGGAGGGTGAGAAATGTCATTTGTGATGTGACTCATGAAAGCCATGGCTGGGTATTCTAACCTAGGACCTTAACCGATATCTATCTATAGATAACATAAACCATGTATGTGTGTGTGTGTGTGTGTGTGCGTGTATGCGCGCACGCGTGTGTGTGTGTGTGTGTGTGTGTGTGTATGTGTGTGTATTTCTGAGATTTCTATGATCTATAGTATAAGGTAACTCCAATTAACTCATTCAAATATATACATGCATACATATAAGTATGCATATACATTTGCATTATAAAATAGTAATTTCCATATGGCTTTTTTAGACAATGTTAGAGTTATTCATTCCACACCCTCCTCTGTCTCATCCCCCATTTAAACCTCATTCCTCATTGATCCTCTTTTTCCCTTTAATATCATGTATATTCCGCTCTTTGCACCTCTTCAGATCTTCCTTTCTTTCTTTCCTGTCCTTGCCAGTATTCCCTTTATAGCTTTCTGTATTTTACAGGCACTCAAAATTAAACACCCAAAATTACCTCACTTAGTACAAAATTTCAAATTGTTCCAATTTTCTTGAAAATTTCAAGTTCTTTTCTTTATAGCTAAACAGAATCACAATGCCTCCGTGCATTCCTATTGTGTTTTCATCATCCATTCAAACAGCTACAGAAATCCTAGCTTTCGTAATAGAAATAAGCATATGTTTTTACAATTTTCACACACACACACACACACACACACACACATTTAAAATTATAACACCATAAAAATAACGCAACCATTAGTCTTTAAATTGACCAGTTGACCTGCATCGTCCTCCTCCCTCCTCCCTCCCACTTCCAGCCCCATCCAACAGATTCCTTCCTTTGACCACTTTAGTCTAGTTTTCATTCATTATGTGGAATTGTGTAGGACAGGAATCATTCAATAGGAATGTTTTCTTTGATATTCGTATCAGCCCTGTGACAGCGCACATGAATAAATAATTGTAGGTCTGAGGAGAGGGTGAGTAAGATGCTAGCCGTACAAGGATGAACAACTGCGTTCGGTCCTCAGGACATTCTTAATGCTGGGGATGAAGAGATAGGCAGATTCCTTCCTTCACTGGCTAGCTAGAGTAGAACACTCAATGAACTCTAGATCAGTAAGAGATTGTACGTCAAATATGTCAGATGTTGCTTGAAAAATGGAACCCTATACTGACTTCTTCACTCCATGTGCATGCACACACACACATACACACACACACACACACACACACACATATCCACTTGTGCACAACCCCCCACGCACAAAATAGTTCAATGTATTCATTAACAAGCAGTATTCTATTGCCTGAATATAATACATTTTTAAAATATCAATGGTCTTATGATAAACTTTTGCCCGATTTTAATTTCTGAATACAAAAATTAAGCTGGTATGAATATTTCCATATAACTAATTGTGTTTCCATGCACAGTGGTGAGGATAAGACATTTTGTGGTTTATGTTTGATGATCTAAAAAATTATTAAGTTGTTTCATCATATAGAGAACTTTCCTTTTTTTGTTTGTTTGTCAAGTTTGGGTATGAAATGCCTTTTATTTTTACCATTGAAGCAATTGTACAGTGATATCTCCCTGTGATTTAAGTTTGCACTATTTTGTATAAGTACCACCCACTAACTAATTAAGCTACTGGAGCTCTGGAAACCTACTGCAATAGAAAGTTTGAAGGTGATCCTAATGAGAATTCTTAATAATGGGGAACATAGCCACCTCTTATATCCAGGCAAAGCTTCTAGTAGTTGGACTGGGTTGCATCCAACTGAGTTGTTGACCAAGGGGATCCAATGGGAAATTTTTAAGCAACCCAGACTGTTGTTAAAACAAAGAGTTGCTCTCCACACACTGACAACAGGGTTCCACCGCTGATGACATTTACACAACTCATCGAACATGGAGAAGTCTATCTGGTGCCTATGTGGAGCCTTCACCCCTATATTCTAATCTTTTTGGTGTGGGAAGGTACTCTGCAAATTACCAAAAGAAAAAACATGGACACCAACCTATGCTTTATGGTACTTTCAACTGTGAGGATGACTGGGTCCCTGTGTTCCCTGCTCTTGTTAGATCACTGTAAACAACTTCAGTATGAAAATTTTGCTTCATCTTCTTATAATTTTATTTTGTCATGATTCCACAAACCTTTAACTTGCCTGCAAAATATTCTAGGGAAATGGTGGCACAGAACTTCTTGTAGTATACAACCAATGTTTTCTTTGACTTTAGCCCTACTTCTCAAGAAGAAACTCATACCCAACACTGCTTGAGTAACTGAGAACCAGAGAATAGATAGCCTAGAGACCAAGGGTAAAACAAAACATGGTTGGTCTAAAAGCCTCAATAAAATGACTCCTAGTGATATTTTCTATACTAATAGATAAATCCTTTATCCAGTCTTCATTGGAGAAGCATCCTCTGGGAGCAGATGGGACCAGATGCAGACATCCACAGCCAGACATTATCTGAAGAGAGAGTCTAAACTGAAGTTCTGCATCAAATCCCTCACTTCAGAGCTCAGGGAATCCTGAGGAAAGGACATAGAAATATTGTAAGATTCAGAGGGAATGGAGGGCACCAGAAGAACACGGCCCTGTAACTCAACTAAGCAAAATGCATATGAGTTCAGAGATAGAAGCAGCAAGCAATGGGCCTACATGGGTCTATACAAGGATTAGCTTACTATTTTTACGGGCCTCCTGACTATGAAAACAAGTGGTCTCTAACTCTATTGACTGCTTTTGGGTCACTTTTCCTCCTGTTGGGTTGCCATATACAACTTTGATAAGAAATTCTTTTGCTTGATCTTATTATTCTTTATTTTGTCATATTTGGTAGTTATCTCTTAGAAGCCTGTTATTTCCTAATGAGAGATAGAAGGGAGTGGATCTAGAGGGAAGAGAAGGTAGAGAGGAAATGAAGACTAGAAGAGGGGAAACTATAACCAAGGTATAATGCATGAGAAAAGAATCTATTTTCAATAAAAATTAAAACAAAATCCAAAAAGTTGCGCTATAATAAAAACTAAAAATTTTGATATATTTTCATGTTTTGGTGGCCCACCAAAAATCTTTGGTTATCTCATCAAACACTTTATCATTTTGTTCGTTTAAATAAACACACATACAAAACAAATATGAGATAGTCCACAACTAGACTACGATTGAGAATGTGAATCAGATTTCTGAAATATGGTATGTTTATGATACATAAAGTATATTTCTTATTAAGATTCACACTGCCGTGATAAAACACCATGACAAAAAGAAACTTAGAGAGAAAGTATTTATTTTTGCTTACAATTCCAGATCATAGATAAAAGCCAGTGCAAGACTTCAGGGCATTAACCAGGAAGCAGAAACTGAAGCAGAAGCCAAGAAGGAATTCTGCTTTCTAGATTTCTCCTAGTGGCTTGCTCAGACTGCTTTCTTATAGTACCCAGGACAACAAGCCCAGAAATGACATTGCAAACAGTGAACTGTCTCTTCCAACACCAGTCAAAATCATGAAAACACAGCAAGGTTTGTCCTTCAGTTTGCCCACTAGTCAAGCTGGTGGAAGCGTTTTCTCTATTGACGTTCTCTTTTCCTATGACTCTAGCCTGCTTCAAGTTGACATAAAACCAGCTGGCATGCCACTTAATCTGCCAAAAATAAGAAAAGTGCCAAGTTATTTTGGAATAATATGAACAGTGACTCTACATGAATTAAGTGGTCTAGAATCAGTTAATTAATTACTCTTCTAAAAAAAATTAAAATTTCTACAGCTTGCTCCTTTGTACGTGAATATTAAACATATACACACCTTGTTGTAGAAGAGAGTGAGAAATCTATCATATAATAAAACCATAGTTTATTTTGGTGTAATAAGACATTTGACTAAAAACTTAAAATGTGTATATATAAATATATGCTTTTCACAATATAATGCTTTCTCCGTGATATAAAATAGAAATGAGTACATATTATCACGGTGCAAACCATTCTCATAAAAACCAGCTTCCAAAACATCTATGCATCAAAAGTACTTCTACGAACTTTTCCTTGATGTTTATAAAATGCCATATTTGTGCTGATTCCTGTTAGAAACTCGGCATGCTATTTTTAGTTAGATATTTTAGGTATGTATTTCTGTGTTTCAGGAACTGTGAATGTCACAGATGTCAAGTGTTTTATAAACGGTAAAGTGTATTGGAGGCAGGGGGGAGGGAGCGGCAAGACTAAACACATTTTAAATCCAGTCTAGCTTTCCTATGGCTTGATTCCTTCTGCAGGTATCTATTAGGTTATGAAAGCTATTAGCCTATATTTATTTAATGTCAATCCTATAATTTTAATAGAAATATAAACCCCTGCACAGCCACTAAAGACTGTGTTTGAATTTGCTCATATTGTATGAGGCAACTGGTGCAAAATGCTCCAGATCAAAGAAGGCCAGAAATGTTTTATACCATAAAGCTAACACATATATGTTATGTATTAAACACACCATATAAACTTAAGTTGTTTTAGATATGAATAGTCATACGAAAGCCAATGTTTATTGTCAGACCACATTTAGTCTTGTTTGTGGTTAAACTCTCTCTATGCTTAGCATTGTATGTGAATTCATCTGTAAGCAGAGGCATGGATACCACAGCATGAGAGTTGAAATCAATGGGAATCTTAGAGAGTCTGTCATTCTCTTTCACTTTTATGTGGATTCTGCAACCAACTTTGGTTTGTAGGGTGTGCATAGCAAGCAATGTTTCCCCCAATGGGTGGTTTTTCCAACCCTTGATTTTGGTTTTGACATTCAAACATCTCTCAAACATACTATGACTATGCATATAGATATATGGGGAAAACACTCTGTTCCACTCTGTAATTCTCCTCTTCTTCACTTCTCTTGACTGAGGAACTAATACATCTAAAAACTCAAAACTTCAAACATGTTTTATAGAAGCTTAATTACTCACGTTAAAAATTTATACATTTTTTTCTCCACAGAAGATTGGTTACTGGTGTCTAGTCATATACCAAAATTTCACCAATTAATAAAACATGTAAGTGGAGTTGATCATGATGATTTAACTAAGTTTTGGGTTTTGACATTCACAGAGCCAGTGGTGTGGTAGATGTGTTCCTTAGTTGGGTCTACATGCTACTCAACCTCTAAGAGAATTTCATATTTTACCTCCTTCCTTAAACCTTCTCCCATGCTATTAGAATATTACTTCTGTTACAGTCAAATGTTTTATTTCTCCAACAAATCTATCTCATCAGAACTCAGGGGACTCTGCAGAAGAGATGGCAGAAAGAATCTGAGAGTCAGAGGGGATGGAAGATACCAAGAGAACAAGGCCCTTTGGATCAACTAAGCAAGGTTCATATGAGCTCACAGAAACTGAAGGTAGCAAGCACAGGGCCTACATGGGTCTACACCAAATCCTCTGCAAATATACTATAGCTTTAAGCTTAGTATTTTTCTAGGATTCCTGAGTATAAGGATGAGTGAGTCTCTGGTTCATGTGCCTTTACTTAGGGCTCTTTTCCTTTTGTTGGATTGCCTTGTCTAGTTTCAATATTATAGTTTTTATTTTATCTTACATTATTTTGTCATGTTTGGCTATTATATCTTAGAAGACTATTCTTTTCTTATGAGAGACTGAAAGAGAGTGAATCTGGAGGGAAGGAAAGTTAGGGAGGAACTGGGAGGAGTAAAGAGAAGAGAAGCAGCCATCAGGATATATTGTATGAGAAACGAATGTATTGCCAATAAAGGGGAAAAATCTTGATAAAAGAGACAATCTACAGAATGGAAAAAGATACTCTCCATGCAGCAAAGTATTGGCATCCTGAGTATATTTTTAAACTTTCAAAAAACCAACTAGAAAGAGGGAGATGACCAAACATCAAAATGAATATAGACTTGAGTAGGGATTTTGGAGGTAAATTGAATTATGAAAACACACTCAACTTCATTGGCTATTATGAAAATGTAAATTAAAAATATCTGAAACCCTTCTGATATTATAAATGCTAGCAAGCTAAAAAGGCTCACAGACACATTCGATGGCACAAAAGAGCCAAATTTTTATGTATATTCTTTTGTACCTCTGTAAAGGAAAAATGTTAACAGATTGATAAACTAAATTATTAAAGTTAAAAAAAAAACAAACTGTGATTTTCTGTGAGGACATGGAGCCCAATGAGCAAAATCTAAAAGATAAATATGTGTTTTCTTTCATTTGGGATTCCTCTTTTATTGTAGATATGCAGTCATATATATACATATACTCAGCATAAATGAAGACTGCCCAGAGGAACAAATGGGAATGGTGGGTGATATAGAATTTGCTTAAAGCCATTAAATACTTGTAGAAAATGTCCTTGTACAATGAGGATCCAGAATGAAAACTTTAAATACTGCTTCTGCTTGCTAAAGTTAAATTTCAACACCCGAAATTAAACTATTTACTCTTGTTCAAAAGAAAATGACTTAAATATCTGCATTAAAAATCAGTGTAGCTATGGCAGAAGGCCTTCTTTTCCAACTATAACAGTTTATTTCATACATAATGAAGATAAATGAAAGTTTGTAACCCAAATGAGATGATCAGAACCTAGGTGTTAGTTGGTAAATAATTGTATTGATAAATAAAGCGTTGTGGTGCAGTCAGGATAGTCTAACCCATCTCTTTGCTGTCTTGTTTTTGAGAGGCATGTGTAGAAGCTAGGAAGTTGTTGATGCTAGAGCACATGATTTTTCCTCTTCTAGCAAAAGCACAGGGTACTCATACAAAGCACACAAAGTGCCATGGTTGGTTAGCACGAGATACTTCTACAAGGGGATAATGAGTCTGTCGACCTGCTTATGGAGTGCTCTCAGTGACTCTCACACTGTCTAAAATCACTGTGGTTTACTTCTCTCTCTTTCTTACTTTTTTTTTTTTACTTTGAAATGATGTATTCTGCAGAATTTGAATGACAGTTTACACTCAATTGGAAGGTTAGTTGAATGTTTAAAGGTATGGAACACCTAAGGTTCAAGACCTAATCAAAACCAATTTGGAATATAACGTGGCATATAAAGTTATTACATCAAATATAGCATTTTAAAGTAGGGTTTCTTATTTGTATACACACTAAGATGTGTTATATATTTTATGTCATGTCCAAGTGAGTCTTAACAGAGTAGTGTTTATTCTCTTAGTAAAATAAGCTCCACTAAAATAAAATAAAACACAATTGACCTCCACACTATGTGTCATGACAATGTAGAGTCCAGCTTTTTCAGACAATATGCAGACAAAGCTTTAACCAGGAAATATTTCTATAATAAAATCGATATGTGATAGAAACATAAGAAAAATAAATATGAATATAATCCGTAAGAATGTTTGTTACCAAACTAGTGTTCATCAAACAGTATGTAAAGTTACTACGCAATTCCGAGTTTTTATAGGTAACCTAGTTAATATGTCATTAAGGTCTCTTGTCCTTTCCATGGAAATAATCTTCACACTATATCTGTTCAGACTCAATCCTCTTCATGTCTCTGTCCCTCCTAACTTATGTATGGCTCTGAGAAAGCAATACGCACACACACACACACACACACACACACACACACACACACACACACACACACGTATACCACAAACTCATTTAAACAGTGATATTAATGACTTTAGAAATCACTGCTGATGGTTTGCAGCATCCTCATTGTTAATGTCCCAGAGGAGTCATAGAAACCCTTTTTATCAGCTGGAGGCTGGAGGTATTGGATGAAGTAATAACAAAGCCGCTCTGGATAGTGCTCCATTACCCTTTATCTCTCCTGCAGAGAATATAATCTTATTCAAATTATAATGCACTTTCTTATCAATGCACTTTGCTATTTATTTACCTGCACGCGGACACACAAGCATGCAATCCGTGGCTTCCACCTCCCTGGAATGGCATTTTTCACTATCAGAATCATGAGCAATCACAAATTACAAACAAGTTACTCATATAATTTGCTTAGCATAAAAGACAGATTTTTTTATTCATTTAATGTACTTGATGAAAGGGATAAAAATCTAATCATTAGGAATGAAACACAGTCTATGGTAAGTAGCATTGAAGAGAAGGAGAGAGTTTCAATTAGGAAGTAGTTATGAGTTGTGTTACAGTGTCATTTTTGCCTTTCTCTTTAGCAGAATACTAAGTTGAACTGTGATGAAGTTAGTTTACTTTAAACACACATGTTAAAACATGAGTTGTGCTTCAGACCAAATGCTACAGATTTAGACCTGTGTTTTAATTCTTCCTAAGTTACAATTTTCTATAACACTATTAGTTATAACTACATAATGTGAACCACAGGAGTTTTCAGCTCCTTTCTCAATGTTATCCATTTAACCAACCTGTGAACTACAATAAGGAAGCACAATTATGCACAGTTTTCAGATAGATCTGTAATATAGAGAAGTGTTTTGAAACACAAAGATAATCAAATATAAAGGCCATAACTCTTGGAACATGCATCTCTCCTCTCTGTCAAGTGTACTTCTGTCCTTGAATATCATTCTGTCTTTCTCTTGTGTATTAAGACTCAGAAATAAACCAAAGAAAGAAAAACAAATGTCACAGTAAAGTAAGTTCACATTGGTCTTTAAGATAATCCATTTTCCCCATTGGATAATTCATGTACCAAATATTTCTGTTTGATATCTGTAGTGTTTTAAATACAAGGGACAGGATTGTGAAAGTATACACTAGAAGCCAAACTTCATCAAGTTACCCAGGAAGTCATGAAGAGTAAGTTCTATGGAAGGAGAAAGGTAAATTACTGCACGGTCAAAACAGACCACTAAGGGTAGAGGTTAGTATTCTGAAGTATATTAAGGAGGCCTCCTCACATGAGAATATGCTAGAAGGCGGTGTAGAAGTGACTTCCTAGTAGATTAAAAAAGGGGGGGGGGGAGACAGTCTTAGTAATGTCTTCCGATGTTCTTTCCTTTTCATGTTCTCAGTCGGTCAACAGATGTGATTCAACTTGTCAAGTGAAGAATCGAGCAACCATGGCCATCTATCTTATATATAAAAGAGAATGCATTTCAGGAAGCTGTCATAAATGACTAGATTGATTTTCTCATCCCATGCTAGTTTAATTCCTTTAACTAAAAATACTGTGGCCCCCCACACTAAGTTCATTGAGGATTCTTTCAAATAAATGAACATTCTGAAAATTAAGATATTAAGTTAGACTAGTCAGTGGCACACATGAAGGGCTAATCCTGTGTAGTTTAGTCATAAGTGGTTTAAGTTCATGAAATTTACTAATGTCCAGCCACATTGACTTTCTCCTGAGTGTTCAAATATGCCCAATTGTTCTGCTCTCTTCCTGTTTCTAACTGACATATGATTAGGCATTCTCTTGCACACTTTCTGTCTATATTCTTATTGTCACATAAAATTTTCTTTATAATTGCTCATGTATCATATTCTCATATGGTGGATATAATACCATTTGGATCTTAATCCTGAAAGCAACTCAGACACTTTTATGTTTTACCTCCTTCTTAAAATTGAGCCTCTGAGAGCAGAGGTCCCAGTATCACAACAGTGATGGCATTTTCAAATTCTTAGGCATTTTCAAAGCATGGGAAAACACACTGAAATGAATGTGTCAAGTCATCTCATAAATTGGCTAGAAGAAAAACAGCAACGGAAAAGATTTTGCTAACAAAAATTGTATTTGTGCAATAATTCTATTTCTTAATTATTTTTATTCTTCTCTCACACATCACATCCTCATTGTAGTTTCCTTTCTCTCTACTCTTCCTTGTCATCCCCTACCTCCTCTGTACATCAGATCCATTCCTCCTCCATTTTCCTTAAAAAAAAAAAAAAAAAAAGTACAGGGCTCCCAGGAACATCAACTGAACACTGAAGAACAAATTATAAGATTAGCTACAAACCTTCATATTGAGACCTTAGGAGGCAACCCAGGAGGAAGGAAATGGACCCAAGAAGAAAGTCAGAGACATCCCCCAATTTCCACTGTTAAGAATCCCAGAAGTATATCTAGCTATAGAAGCAGAAAGTATATGCAGAGGACCTAGCCCAGACCCATATATGGTCCATGATTGGCCCTTCAGTCTCTATGATTGCCTATGAACCCTGCTTAATTGATTCTGTGGGCCATCTACTCATGGTCTCCTCAACCCCTGTGGCTCCTAAAATCTTTCCTTCCCCTCTTCTGTGGAGTACTCCTGACTCCACATAGTGATTGGCTCTGGTCTCAGCATCTGCTCCCATCAGTTGTTCCATGAAGCCTCTCTGATGACACTTGGGATAGGCATTGATGTCTGAGTGTAGCACAATATCATTAGCAGTCATTTTATTGTATTTTTATTTACAATTACTTTTGGCTCTAACCTGGGTCTCTGGCCTGTCCATCATCTGACTCCTGGCCATTCAAGTTTTGTCCGGCATGTCTCCCTCTCATGCCATTCACATCAAGTTGGGCCAGCCACTGGTAGGCCACTCCCACAAGTTCTTCACCGCCATAATCCCAGCACAATTTTTAGGCAGGGCATACTTCAAGTTAACGTTTATGTGTCTAGGTTTGTGCCCCAGTCTCACTGCTCAGATCCTTGCCTCATTATAGATGGCCAGTTCAGGCTCCATATCCCCATTACTAGGATTCTTCACTAGGATCACCCTGGAAGACTCCAGAGGGTTTCCACTGTACTAGGTTTCCACATCACCCTTTAAATGTCCCTCCTCAATGGAGTTATCTCTCCCAGTATTCTCTCACTCCATTTCCCTCTGTTTGATCCTTCCTTTCCCCATATCTACCTTCTCTAAGCTGATCTACAAAATCTATTCTATATTTCTTACCAGGGAAATGCATGCATCTCCTCCTTGAGACTTCTTTCTTATTTATCCTCTCTGGGTCTATGGATTATAACACGACTATCCATTACTTAATTGTTAATGTCCACTGATAAGTTAGTACACACCATGTTTGTCTTTCTGAGTCTTTGTTACCTCACTCAGGATGATTTTATTTTTCTAGTTTCATCCACCTGTCTGCAAATTTCATGATATCATTGTTTTTAACAGCTGAATAATATTCTATTAAATAAATGTACCACATGTTCCTTATCCATTCTTTGCTTGAAGGACATTTAGCTTGTTTCCAATATCTATTATGAATAAAGCTGCTATGACCATAGTTGAGCAAATGTCTTTGTAGTGGGATGGGTCGTCCTTTGGATATATGTCCAAGAATGGGATAGTCTTATCTTGAGATAGATAGATTCCCAATTTTCTGAGGAACTGCCATTTTGATTTCCATAGTGTCTGTACAAGTGTGCACTCTCACCAGCAATGTAGGAGTGTTCCCCTTGTTCACATCCTCACCAGCATGAGCTGTTACTTCCATTATTGATCTTAGCCATTCTGATAGATATAAGATGAAATCTCAAAGTGGTTTTGATTTGCATTTTCTTTTTCAGTGAAAGAACAAATTTCGGGTTTCAAACTCTATCTAAGAGAGCCTGGACTAAGTTTGAATGCAAGAAAACTAACAGGCCAGTACTCAGCAACAGTTTCCAGGTTACCTCCCAAGAAGACCTGTATCTAGCACCAGTTTACAATTTACTCCTCAACAAAACCCAAGCCTAGCTCTAGTTTCTAGGCTAACCATAAAAGGACCTGTGTCTCCATGTTATTCTCCCCCCAACAAATCCAGTGTTTAGTACAAGTTTCCAGGTTAACCCCCAGCAAGCCCACCCTCTGTCTAACAACCAACAATTAGGAAGAAATCAAAGGTTAAGTTTCTGGTTTGGCTCCCAGCATCAGCCAGTTATGTTAAAGGCCACAGTAGCACACCAAGTAGATGCTTGCCAGGCTAAAAACTCTCCACCTTCCCTTGTTGCTTTCTATAAAACATTGTCTCAATGAATGTTCAGGGCTTTTCCTCCACTGGAACTGTCCTGCTGGGTGGTGGTGAGTTAAGCCAGAGCTAGTTCAAATAAAGACCCTGGTATGATTGCACCAGATTGGCTCCTGACTCATCTTTCAGGGTTCACAAACACTTCCTTGCTAGTAAATCAGCATTACATCACATCAACGGCATTGTCATGCTTAGGTCAGGAGACCAAAAGATAGAGGAAAGTTTTCCAAGAGTGGATGATACCCAGTGCCAAGAACTGAGCACATGGTCGGAAATATTTCACTCCATAAGATTAGTTTTTATCATTTCTTTCAAAGAATTGGATTATTTTCTCTGAGCTTGCCTAACACACTGTAGAAATCTATAGAAGTCTGTCTGTATTGCTGTTACAGGATGATCACAAATGTGAATAAGATTATTTGAGGTGGGCAAGATGAAGAATAGATAGTGAGTACATTTCTAACAAATTACCTTGTATTGTCTTTACTTTCTGCCGTAGTTTGTGATAACTAATACCCATTCTTCTTTATAGTATTCTTCTTGTCATAAAAAAATTAAAATAAAATTATTGAAAGATTTAAAACTACATGTTTCAATTCTGCAGTGTCTGTTCATGTTGGAAAACTTAGACAGACACTCATCATGACAATGCCAGTTATAAATATTCGAGAGGGGTTATAAACCATAGCATGTTTCAAGCTAACTTTAGTTAAAAAATCACATTTGGAGCTGAACTGGGACCTACTCTCTGAGTCCTCTGGTGCACCCCAAGCTACTCTGAGAAGTCTGCTATCCCCAGCGGACCTCCATCTCCCACCACCACTATGCCCATCTTCATTGGACCTGCAGACCTTGAACCATATGGACCTATGGATCCTGAACCATACAGACCTACTGATCTGGAACCATATAGCCTAAGGATACCCATCAGAGGCCTATCACACCAGGACCATCAAGGTTAACACACCTCCCAATACCTACTACAACAGGAACATCCAGGGACCAAAGCCATCCAGATGGGTAAAGGCCATTGGAAGAACACAATTCATAAAGCCACAACAACAGGACACCTTCAGAGCTCAGCTACCCTACTACAACAAGGCCAGGATATCCTAACAGAACAGAAGTACAAGAAAATGACCTTAAATTCATTCTTATAAAGATGATAGAGACTTTTAAAGAGGAAATGAGTAAATCTGTTAAAGAAATACAGGAAAATACAAACAAGTAAAGGTCCTTAAAGAGGAAACAAATAAATCCCTTAAAGATATATGGGAAAATACAATTAAAGTGGTGAAGGAAATAAATAAAACTGTGCAAGACATGAAAGTGGAACTAGAAGCAATAAAGAAAACATAAACTGAGGGAATCTTCAAGATGGAAAACCTAGAGAAGAGAACAGGGACAACAGATGCAAGCACAATCAAAAGAATACAGAAAATAGAAGAGAGAGTCTCAGGTGTAGAAGAAATTAATATATCAGTCAAAGAAAATGTTAAATCTAAAAAATTACTAACAAACATCCAGGAAATCTTGGATACCATGAAAAGACCTAACCTAAGAATAATAAGAATAGAAGAAGGTGAAGAGTCCCAGCTCCAAGGCCCAGAAAATATTTTCAACCAAAACCATAGAAGAAAACTTTCCTAACCTAAAGAAACAGGTGCTTATAAACAAACAAGAAGCTTTTAGGACACCAGTTAGACTGAACCAGAAAAAAATCCTCCCACTACATAATAAGCCAAACAAAAAACCTACAGAGCAAAGAAAGAATATTAAAAGCAGCAAAGGAAAAAGGCCAGGTATCATACAAAGGCAGACTATCAGAAATACACCTGAATTCTCAACAGAGACAATAAAAGCTAGAAGGGCCTGAAAAGATATCTTATAACCTCTAAAAAACCACAGATGCCAACCTAGACTACTATACCCAGCAAAATTCTCAATCACCATAGATATAGAAAACAAGATATTGCAAGACAAATCCAAATTCAAGCAAATCTATCCATAAATCCAGCCCTACAGAAAACAGTAGAAGGAAAATTCCAACTCAGGAAGGATAATTACATCCAATAAAGCACAGGAAGTAAGTAATTCCAGGTCAGCAAAAACAAGGGAAGCACACAAACACACACAGACACATATGCACGGGCACACACACAGACACACACACACTCACATACACAATAACATCAATATCAAAATGACAGGGATTAACAATCACTGGTCATTAATATCTCTTAACATCAGTGGACTCAATTCCCCAATAAAAAGACAAAGGCTAACCGTATAGATGGGAAAACAGGATCTATTGTTCTACTGCATACAAGAAACATACTTCAACAATAAAAGTAGATATTGCCTCAAAGTAAAGGGCTGGAAAAAGTTTTCCAAGGAAACACCTCAAGAAGCAAGGTGAAGTACCTATTCTAATATCTTAATAAACTTTCAACCAAAACTAATCAAAAGAGACAGGGAAGGACACTTCATAGTCAACAAAAAAAGATCTACCAAGACATCTCAATTCTGAATATCTATGCCCAAAACACAAGATCAAATTTGTAAAAGAAATTACTAAATTAGAAATTACTAAAGCTTAAATCACACATCAAACCCCACACACATTAATAGTGGGAGGCTACAATCCCCACTCTTATCAATTGACAGATCATATAACAAAAACTAGACAGAGAAATAATGAAACTAGCAGACATTATGAATCAAATGGACCTAACAGACATCTATAGAATATTTCACCCAAACACAAAAGAATATACCTTCTTCTCAGCATCTCATGTAGCCTTATCCAAAATTAATTGACCATATAGTCAGTTACAAAGCAAGCCCCAACAGATATAAGAAAATTGGTATAGTATTCTGTATCTTATCAGATGAAAACTGGACATCAACAACAGAACACTAAAGCCTACACACTTGTGGAAAATGAACAACTCTCTATTCAATGATCTCTGGGTCAGGGAATAAATGAATAAATTAAAGACTTTCTAGAATTCAATGAAAATGAAGACACACATATCCAAATTTATGGGACACAATGAAATCAGTGCTAAGAAAAAGGCTCATATCACTAAGTGCCTCCATAAAGAAATTATAAAGTCTTAATACCATAAATGTATAAGTACACCTAGAAAACTCCAGAAAAAAGAAAAGAAGTAGCAAGGACTCTAAAAAGGAGTAGAAGGCAGGAAATAAACAAAATCAGGGCTGAAATTAATCAGTTAGAAACAAAGAAAACAATACAAAGAATCAACGAAACCAAGAGCTGGTTCTTTGATAAAACCAACAAGATAAACAAACCCTTACCCAAACTAACCAAAAGACAGAGAGACCATAGCCAAATGCAAAAAATCAGTAATGAAAAGGGAAACATAACAATAGACACTGAGTAAGTTCAAAGAATCATTAGATCTTACTTCAAAAGCCTAGACTCCACAAAATTGGAAAATCTTAATGAAATGGATAATTTTCTGGACAGATACCATTTACCAAAGTTAAATCAAGATCAGGTAATCTATTTAAACAGCCCTATAATTCTTGAAGAATAGAAGCAGTTACTAAAAGTCTCTCAACCCAAAAAAGCCCAGGGCCAGGTGGTTTTAGTGCATAGTTCTACCAGATCTTCAAGTAAGAGGCAATACCAATACTCCTCAAATTATTCCACAAAATAGAAACTGAAGAAACACTGCCGTCTTAGTCAGGGTTTGTATTCCTACACGAAACATCATGACCAAGAACTATGTTGGGGAGGAAAGGATTTATTCAGCTTACACTTCCACATTGCTGTTCCTCACCAAAGGAGGTCAGGACAAGAACTCACACAGGGCAGGAACTTGAAGGAAGCAGCTGATACAGAGGCCATGAGAGGGCTGCTGCTTCCTGGATTGCTCCCCTGACTTGCTCATCTTGCTTTCTTATAGAACCCAAGACTACCAGTCCAGAGATGGCACCACTCTCAGTGGGCCCTCCCACACTTGATCGCTAATTGAGAAAATGCCTTACAGCTGGATCCCATGGAGGTATTTCCTCAAGAAAGGCTCCTTTCTCTATGATAACTCCAGCTTGTGTCAAGTTGGCACACAAAACCAGCCAGTACAACTGCCATATTCGTTTCTTGACACCATGGTCACCTGATACCTAAACCACACAAAGACTTAACAAAGAAAGAGAACTTCAGAACAATTTCTCTTATGAACATTGATGCAAAATTACTGAATAAAATACTCACAAATCAAATCCAGTAACACATCAAAAACATCATCCACCATGATCAAGTAGGCTTTATCCCAGGGATGCAGGGATGATTCAATATAAGAAAATACATCAACATAATCTACCATATAAACAAACTGAAAGAAAAAAAATCACATGAATATCTCATAGATGCTGAAAAGACTCGGAAAAAAATTCAACATCCCTTCATGTTAAAAGTATTAGAGAGATCAGGGATATGAGGCACACTCCTAAACATAATCAAAGCAATATATACAGCAAGTCAATAGCGAACATCAAATAAAATGGAGAGAAACTTAAAGCAATTCCATTAAAATCAGGGACAAGACAAGGTTGCCTAATCTTTCCCTATCTGTTCAATATAGTACTTGGAGCTCTAGCCAGAGCAATAAGACACCTAAAGGAGATCAAGTAGATAAAAATTAGAAAGGAAGAAGCCAAAAGATTTCTACTTGCAGTTGATATGATAATATACATCACCCACCCCAAAAATTCTACCAGCAAACTCCTATAGCTAACTTCAGCAATGTGGCTGGATACAAAATTAACTCAAAGAAATCCATAGCCTTCCTTTATTAAAATAATAAACAGGCAAAGATATTAGGGAAATAGCACTCTTTACAATACTCACCAATAACATAAAATACCATGGTGAAACTCTGTCCAAGCAAGTGAAAGATCTGTATAACAAGAACTTCTAGTTCCTGAAGAAGGGAATCAAAGAAGATATCAGCACATGGAAAGAACTCCATTGTTCATGGATAGGTAGGAATAACACAGTGAAAATGACTATCTTACTCAAAGCAATCTACACATTCAATGCAATCCCCATCAAAATTCCAACATATTCTTTCTTTAAAAAATATTATTTATTTATTTATTTATATGAGTACACTGTTGCTGTCTTTAGACACACACACCAGAAGAGTGCATCAGATCCCATTACAGATGGTTGTGAGCCACCATGTGGTTGCTGTGAATTGAACTCAGGACCTCTGGAAGAGCAGTGGGTGCTCTTACCTGATGAGCCATCTCTCCAGCCCCCAACATATTCTTTATAGACCTTGAAAGAGTAACTCTGATCTTCATATAGAAAAATAAAATAAAAACCCAGGATAGCCAAAACAATCCTGAACGATAAGAGAACTCTGGGAGGAATCATCATCCCTGACCTCAAGCTTTACTACAGAGCAATAGTGATAAAAACTGCATGGTATTGGTTCAGAAACAGACTTGTTGATCAAAGAGAATAGAGTTGAAAACCCAGAAATAAGTCCACACACTGATGGACACTTGATTTTTGATAAAGAAGTCACAAAACCATAAAATGGAAAAAAGAAAGCATCTTCAACAGATGATGCTGGTCTAACTGGATAGCTAAATGCAAAAGAATGCAAATAGATCCACATTCAAGACCCTGCACAAAACTCAAGTCCATGTGGATCAAGGAACTCAACATAAAACTGGATCTCTAAATCTCATAGATGAGAAAATGGGAAATAGCCCAGAACTCATTGGTACAGGAGACTATTTTCTGAACAGAACACCCATGGTGCAGGTCTTAAAATCAACAACCGATAAATGGGACCTCATGATACCGAAAATCTCCTATAATGCAAAGAACACTATCAACAGGACAAAATGGCAGCCTACAGATTGGGAAAGGATGTTCACCAACCCTTCATCTGACAGAGGGCTAATATCCAAAATTTATAAAGAACTCAAGAAGTTAGAAACCAACAACCCAAATAACCCAATTAAATAATGGGGTACACACATACATAGCAGATGACTGCCTGGTCTGGCCTCAGTGAGAGATGTGCTTAATCCTCCAGAGACTTGAGCCCCAAAGAAGGGGGTGGCCTGGTGGGGTGGGGAGCATTGTCTCAGAGTCAATGAGGAGGAGGAATTCAAAAAAAAGAATGAAAAAAAATGGGATACAGAGCTAAACAGAATTCTCAAGAGAGGAATCTCGAACGGCAGAGAAGCATTTAAAGAAACATTCAAAGTCCTTAGTCATCAGGGAAATGCAAATCAAAACAACTCTTAGGTTCTATCATACACTCATCAAAATGGCTAAGATCAAAACCTCAAGAGATAGCACACACTGGCAAGGATATGAAACAAGGGGAACACTTCTTCATTGCAGGTGGGAGTGCAAACTTGCACAATTACTTTGGAAATCAATTTGACAGTTTCTCAGAAAACTGGGAATCATTTCACCTAAAGACCCAACATATACCCATGGGGGTGGCCTGAGCATTGTTATAGCATCGGGAATATGGAACCTGATGAGGCCACCTCCTGTAGTCAGGCACAAACCCCAGTTTGGAGCAATAGTGACACAACCAACCCACAAAATTTTCAATCCAAAATTTATGCTGTCTACAAGAAATGCAGGGACAGAGACTGGGGGAATAGCCAACTAATAACTAGCCCAACTTGAGACCTATCCCATGGACAAGCACCAATCTTCGACACTATTAATGATGCTCTCTTATGTTTGCAGACAGGACTCTAGCATGGCTGCCCTCTGAGAAGGTCCACTCACAGCTGACTCAGACAGATGCAGACACCCATAGCCAAACAGTGGATAGAGCTTGGGAGTCTTATGGAAGAATAGGAGGAAGGATTGTGGGACCCGAAGTGTATAGGAGCTCCAAAAGAAGACCAACAGAGTCAACTAACCTGGACCCTTGGAGCACTCATAGACTGAACCACCCAAGAAAGAGCTTGCACGGGCTGGACCTAGGCCTTCTTCCTCTTGCACTTATGTAACAGATAAGTGGTTTGGTCTTCATGTGAGTCCCAAACAACTGGAGTGGGGCTATCCCAAAAGCTGTTGCCTATTCGTGGGATATGTTCTTCCAGCTGGGCAGCCTTCTCTGGCTTCAGTGGGAAAGGATGTGCCTAGCCCTTAATAGACTTGATGCACTCAGGGGTGGGGAGTGGGTATACCCAGGGGGCTACCCTGTCAGAGAAGAAGGGGAGGGGAGAAGATTATGGGAGGGGGTGACCAGAAGGGGGCAATGAGTAGAATGTAAAGTGAACAATTAAAAAAACAAAAGAATACTTAATACTCTTGCTGAGGATTCAGGTTTAGTACTCAGTACCTACATGGTACCTGACAATGTATCCGTACATGCAGACAATACACTCATACACAAAACAAAAAAAATATAGCCCTTTAAAAGTACATTTTTATGTTTCATTAAAAATCATACACCTTGGAGTTTACTTGTGATTACTAATCATTCTGATTAGTAATGATTGGTAAGTCAAATTATATTGTGCTATTCATCATTTGATGTAAAAATGAGTAAACAATGTAGTTTTGATAAGAAGAAAAAAAAATCAGTAGAGACAACTTTCCAAGCAGGATTTGGAAATGAGCTATCCTAGAAATAAGATCATCTATATTTAAACAAAAGTCATATAATCTGGTATCAGCCTTGGGAAAACTGATATTGAGCTATAACTGAGAATTTGACTGCTGCGTATGGAATTGTTCTTTATAATGGTCTTAACTATATATAGTCATATCTTTTTTAAAAATTTTGCTTAAAGTTAATGACTGAATAGTATGAACTATAAAAGATACCTAAAAAATTTTTAAATTTGAAGCAAGTATATAATACGATAGGTATATTTCTAGGTAATTGAAATTTTTTGCTTTTTAGAGTGGAGGCACTTTAAAGGAAATACACCAGCCCATCAAGTTGCAGTTTTTTCTCAAATTTAGGCATTAGCACAAGTAAAACACCCTTTGAAATCATAACTGTTCATGGTCAATCTAAAAAGTAGTAGAAAGTTGCCAGGACTAAATATTCTAGATTTGCTTATTCATGTATCTGGGATATGCGGCACATGCCAGAAAGACAGGTATGAAAGAATTTTCTAGAACGTTTCCAGTGTGAGAAGCGATGGGGGTGATAACAGATAAATGAAAGATCAAATGACTAATAAATAAAAGATCAATAACCGGAAGGCAGCTGAGAACCTTGTTAGTCACACTTCCTACCTGGCCCCAAGGAAGCCTGTGGGCTTCTACAAACCAGCGCTGAGAACAAACATAGGCAGGGACTTTTCCCCTTAAACTAGCAGGTATGAGCTCAACAATAAATACTTAAAGATGAATAGGACTGCCACAGAATAGAAGAGTGTGATAAAGACAGTAGGGGAAAGAAAGATGGATCTCTAAGCCTCTCTCAAGTAGTTAATACAGCCACGGCATTTGATGAGCCTTCAAGGCAAGTAACATAATTTTCTCATATAGGCATTTGGGATATTTGCTGAGGCATAGCATAGGCGATTAAAAAGTGCACAAATCAATACTGGGCATAGAAATGAAACCTGATAAATTATAGCTTTAAAAACTTCAAAACATAGATAAAAATAGAGTACTGTTACTATCAGGGAAACTCTCAGAGCCCCTGTAAAATACCGTCCAGCTTCCTCCATTCCAAAAGAAATGTGGTAAGTTTGTTTGTCCCACATTAGAATTTGACATAAATAAAATCAGTTCTGTTACATTTGATTTTTACCAACATTCTGAAATCCATACCTATGATGCCATCATGACAGAGGATACTGATATTTTAAATAATTAGAGGTCTTTATTGTAACTACTATAAAATAATTCATAAGTTTCCAACAATACCAAGCATATCTTTATCTGAATAATTTACTGTCCTTTATTTCAAATTTTCAAATCCTATATAAGAACTCAGTTCATGAAATAGCACCAGGAGAACGCTAGCCTCCCAGGCCCTCGGGACACAGGGACTGAGGAAAAGCCTGGGACAGGAGCCTTCTGGTTTCCATCTGTGGCAGGAGACCTCTGCCTGGATCACCAGGGCTCCATAACCAAATAGTGCCAGGAGAAAGCTAGAGTCCCAGGAGTGTGGACAAGTCTGTCTGCTCAGAGGGACCCACCTGGAATCCCAGTACACAGTGACTGAGGAGTGGTCTTCTGGTTTCTTTCGGTGGCTGGGGAGCTGATCCTGTGACACAGGGCTCCATATCAAATAGTGCCAGGAGAGAGCTGGTATCCCAGGAGGCCCGACACACCTTCAAGCACAGGCAAGACCACCACCTCTGTTCAAATTCACTGGATCAAGAGGAACCCTTGCAGAGCCATCAGGACACAGGAACCAAGGGATAGCTGGGGACAAGATCCTTCTGGTTTCTGTCTGAAGCCCAGAGCTGACCCTGTGCCACAGTTCTCCAAACCCAAATTGCTCTCAGAGAGAGCTGGTCTTCAAGGAGTATTGATACAGAGGCTTGCAGGAGGGACAAGCCACAGCCAGAGAGAGTAAGACCAGCGAACACCAGAGGTAACCAGATGGCGAAAGGCAAGGGCAAGAACATAAGGAATGGAAACCAAGGCTACTTGGCAACATCAGAACCCAGCTCTCCCAGCGCAGCAAGCCCTGGATACCCCAACACACGAGAAAAGCAAGACTCAGATTTAAAATCATATCTCATGATGATGTTAGAAGATTTTAAGAAGGAAATAAATAACTCCCTTAAAGAAATACAAGAAAACTCAGGTAAACAAGTAGAAGCCCTTAAAGAGGAAACACAAAAATCCCTTAAAGAATTACAGGAAAACACAATCAAACAGACAGAATTACAGGAAAACACAATCAAACAGACAAAGGAAGTGAACAAAACCATCCAGGAACTAAAAGTAGAAATAGGAACAATAAAGAAATCACAAGGGGAGACAACCCTGGAGTTAGAAAACCTAGGAAAGAGATCAGGAGCCATTGATGCAAGCATAACCAACAGAATACAAGAGATAGAAGAGAGACTCTCAAGTGCAGAAAATACCATAGAAAACATTGATACAACCGTCAAAGAAAATGCAAAATGCAAAAAGCTCCTAACCCAAAACATCCATGAAATCAGGACACAATGAGAAGACAGAACCTAAGGATAATAGATATAGAAGAGAGTGAAGATTGCCAACTTAAAGGGCCAGTAAATATCTTCAACAAAATTATAGAAGGAAACTTCCCTAACTTAAAGAAAGGGATGAACATAAATATACAAGAAGCCTACAGAACTCCAAATAGATTGGACGAGAAAAGAAATTCCTCTCGTCACATTATAGTGAAAACACCAAATACACAAAACATGGAAAGAATATTAAAAGCAGTAAGGGAAAAGGTCAAATAACATATAAAGGCAGGCCTATCAGAATTACACCAAACTTCTCACCAGAGACTATGAAAGCTAGAAGATCTTGGGCAGAACTCATACAGACCCTAAGAGAACACAAATGCCAGCCCAGGCTACTATACCCAGCAAAACTCTCAATTACTATAGATGGCGAAACCAAAATATCCTATGACAAAACCAAATTTACACAATATGTTTCTACAAACCCAGCCTTAGCAAGGATAATAGATGGAAAATGTCAACTCAAGGAGGGAAACTACACCCTAGAAAAAGCAAGAAAGTAATCTTTCAACAAACGCAAAAGAAGATAGCCACACAAACATAAAAATAACATCGAAAATAACAGGAACCAACAATCACTATTCCTTAATGTCTCT
>CM052700.1:9490545-9517872 GCA_028551405.1 Uromys caudimaculatus | reverse complement strand
ACATAGACTGACAGACTGGATCCATAAAGAGGACCCAGCATTTTGCTGCATTCTGGAAATGCACCTCCATGATAAAGACAAATACTACCTCAGAGTAAAGGGCTGAAAAAACAATTTTCCAGGTAAATGGTCCCAAGAAACAGGCTGGAGTAGCCATTCTAATATTGGATAAAATCGACTTTCACCCAAAAGTCATCAAAAAAAAAAAAAAAAAGATAAGGAAGTACACTTCATACTCATCAAAGGAAAAATATACAAAGAAAAACCCTCAATTCTAAACATCTATGCCCCGAATGCAAGGGCACCCACATTCATAAAAGAAACTTTACTAAAGCTCAAAGCACACATTGCACCTTACACAATAATAGTGGGAGACTTCAACACCCCACTCTCATCAATGGACAGATCTTGGAAACACAAACTAAACAGAGACACAGTGAAACTAACAGATGTTATGAACCAAATGGATTTAACAGATATCTATAGAACATTTCATCCTAAATCAAAAGAATATGCCTTCTTCTCAGTACCTCATGGTACCTTCTCAAAAAACTGACCATATAATCGGTCACAAAACAAACCTCAACAGATATAAGAAGACTGAAATAATCCCATGCCTCCTATCAAATCACTACAGAATAAGGCTGGTCTTCAATGGCAACAACGTCAACAGAAAGCCCACATACACATGGAAGCTAAACAATGCTCTACTCAGTGATAACTTGGTCAAGGAAAAAATAAAGAAAGAAATTAAAGACTTCCTAGAATTTAATGAAAATGAAAGTACAACATACCCAAACTTATGGGACACAATGAAAGCAGTGTTAAGAGGAAAACTCATAGCTTTGAGTGCCTCCAAAAAGAAACTGGGGAAAGCATACACTAGCAGCTTAACCGCACACCTGAAAGCCCTAGAACAAAAAGAGGCTAATACAACCAAGGGGAGGAGAAGGCAGGAAATAATCAAACTCAGGGCTGAAATCAACCAAGTAGAAACAAAAAGAACTATACAAAGAATCAACAAACCCAGGAGCTGGTTCTTTGAGAAAATCAACAAGATAGATAAACCCTTAGCCAGACTAACCAGAGGGCACAGAGACAGGATCCAAATTAACAAAATTAGAAATGAAAAGGGAGACATAACAAATGATTCTGAGGAAATTTAAACAATCATCAGATCATACTACAAAAGCCTATACTCAACAAAACTGGAAAATCTAGATGAAATGGACAATTTTCTAGAAAGATACCAAATACCAAAGTTGAGTCAGGATCAGCTAAACCACCTAAACAGTCCCATAATGCCTAAAGAAATAGAGGCAGTCATTAAAAGTCTCCCAACCAAAAAAAGCCCAGGTCCAGATGGGTTCACTGCAGAATTCTATCAGACCTTCAAAGAAGACCTAATACCAATACTCTTCAATCTATTCCACAAAATAGAAACAGAAGGAACACTACCCAATTCCTTCTATGAGGCCGCAGTTACACTGATACCAAAACCTCACAAAGACCCAACAAAAAAAGAAAACTTCAGACCAATTTCCCTTATGAATATCGATGCAAAAATATTCAATAAAATTCTCGCAAACCAAATCCACATCAAAACGATCATTCATCATGATCAAGTAGGCTTCATCCCAGGGATGCAGGGATGGTTCAATACCCGGAAATCCATCAATGTAATCCACTACATAAACAAAGTCAAAGAAAAAAACCACATGGCCATTTTACTAGATGCTGAAAAAGCATTTGACAAAATTCAACATCCCTTCATGATAAAAGTCTTGGAAAGATCAGGAATTCAAGGCCCATACCTAAACATAGTAAAAGCAATATACAGCAAACCAGTAGCCAACATCAAACTAAATGGAGAGAAACTCGAAGCAACCCACTAAAATCCAGGACTGGACAGGCTGCCCTCTCTCACCCTATCTATTTCCATGTAGTAATTGAAGTTCTAGCTAGAGCAATTAGACAACAAAAGGATGTCATAGGGAAAAGAATTGGAAAGGAAGAAATCAAAATATCACTATTTGCAGATGATATGATCGTATACTTAAGTGACCCAAATAACTCCACCAGAAAACTGCTGCAGCTGATAAACAACTTCAGCAAAGTGGTTGGATATAAAATTAACTCGAACAAATCAGTAGCCTTCCTATACTCGAAGGATAAATAGGCTGGGAAAGAAATTAGGGAAATCACACCCTTCACAATTGTCACAAAGAACATAAAGTATCTTAGTGTGACTCTAACCAAACTAGTGAAAGATCTGTATGACAAGAACTTCAAGTCTCGGAAGAAAGAAATCGAAGAAGACCTCAGAAGATAGAAAGATCTCCCATGCTCATGGATTGGCAGGATTAATATGGTAAAAATGGTCATCCTGCTAAAAGCATACAGATTCAATGCAATTCCCATCAAAATTCCAACTCAATTCTTCATAGACTTAGAAAGACCAATTCTCAAATTCATTTGGAATACTAAAAATCTCAGGATAGCAAAAACTATTCTCAACAATAGAAGGACTTCTGGGGGAATCAGCATCCCTGACCTCAAGCTGTACTACAGAGCAGTAGTGATAAAAACTGCATGTGACAGGCAGGTAGATCAATGGAATAGAATTGAAGACCCAGAAATGAACCCACACACTTATGTTCACTTGATCTTTGACAAAGGAGCTAAAACATCCAGAGGATAAAAGACAGTATTTTCAATAAATGGTGCTGGTTCAACTGGTGGTCTACATGTAGAAGAATGTGAATTGATCCATTCCTATCTCCCTGTACAAAGCTCGAGTCCAAGTGGATCAAGGACCTCCACATAAAACCAGATGCACTGAATGTAATAGAAGAGAAAGTGGGGGAAATTCTTGAACGTATGGGTACAGGGGAAAAGTTCCTGAACAGAACACCAATAATAGAACAGAACACCACCAATGGCTTATGCTCTAAGATCAAAAATCGACAAATGGAACCTCATGAAATTGCAAAGCTTCTGTAAGGCAAAGGACACTGTCAATAGGACAAAACGGCAACCAACAGATTGGGAAAAGATCTTAACCAATCCTATGTCCGATAGAGAGCTAATATCCAATATATACAAAGAACTCAAGAGTTAGACTCCAGAAAACCAAATAACCCTATCAAAAAATGGGGAACAGAGCTAAACAGAGAATTCTCAACTGAGGAAATTCATAGGGCTGAGAAGCACCTAAAGAAATGCTTAACATCCTTAGTCATCAGGGAAATGCAAATCAAAACAAGTCTGAGATTCCACCTCACACCAGTCAGAATGGCTAAGATCAAAAGCTCAGGTGACAGCAGATGCTGGCGAGGATGTGGAGAAAGAGGAACACTCCTCCATTGCTGGTGGGATTGCAAGCTGGTACAACCACTCTGGAAATCAGTTTGGTGGACCCTCAGAAAAGTGGACATAATACTACATGAGGACCCAGCTATACCACTCCTGGGCAAATACCCAGAAGATGCTCCACTATGTTCATAGCAGCCATATTTATAATAGACAGAAGCTGGAAACAACCCAGATGTTCCTCAGCAGAGGAATGGATACAGAAAATGTGGTATATCTACACAATGGAGTACTACTCAGCTATTAAAAACAATGACTTCATGAAATTCGCAGGCAAACGGATGGAACTTAAAAATATCATCCTGAGCGAGGTAACTCAGTCACAAAAGAATGAACATGGTATGTACTCACTGATAAGTGGATATTAGCCCAAAAGTTCAGAATACCCAAGTTTCACTTCACAGTAACCGCTGGACTGAGAGTGAGGTCCCAGATGGAGGAGTTGGAGAAGGGACTGAAGGAGCTGAGGGAGTTTGCAGCCCCATGGAGGGAGCAACAGTGTCAACTGGCCTGACCTCCCAGTGCTCCTGGGGACTGGACCACCAACCAAAGAATACACATGGAGGGATCCATGGCTTGGACCACATATGTGGCAGAGGGGGTCCTTTTTGGCCATCAGGGGGAGGAGAGGCCCTTGTGCCTGAGGGTGTTAGAGGCCCCAGTATAGGGGAATGCCAAGGTGGGAAGATTGGAGTGGGTGAATGGGAGGGGGAATATCCTCACAGAGGCAGGGGAGAGGGAAGGGGTTAGGGGGTTTCTAAAGTGGAGACCTGGAAAGGGGGGAACATTTGAAATGTAAATAAAGTATCAAAAAATTAAAATTAAAGAAAAAGAAAAAACACTCAGTTCATATCATTTACCTTTATATTATAAAATGGTACAGAATAGGAAAAAGATAATTGCATGTAAATTATTAACAAAATCAAAAAAATTATTGGTAGTGAGTCACCAAAATTAAAGCTTCAAGTTAAGTATCTGACCTGAGAGAAAGTTTAACTGTTAACAGTACTTCTTGCTTAAACCTGAGGACAAATGTTAACTACTCACACACAGCATTTCTCAAGCCTGTGACTACAGCTCACAAGTAGTCTTCATGGATACTTGCATTCATATGCTCACAAAAGGAACATGTAATTAAAAATATCTCCATAATTAAATGCAAGATCATATTAACATAGAAAAGTTCACAAATACATGGAAATACGAGGGTGGTGTATAAAAGCCTATTTTTGTGCATGGTTACTGCTTTCATTTGACATGGGAATGTCTGGAAGTCTAGATAAAGATCATCTACAATAGGTTATCACCAATTGCAAAAATTTCCATAGTTACATAGCATTTTAAATTTAATTTCTAATGTCAGGAACTATCGGTTGGAACTCTCAAATCCATAATCTCAAGCTGATGACCACTTACATACAGGATCAGTTTTATAACAAATGTCTCTTATCAACAAAAACAAAAACAGAAGAGCTAGGAGGAGAGAGAATGGGCAAGGAGAAAGAAAGGAAAAGAGAAGGAAGGAAGAAAAACAGGAAGGAAGGAAGGAAGGAAGGAAGGAAGGAAGGAAGGAAGGAAGGAAGGAAGGAAGGAAGGAAGGAAGGAAGGAAGAAAATGAAAGGAAAAACAACTTGTTGGACTCATTTTAAAGGATCTGTATATTTATTATTATGTGTATGTGCCGTCATTAGAATACACCAAGTCTAGCATGGCTTAGTTGTGGAAACTTGACTAAACATGGTGACAAGGTCAGGACGACAGACACATGTACAGAAAAGCTGGGATTGGGCAGACTGTGCTCTCTCTGATGTAGCAGCACCGAACACAGAACCTTAGTGTAATTTTTATGTCTATCAAAGGAGGAGAGTGGGAGGTGGAGTTAGCAATCCTGAGGAGGAGGTGTCTTAGTGCAAGCAGACCCTGGTTCCAGTCATCCAGGAGGAAGATGCAGCAGCTACTGTTTTTACACACCCTGTCAACATCTGCACATGGACAAGAGGAACACCGTGGCAGTTCCAAGCCTGACTGAGGGAAGACTGACATTCCTGTGGATCTTGTCGATAAATAATACGTATTCACTCAGGGTTTTCATCATGTGTGTGCAGGAGACCATGGAAGTCAGAAGAGGGCATTTGATGTCATGGAACTGGAGTAATACATAGTCATGAGCTACCGTATAGGTTTTAGGAACTGAATTCAGGTTCTCTGCAAGAGTAGCAGACACTTTTAACAACTAAACCATCTCTCCATCCTGTAAAAGTAACTTTCATTCTCCTGATGTGTCATCTCCAAGCCTTACTGTCTCAGTGTGCTAACCTAGGCCTAGTCTTGGAATTGTCTCTCCTCCACACAATCTTCTCTAGGTCTAGGATGTTTTCAGCCTCTGGGACTTACTGCTGAATAACCTCACCCTTTCTAGTTCTTTCTGAACAATGGATAGCTGCTTCAGTTCAGCTGTTATGGCTCAAAACTCCTCTCTATGTTGATTGATTCAATCTGACTTCTCTCTCAGGCTCTGACTGAATTGCTCTGCTTGGCCTCATACCAACTTTGGCAATATGTCCTAATCTTCTAACTCCTTCTCATTCTCTGTCTAGTTCTCTCTTCACCTGTGTCTCCCTTGTTCTCTCTGCAACCTGTATGTCTTTAACTGTCCAGGAAAAGCTGCCTCCTCCTCTCTCCCTCTGCACCGCTTCCTCCTGTGTTGTCTCTTTCCTCTCCTTTCTCACGAGGGTTAGATATATCCTATTCTGTCAGATCTTTCTCTGATTTATAACTTTGCCACTAAATTAGACATCACTTTCAAACATGAGCACTTCCTTCTTCAAACTAACTTTTCCCTCATAGTTTGGGATTAAAGGTGTGTACTAAGGGTGTGTCTATATTTCAGCCAGAGGGATTAAAGGCGTGTGATAAAGGCTAACCCACACCACAATTAGAAACAGGTTTTCTCAGTAAATAACAGAATCTCAGGGTTCACAGTGTGATCAAATACCCTACTACGACAACACCATCCCCTGGACTCATGATTGGTTTGTTTGTTTGTTTGTCTTGATTTCTGTGAAGAGAAAAATCTCTAAGTCTTTGAAGCCTTGATAGGATGATAATAAGTATCTACTATTTGCTTTGCTGGATAATGAAGCTAGGCTGTGGAGGCAAAAGTACTTTTGCTTATGAATGGATTCGAATTTACTCTTTCAAGCCTTTCTAAAGCTTTATTCTTGTTCTCAGAGGCAATGTATAAATATTGCCTATCTGCTGATACCATCTCACTATCATCTATTAGTCATTAGGTACTCTATTCTGACATGCAATTTCTATAACAAATTTAAGAAATTATTCAAGGTTTTCCTGTTAACAGTTGTGTAAATTCTAATATATGCTAAGGTTATTGTACATCAAGCTGAAATTGCTCAGGGTGTTTCATGCCAAACGGTATTTCATACAATAATTCAGTGCCAGCATCATTATTAAAATCTCAGAAATATAAAGCCATTGTTGTATCTCTTCTTGAATAATACCAATATCCTTTTACCTAACCCAATTAACCTACTTCAAACAAGATCCTAGGGAACCCCCTACTGTTTCCCCAAACTCTGATCTCCTACACAATACCCTAGAATCTGGAGATAAGGGAAACCCCATTCTTGTTACAGAATTAAGATCATTTTCCTCCAATGTCATTGGCTCCAGTTCTGCTCCTCACCAAAGTTTGACTCTGCACTTTGGATGTCTCTGAATGTAAATTCGTTATTTTCAACTGAAAGACATAATCCAAATTACACCCAGAAATCTTGTCACTAGATAGGTCCTAGACTGAGCTCTGTGATCTTTTGTCTCTGCAAAACATAAGAGAGACCACACAGAAGGAAACAAGATATTACAACCCACTTGATGGGCAGGAGTGTCTAGCAGGTTTTAGTTATAGCTTCATGATTATCATGGTGTAATTTTTGGCAAGAACATTCACCAATGAAACTCAAAACGTTTAAAAACATATATAGCCACATTACATTTAAGCACCTTACCTACTATGTAGGGATAAATGGAGAAAGAGAGAATTGGTTTTTCTTCTACAGATCCCATGAGGTGACTGGTAGCTCAGTATGCTAAGGGTATTATATAAAGCACTGTTTAGAAACAGTGAGACTTACACTGGTCAAGTGTTCACTCTTTTTCACATGAGTTTGGTAGGTACAGAACGGTGTCCCAATAATGAGGTCAGTCTCTGACTTCCATGGCCTTTTCTCAATAGAGTTTGACCAGCAGCCTTACAGTTGTCTAGAAAGACATGATGAGAGCAAAAATATACATTATTTTTTACCCTGTGTCTCATTAAACTTTTCTCTTAATCAGAAAAGATCTGCCCTCCCAGGGATATCAACCCTACAGTGGTATAACAAGGTGCAGTAAAACTAGGCACAAACCCTCTTCTCAAGGCTAGGTGAGGCAACCCAGCAGGACAAAAGGTCACCCCAAGAGTAGGCAAACAAGTCAGAGACATCCCCATTCCCACTGTTAAGGGTACTACAAAACCCCCAAGCTAAACAATCCTAACGCATGTGCAGGGTACCGAGGCCAAAACCAAGCAGGTTCCCTGATTGTTGATTCATTGTCTGTGAGCCCAGCTTAGTGGATTCTGTGGCCTGTGGTCTCCTGGTGTCCACAGCCCCTCTGGCTCCTCCAGTCCTTCCCCCTCTCCTGTGGGGTTTTCAGAGCTCTGCCCAATGTTTGGCCGTGGATCCCTGCATCTGTTCCCATCAGTTGCTGGATGTCAGCGTCTTTGTTGACAATCAGGCTAGGAGCAAGTCAAGGAGTGTAGCCGGATATCATTAGGATTCATTTCATTGACAGTTATTTATTTATTTATTTATTTAATCATTCATTCATTTTGGCCAGACATGTTTGGCTCTATCTTGGGTCTCTTTGATATCCAGCTTCTTCTGGAGTGATGCCTCAGCCATTAAAGTCTAGGTTCACAACCAAAAGAGAAAGATCACGTAAGGTGACAGCTATAGTTAATAATTCATGATTGCTGATAATGTAAACAAACAAACAAGCAAACAACAAAAATCACACCATCCCTCGAGAGCCATAGAAGGTAGGTTCTCATCAGGTGTCAGCTTCTTCCCACCTCAGCTGTTACAAAACTGGATTGGCTTCCCACCCCCACACCCAGTAGACTATCTCTGACATCCATCATTATTTGCTAAATTCCCCTGTGTCAAACGCTGGTTCTACTTGCAACTACCCACCCAAAAGGTCAAAAGATAAGGCGAAACTGTGACAGATTTAACGCTGGGGAAACAGAAATACAAGTAATAAAAAGGACACGGGTTCTGTACTGAAAACTCCCTTTAGCCAAAATAAAATACAAAACCGAGAAAACCAACATCCTAATTGCACAGAAGAAAGAGCAGGCCTCACCGGCCCCGCCTGGCTCTGCCTATCACAGCTACAAGCTAAGCAGCATGTGCTGTTCATGCTTAATTTACATCTAAGCTGATTATGGGGACCAGCTCTCCATGAGTTTGTTTTGTATGGACACATCTGTTGACTGCTTCTCTCTCACAAACTGCAGATGATGGTAACTGCAGATGTGATCCTCTGCTTGTAACTAAGATTTTGATATCTACGAAACATGTGTTTCTGTGTTTCCAAAAGCTCTTCTGTAATTTTATTTGGTTTTTAGCCAGATTCGTTTCTTTGGAGGTTATATTTTTCGGGTTAGATTTCTAAGAGCTGGCCACTAGGTGGGCCCTGGTTCTTACTACAGGTGTGGCTTGCCTTCCCGTTTGATTCATTTTGTTGCTGTGATAAAAAACACTTTTACCAAAAGCAACTGGGAGAGAAATGGGTTTGTTTAAGTTTACAGGTCTCAGTCTTCCACTGAGGGAATGAGAGGATCTCAAGAGGGACATTGGAGTAAACACCATGGAGGGAAGCTGCCTGCTCACGCATGCCCAGGCTCAAACTAAGCTAGGGTTGTTTCTGTTGTTTGAGAATTATTATTGTTTTTTACTGTGTATTTTGCCTGCATGTGCATATACCATTTGAATGCAGTTTCTACAAAAGCCAAAAGGGGGCACCAGATTCCCTGGAGCTGTAGTTAAGAATGCAGACTACAGTACAGGCCCTAGGAGCAGAACCTGGTTCTTCTGCAAAAGCAGAGAGTGCTCTTTTCTACTGAGTCACCTCTCCAGGTTCATAAGATGGCTTTCATAGACAGCCCAGGACTACAAACCAAGACAGTGGTACTGCCCACGGTGGACAGGACTGTCCTGCATCAATTATAACCTGAACAGTTCCTTACATTCATGCTCACAGGCCAGCTTGATCTAGACAGTTCTGCTCTGGTAACTCTAAGCTGCAACACATACACTTTTAAAGCTAACTAGATTATCTGAGAACTACCAATTCTCCTATTTTTATTAATTTTATATTTTCCTTTTCCTGTATAACAAAACAACAACAAAAAATAAAACTAAAATATTCTCATGGGTGGAAATGTGTTAAACTTTTCCTTTGTGGTGATAAAAAAAATCTGAGTTCAATTAAGGAGACTAAATCTTTGTCAATAAATATTTTGAGAGATAGAAGATACCTTTTATCTACATTCAATTATTTTTGAACACTTTGAAAGAATAGTATTGATCAAACTATTTATTAATAAAGATTTCTTAGAAAATATTTCTAGCAGATAATTAATGCTGGCATTCTGTAACAAGCACTTTGGTGGTGACGTCTTCCCCATTTTCTTCCCTTTTAACTTGGTTTATCACTGTTTGTTGTCTACTGCAGATAAAGGATACTCAGGTCAGCAGCATCAATAGGTTTTAACACACACACAGACACACACACACAAAAACCCAGATGTTATCATCACCTACTCTGTTGGTTTAATTAGAAATATTGAAATGCGCTATAGCCCCGTTAATCCCGAGCTATAGAAAAGATTCTATTTTCCATGTTCTTAAATTCAACAGCCACTATTTTTTAAAAAGATAATTTTTTACATTTTAATGCGATCAGAGAATAAGTGGAATTGTAACACATTTATGTTTTCGGAAATAACATGAAGCATTTTTAATAAGGTCGGATCACATTTGACATTGATTTCACCCTGAGCTCTGGTGCTGCGGTAGATCAAGATTCCTGCTTTGGACACAATGATAGGAGAGTTAACTCTTCATGTGTTATATCAAGTTTGACTGCAAACTTACAAGTGGTTTAAAACTAAAAGTTCCTCTTATTTCTTAAGCAACACTCTAGTGCTATGATTTATTTAACATGGTTATACATGTCATTTGCTTTTCATGTTCATGACTTCCAAGGGCTCCCAGGATACCACTAAGAAAAAGAGAGAGCAGAATCAGAAACAGTATGGCAGTACTCATGGTCACAGCTGCATGTGTGAGAGAGACTGAAAATAGTCTGGAGTTACATTCCCATGGCGGGACGGGCGATAGCTACCACAGTCAGTCATAGCTTGCCCACTATCTATTTGCACATCAATTAACTTCTCCAAGGAAGAAACCCAAAGGCGGATCCACTGGCTGAAAAGTCACATTCTGGCACGCAAATGTCTCCAATAACTTGCAGGTGGAAAAGTCACATCTACTTTCCCTCAACAGATGAGTCAACATCTTTTATATCACAGAAGGTTGTTTCATGAGACATGAAGCTGATACCAGATAACGTTAGAACATTAGGTGGAGAACATAACTCTAGTATTGTCGGAATAGCACTATAATCCATTGAAGGAAAACTCACAGTCTAGGGAATAGAACCTCGGGATCGAGCGGAGATGCAGCATGCCTGTTGGACAGAGCCAGTGAGAGAAGAGCTACCTCTAGGTAAACGGGCAAGCTTCATGGTTACCTGCCACTTGTAGGTACTTGTTGTATTAATTTTTAATTATGAAAACATGAAATTGATGGGTTCAATTTAGCTGCCTCCGTTTCTTAGGGCCTGCTCTACTCTGACCTCTCTCCCAGAGGATTAGTCATCTCAAATACCACCAAACTAAAAACACTTTCATTGTGGTAATTAAAGCATCCCAAAGCAATTAAAACAATTTGAAACAATTATTATTATCTGTTGAGATAATATCTCTGTCTCTGTGCTTTAGTTTCCTACATTTGAGATCAAAGGCCTGGATTTCTTTGTCCTTTTTGTGTACTTAAAAACACTTAAATAATGACCACTGTTTCTCCCTTTTATCCTTAAGACAATGCAATTTCTCTTTATTCTTCCCTTCTAACTCAGTTGGTAGAGCATGAAACTCTTAACATCATGGTTGAGAATTTGAGCCCCACATTGGGTGCCAACTGTGGAATTTAATACTAATTAATAAAATCATTCAATGCTTTATGTTCCTGAATGAGAGACACACACAGAAACTTTATATTTGTATATGCCTTAATCAGCTCAATAACTGGGCCAGTGCCTAACCTCCGTGCAGTTAATCTGGAGTTATTACTTACTCTTTCCATGTTCCATCTTGTCTGCTCTGGACCCAGAGGGCTGCCCAACTGGGCTGCACTCTCCCGGCTCCTTCACATGGAGGCCATGCCTGTCTGTCGGGCACTCTGCTCAGGCATGGCATCTCTCCTCTCCTCACACTCTCCCTGTATGGTGCATCTCTCCTTCCTCCATCCTTCTCCAGGTATCAAGCCTGGGAAATTCTAAAACTAGCTGCTTCAGTTATGGGCTATTGGCATCTTTATTTATCTCTCAGAACCAACTGGAAGTAGGTTCCCAAAAGCTACCTGCAGACATTCTCCTGTAAACAGCTTTTTGGAGAACATAATTAGCATTAGAATACAAGCATCTATAGGTACTGAAGTAGGGCGGTGACTGTGCTTTTGTCTGTTTGTGAGCATTGATTTCATATACAAACTAACCAGTCATTCATGAATGGCCATCTTTATGTTACCCCCACTTAAGCCAACCACCTTTAAAATTAAAGACAGCTTCGCAGAAGAGTACAGTTGATCCGAAACCTATCTGTATATCTGAAGGTAGAGCAACCCCTCAAATGAATCCTCGATTTTATGACTTTTTATGTGAAATGTGCCTTTATCAAATCTTCGGTCATCCGCTACTTTTGAAATTAACAAAGCTGAGGACAGGTGAGATGGCTCAGTGATCCAGAATGCTTGCTGCCACGCCCTACTTTCTGAATTTGAAGTTCAAAATAAATAAACACATATGATAAAAAATTGAAGAATAAAAACAGAAATGAAATGTGTGGGTAATTTAATGGCATACAGAGGTAAACCGTAAATTATGGTATTTCATTTTATTTAGATAAAAGCAAACATCGTATAAACATTTTTCATCATTAAACTTAAATCTTTAAAAGAATACATGTTTCTTTTTTCTTAACTGGATGTGCTGCTGTTTGGACCTAGGACTTTCTATATGCCGGCCAATAGCACTGAGCACTCTCTTGAGCCCTGAAATTCTGCTTTCTGAGTAATGAGAATAACCTTCAATGTGTGCATGAGAAATGAAATTTCTCAGGCAGAGACCAGAAACCTGAAAACAGGATGTGACAGGACGTGTGTATCTGTCTAGTTGAGGTGGAACTATGTACATGCTTAGACTGGGAGGCTCTGTAGTCACTGTCACTGGCTCCTTCTCAATTTTCAGAGACAGATTTTAATTTTATACATTTTGATGGAAAAAACTCCACACATGACCTTTTATAGGATTAATTTATTTTGTTTTTCTATTTTATGTACATGAATATTTTGCCTGATTGAATATATATATGTGTGTGTGTGTGTGTGTGTGTGTGTGTGTGTGTGTGTGTGTGTGTGTGTGTACTACATTCATGCCTATTACCCATGGAGATGGAGCCCAGAAGAGGGTAACTAAACCCATGAAACAGAACTTAATAGACGTGTGTGCTAAGAGCAAGTCCCAAATCCTTTGCAACAGCAACAAATGCTCTTAACTGCTGAGCCACCTCTGTAGACCCCAGAAGGGATGCTTTTTAAATATATAAAAGAAGTAAGTCAGGAAGTAAAAGATGTGACTATGTCTTAACTCTCGTAGAACTTCCACTGGGACTTTTCTTCTCATGCTCAGACTGTGTGTCCAGAAATGTGACTGAAGACTGACTTTGCTAAGCTGAAGCTTCTCTCTGGGATTGGTCATGCTGATTGGTTGTCTTTCATTTGGTCACCTTGATGGACTTGTCTTTGAGCTCAGGGTTCTTTCTTCTGGTTGAAAATGTTGATGATTCTTGCTGGGTCATCCTATGGTTTTGCTTTGAGCTCTGTTGTTTCGTTTTCCCCTAGTGTTCCCCACTCTTACTTAGTGGTTTACTCGGGCTCCATTTTCCTCATTGGACAGTATATAAATATCTATTAGGCTAAGACAAACTGTGGTGTTTTCCTTTCATTTCCATGTCCCATGGTATCATGTTCCCTTAACTATCAACATCTTTGTGCTCGTATGCTTCTGCCTGTTTACTTGACATATATAGACTGTCTATAAGAAGGAAAGACACTCATCATTCAGCACATCAAAACTTCTGCATGGGTCATCATGTGGAAACCATAGACAACATACAGGCTAGGCCTCATGTATGTGTGAGCCTAGAGTCTGGGTCCACTGGAAAAGCCTCAGTAAAGCACCAACAGTGACTTGCCTTAATCCTGGGGTCTGTCCTAGGTTCTTCTCAGGCTATTCTGACTATGTGAAAAGCTGGGTCAGCTTAACGGCTGATTGCCATGACAGCATGGTACTAATTTTAGATACCAAGTTACCCTGAGCTTCAGAAGCTCGCTTGTCTCTGTGTCCTTTGATAAAAACACCTACTCTATGTCTGCTGAAATGCTCAGGTGCCTTTGAAGCCTGAATCCAGCCAAGATCATGATAGTCCACAATGATGTAGTTGAGAAATGAAGAAGTGCCAGGCAGTGGTGGCGCACGCCTTTAATCCCAGCACTTGGGAGGCAGAGGCAAGAGGATTTCTGAGTTCGAGGCCAGCCTGGTCTACAGAGTGAGTTCCAGGACAGCCAGGGCTACACAGAGAAACCCTGTCTCAAAAAAAAAAAAAAAAAAAAAAAAAAAAAGGGAAATGAGGAAGTGAGAACTAAGCTAAAAGCAAATGCTGTAGAGTCCATCACTATAAAGAAAGCCCACAGATTACCAGTCCCAACAGAGAAATCTTTCTGTTTGAAGGGTGGCACAGATCATCACCGTGCCAACCTTGAGTTAGGAGGCAGAGCTTAGAGTGCCATTCAGAGCTTCAAAATGCATTTATACAATTAATTGAATACATATCTAATGTGTATAATTGAAAAGAAGAGGCCAGCAACTGACCAATGCAGATGTGGAGGCTTGGAGCCAACCATCAGACTGAGCTCAGGAAACCTGGTGGGGGAGCTGGCAGAAGGAATGGAGGAACGGAGGGGGATTGCAACCCCACTGCAAGAACAACATAGGTTGGCCTGATCACCCAGTTCTCACAGAGTCTAGATCTCCAACCAAGGAGGGTATCTGGAGGGATTCATGGCTCCAGATACATATGTAGCAGAAGATGGCCTTACCTGACAGCAATGAGAGGGAAGGCCCTTGGTCCCAGGGGTGGTTTGATGCCCCAGCTAGGGGGATGCTGGAGCGGTGGGGCTGGAGAGTGTGGGTGGGTGAGGGAGCACCCTCATACAGGCAAAGGGGAGGGGGGAAAGCGGATGTGGGAAGTGGGTTGGTGAAGGGGTAACAGGGAAGTGGGATATCATTTGAGATGTAAACTAATAAAACGATTAATTCAAAAAAAAAGAAAGAAAGAAAAGAAGAAAAGCCTAAAATAAAAATCTGTCTTTTCAGCTTAAAAATTTAGAAAAGATAGAAAAAAATAAAATATAAGTAGAAGGGAAAAAACAATTAATAATTAGAACAAAAATATCAGTCGAGATAGAAAAATATCAGTTACAAACAGCAAAATCTAAAGATAATGCTTAGAAAATGTCAGAAATATTTATGATCCTCTAGTCAGTGGAATTCCACCATTCAGATGGAAGTATATATAGAATACTAAGGTTAGAAAAAAAGGAAAGTGTTACTTTATTCAAAATGCTGAGAATAAGAGACTGAGTTCTCAACTCATAAATTGGAAATCTTTATCTATGCTGTCCCTACATCAAGGCTCTGGAAAGGTGAGGAGGGGGCGAGGAGGAGGAGAAGGAGGAGGAGGACAAGGACGAGGAGGAGGAAGAGGAGGAGGAGGAGGAGGCAGAAATCAAGTGTGAGGAGGGTGAGGCGTGCTGTGAAGTGCTGTCTCCTGGGCATGACATAGCTGCCACGCCCATGAACTCTTACAGCTGTGGCCATGATACGATACCTATACTAAGGCAACATCCAAAATTCTGACCTAGACCAATGACTGCTCACCACGCTCCACACTGAATGGGGGAGTTCTGGCCTGGACAGCAGAGAAAGAAACTTCTGAGAAGAATATCTAAAGTTTGGAGGGGTTAGAAGAGAAGCTGTAGAAGGAATATGAGGTCAGCACAGTCGTCTGCATTGTGTGTCGGTGAAGTTCTCAAGGTGAAGGACTGTTTGAACAATGGCATAGCTACAGGATATATGGACAGTGAGAGGAAAAAAAGGAAGCCAGGTGTGGCAGCTCACACCTTTCCTCTCAGCTACTGGTTGCTGAGGCATGAGGGTCATGAGTTCAAGGCCAGGCTGAACTACATAGTATTTGAATATTAGCAACATCACTATCGGGAACTATGCTTACAAAATTTCTAAACTGGATTTTAAAAGGCCAATTCAACATCTGCATACTTATATGCACATGTGCTTACAATATACATATTCATGTATAAATATATAGACACATCCATGTATAGACATAAACATGCACACACATATATACTTACTAGTATACATATGCTATTCCTATATACATTAAAACTCACATCCACGTAAGTATACATATGTATGTATGTATGTGTGCATCTCTCTCTCTCTCTCTCTCTCTCTCTCTCTCGTGTGTGTGTGTGTGTGTGTGTGTGTGTGTGTATGTGTCTATGTGAAAAATGTAAAGAACCCCTAGAAACCAGTCTGTAGTTTGACAGGCAATTTCCTGATGAAGTTCCTCACATGGAAATTATAATGACATCAAATCCGAAGCAGGTGCTTTTAACTGAGTGCGCTGAGACAGTAATGGAGCACGACACAGACTTATCGCACCAGCACAGTGTTAAGCAGTCATGACTTCGTACTGCATCTTAGTGCATGTTTCTGTTGCTTGTGATGCAAAGGGGTAGGTACACCACTATAGCTTTATAGACTATTGCATTTATACATACCGTCTATTTACTTATAACATACAAGATGTTTTCCTCAGTTCTTAAATAGCTATCTACTCCACTTATAATTTTTCAAATAGACACAAATATTCAAAACCAAACCCTTGTAGTAGTGTCCATCCCGGTTGTAACTGTTTGAACTCTGACCCCACTCCCACACTCGCCCTGTCTTCCAGCTCTTTATTGATCAACAAGTTAGACTTCCATTCTATGTTTAATATTGTCTCTAAAAAAATTGGTTTTACTGTTTGCTTTGGTGTTGTCTAGTTCAGCAATTGTTACACTAGAGTAAACCCTCTCATAGTTTCTGTAATTTCCATCTGAATTTTTGGAAAACCTAATTACCAGGTGAAACTCCCGTTCATGATTCCTATCTATTTTTACTTAAATTCCACCGTCACCTAAAACCAATACCATGGCGTGGCAAAACATTTCCATTTTTTGTTTGATTTTTGTCCTTACAATGGGTCCTTTGCCTTATGTTTAAAACTCATGCTAAATTGCAGACACTGATCTATGACATGCTATAGGCGCTCCTGAGATATGTTCACAATATTTTCTGTACCTCAGGAAAGTGTACCCTTCATTTCAATTCTCAGAGAGTACAGCTGATGATCTTAATACAGAAATTATGCTAAATTGGATGCAACTATGTGCTTAAGTCTCTAAAGCAAAAACTCTTCAGTTATCTCCAGCCTTCTCATTAGCTCTCTCCTGGGCGTCCCAGCGGATTTCCATCCGGCTTCATATACTCCAGCTCTGGAATGCCCTCAGCTCCTAAGAGGGGCAGGAGCCATCTTTGATCTAAGAGTTTTTCTCCCTCCAGAATTTTCCCTGGTGGTTTTTCCCACAGCAGATCTTCACTTCCGTCAACAGATTTTTTGTCTATATTTCATGTATATTTTATGAATTTTATTTATATTTTATAGTAGAGAGGAGTGCTGACTGGCTGCTAACTGCTGTTTCCCCATCAGAAGTGGACATCATCAACTTAAAAGCTACAAACAGATAGATAAATTAACCACACATAAGGTAATTTCTTCCTAGTCTCTTCTCTTGAAAAACATACTTTTTCATAGTTAAAACAATAGTTTATATAGCCAATATTCATCCAGATTCAATCAAAGTCACAATATTTTGGGAACTTCATAATTATATTTTGGACTTCCTTCAGGGATTATCTTCATTTCATATACGTATGTGCATGTATGTGGTGTGTGTGTGTGTGTGTGAGAGAGGTGTGTGTGAACATAATATACATAGTATACATATGAACATGTGTATAACAAATATGAAGATACACATAACACACTTTTGAAGACACATGGTCTTGTGAATATACATAATTCATATATTAAAATATAGAGCTCAGAAATATGTGCATGACTGTCATATGAAAATACTTGTGGCACATATGAAATATGTCTAGAATATGTATTAAAATGTGTGTAATACATGGAAAACTGTGTAACACATAGAAAGATATGCAGGACATGAAGATACATGTGGTGATCATGTGAAATATCCACGTGCATATGAAAATATGCACAGCATACCCGTTAAGATGTGTATAACACATGGGAAAATATGCATAGCAAGCATGAAGATATGCAGGACAGTCAAGTAAAAGTACACATGATACATAAGATAATAATTAACAAATTAAAGTGTGCAAGAAGCATCTAAATATATGTACACCATGCATGAATATATATGAAATGCACATATAGAGGCATTCATAACGCATGAAAACGTACCGAACATATATGAATGCATGTGTGACAATCACATGAAAATATGAATAATACCTGTGAAGACATACAGGACACACATGAAACCATACAGAACACGTATGAAGATATTCATGATGGTGCACAAGAAGGTACAGAGCACACGTGAAACTACACATATACACGGTCATCTTTAAGGCATTGACTATTAAACACAGCTAAGCAAGTATGTCTCCTACGGGAAGTCCAATGTGCTCCTAGTGTTACTTTTTATATGTGAAACTCTAAATGAAAAGCAAACAACTCTAAAAGCCATGAGTGGGATCCAGTACAGTACCAAGTGCATCTCCCCAGCCAGGAAGAATTCGGGCTCAGACATGCGCACAGCACTGTGTGCCTGTGCTCTCTGTCTGAGAGCTTTGCTCTTCATTAGCAGCTCGGAGAACACACAGCCTCACAGCCCAGCTTCTCAGGTCTGTGAAACCAGACCTAATGATGCTGTTCCTTAAAGTGCAGCCTAATCTGCGTTAATAGAGTGCGGATTTTTATGGAAGCTGTAATAACCACAAGAAATTGATACTGATTTGAATCAGTACCTGGCTTGTTAATTGTAAAGCTTTTCCATAAAAGAGAAATTATTTAACAACTGAATTTTGCCCATTATGGAGTTATATTAAAAAAGAGTTGAGTGCTCCCCATGGTACCTAAAGCAGGATGTCAGGATCGCTGTGCCCGTGGAAGAATTTGATCCGTGAGCAGAACTTACAGCCAGGAAAGCTGAAAGCTACTGTTGCAGCTTATTTTTCCTCCGTAGTTTATGTTTTTAAAGGATGTTTTAAAACTATTTTGAATACGGTGAGAGCAGCTTTTTGAGTAATAGAACCATTAAGAACTAAATATCTTCATGTCCACACACAAGATTAATGAATAAACGAGAACTTTCTTTTACTAGTTCAGATGTCTTTGTCCTTTGGTGTGGAATAAACGGTACAATTTTGTTATTCCACTATTCCTTCTGAATTGCCTTACAAAAAGTTCACTGACAAAACATCGCCCCCTAATGGAAGATTTTAATAGCACCTTAAAAACAAAAAACAAACCAAAAAAAAAAACAACATTAAAAAAAGCAGTTGAGTGAGGAAGGAGTATTTCTTGCCTAGTTTTTGTTTGCTGGAGAGTACATTCCTGCTTTGTATTTTTATCATATTTATTATATCCTGTGTGTAGAAATATGTTTTCATTGTCAAATTTTAATATTGCAGCAAACAAAAATATGTTGCCACTGGTGTCTGCAGAACTTTAACGAGAAGCAGATATGTCCCAATTATTCTACTAAGTAGGCATCCAAAATAAATGTCACCAGGGGCAGTACATGTTTGGGAAGCATAAAGATGTCGAGTTTCTAACGAGATCTTCATTATCTTCACAACGTCCTGGGGGACAGCTTTATAGATACTAAAAGTTCAAGTAAAATCTGTTAATTTTCTCATGTCAGCCTTTTCTTCCTTAGGCCATTTAAAGTTCTTACTTTTTTAGATTTATTTTATGTGTGTGAATGTTGTGAATGTATGTCTGTCTGTGCACGATGTGTCTGGCTGATTCCTGTACCAGTACTCATGAATGTGAACTATTATGTGGGTGCTGGGATTTGAACCTGGGTCCTCTAGAAGAGCCACAAATGCTTTTAATCACTGAGCCAGCTCTCCTGTCCCTTAGGCTGGAGGAAGAAAAAACAAGGACAGGGAGAAAAGAAATAGAAGAGAAAGTTCAGTGCGTGTGTGTGTGTGTGTGTGTGTGTGTGTGTGTGTGTATGTGAATTGTGTATGATCTGTGTGTGTGAACTGTGTATGTGTTTGTGTCTACTTTGCATGTGAACTGTGTGTGCAATCTCTGTGTGTGAACTGTGTGTTTGTGAACCCTATCTCTGTGTGTGAACTGTGTGTGTGTGCGTGTGCGTGTGTGTGTGTGTGTGTGTGTGTGTGTGTGTGTTGGCCTCTGTTAGTGGAATTTTGTGATGAGGTGAATACCAATTCTTTCACACACACACACACACACACACACACACACACACACATGCCAGAGATAATAGAGAATGCATTTAAAGCCATGTAAGAATAAGGAAAGACATAGAGAGATTGTCGGTAAAGTTAACTTCTTTGAAGATGTGAAGACTGAAGAAAATAGAGGGAAAATGTCAGGGCTTTTTTTCCCCCTGAAAAGGAGAGAAAAATAGGAAAAAAAGGAAACCAAACAAAACAATAAGATTTCTTTAGATTCCCAAATTCTGACACTTTTGTCATGCTAGGCTGTGAAGAGCATTGCCAATGTGCTTCCCCACTCTGCCTAGGGGGGTTGCTCTGGACAAGGGCTTCCTGGTGATAACGGGTAGAGAAACTACCTGATCGGAAAGAAATTAAGTTGAACTAAAAGTTACACAAAGGAGAGGAGTGATGGAAACAGGTTCAAATTAGTATCTTCTGAGATGAAAATGTTTAGTTCGAATTTAGAGATGTTTGCAGACTAAGGAATTCTATGATATTTGCTACTTTGAAAGTCCAGAAAGTGGATTTCAAGCTCTCTGTGTCTGGGACATGTGATATCATGTCCTTTGCCGATCAGCTGGCAACTATCATTCAAGCCACAACTTGATTTTCAGCGACTGTAGATTTCAAACTGACAAGTTCCATTCCAGACGAATGTAACTTTTTGTGAGCAATGTTGCAACATTCTGTTCTGGAGGGAAGCTCATTCAAAAGGCTCAGGAAGTCTACGAAACTTACTGTGTGTGGAAGGCAGCTCCCTCCCAAAGCTGGCATAAGAAGTCGGAATACTGGGGAGATGACCCTGCTCCATCTGTCAAGCTGGCTACCAGTCACACAGAGAGCTCCAGGGCTCCAATTTCCTGAGCGATCACTCATGGTGAGGTGGGCATTAAGTGGTGCATCTGTATTTGAGTTGTGTATCCTTCGGTAACTGCTTACCTATACTCCTGTAAATAATGGCAATAAACTCACCAGTCCACGAAGACGGACTCTGGTTGATCAGTACTTTGGTTTGGTGTTGGTTTCCTACCTAGAGTAGTAGATGTTTGCTCATGTCTCCCCAGAAATAGTACTGTACAATAATTTGATATAGAAGTGGTCCTCAAGAACCCCTGCCAACCACAGCAACAACGTAGAAAGTAAGCCATAGGAACTGGTATGTGTTTCCACAAATAGGGAATTTCTTAAGAATTGAGGAGTGATTCTGTGGCACTAACTTTCCAGTAGTGTAGACAGTACAGTTCCCAACAGCATACCAACAATACCCACTGTGACCTCATTTCAGAGAAATTAAATGAGTCGTCCAAGTTCTTTTCCCTATGAGTCTTACGTATCTAGAATGTTCAGTTGCTTCTTCTACTCATTGCATCTTCTTTGCACAGCTGGTGGCCTCTCTGCCAATGCACTATTCTGAGGGTTTAGTAAAACTATTATATCCTAGGATCCATGAAAACACAAACTAAAGCACATGCACACAATAACCAACACAGAAATGCTTTTTGCACATGTGTAAGCTTTTAATCAAACCTCAGTAGATCCATACACTAAGTGAGTTTGGGGGTAACCATTCTCCCCTTTAATTTCAAGTCCTCAGTAGTTAAAGAAATGTGTAGCCCATTAACAATGGAACTGCTGTCATTGAAGACAGCAGCTAAGTGCTTGGCTAATCAGTCCCGAGTGTCTTCTCTGACAACCATACCACTTACTCATGTTATTTTTTATGCTTTTTTTCGCCTATGAGTAGTTTTTAAAAAAGCACTTGACCTCAGAGTCACTTAACTTTAATTTTTGTATATAAGTGTCAGGCCTTTCTTTCAATAAGAACTCTTAAAAACTGCACTTGCAAGATTCCTAGGAAGGGAATAGACACCCATCTGACAAAGCCAGCAAGGCACCCAAAGTGGCAGCCCTCATTTGCCCCATGGGGAAGAATTATTTTGACCCACTTCTTTCTTGGTCTCCCCTCCATTCATTTTGAATTGATTTGACACTGTCTTTATTTTCCTTTCATTCATGTGGCAATATTAAGTACTGAGAACATCGCACATACTTAAAAGTTCACAAATTTTCTTTAATTCATAAAACAAATACAACATAGAAACTTTAGCACTCCCCAAATCTTGAACAGCATTTATTTATGGATACTTTTTAAAAACATATTTGTGGGTGTGTACGCATGAGTGCACATGCATGTAGAGGCCAGAGAGGGCGTCAGACACCCTGGGCTGCAGCCACAGTCAGTTATGTTCTGCCCTGCTTAGGTTCTCAGCAAGAGCAGCATCAGCTCTTCAAGTGTGCTGCCATCTCTGCAGCCCCTTGGACAGTAGTTCTTTTGAGTCTCTTGAATAATACACACAGTCTAGAAATAGTGCAGTGACTGTTGACATTAATTCCATTGCCTACTTTAATAGAAACCTCTCAGGTAACATACTTCTGGCCATTTGAGTATGTTTCCAGGTAAGTTTGGCTGAAAAAAATAATAAAGGCCCCGGCCTGAATATGGGTGGTGCATCTCTTTGGCTAGAGCTCCAGACTGAATAAAAGAGGAAAGAAGAGAAAGCCAGCTGAGTTACAGCTTTCTTTTTTTTTAATTTTTATTGTTTATTATTATTATTTTTTTTTATATTTTATATACATTTCAAATGTTCCCATCTTTCCAGCATTCTTAACTATTGATTTCTGGGCTAACCAAGACTCCAGCCAAAAGCTCCCATCTGCTTTCTTGCTACAAGCTGTTGCTGCCACTGTGACTGTCCTGTGTTGATGGGCTGAGTCATAAACTGTTACCCAAAATAAACCCCTGTCATTTCATCTGCTTTTTGTCTGGTCATTGTAACAAGAAAAATAGCTGTACTAATCAGGGTTCTCTAGAAGAACAGAGCGTTGACAGACAGGATACACGTCACAGCAACGGTTTTATTTGGCTTACATGATAGGGTCTGGGTAGTTCAGCAATCTTTCTGAGGTTCTGAGAAGCAGAACCTCATTGCTGTTCAGACCACCGAAGGCCACTCATCTAAATTCAAAGTGGCTGTTCCTGATGTCATAGAGCAATGGCAGAGGCTGGAGCAGAACCATGCACTCACCAGAATTAAGACAGAAAAGCGGACATTGGTTTATGGGTTTTTTTCCTTTTAATCCATCTATCTAGACCATGACCAGAAGATGTCACTCTAGCCAAAGGATTTTCCTTTCATTAATCTTTTCTAGAAGTACCCTCAAAAACCCCACAGGCATATCTCTGTTGGTTTCCAATCCAAGCAAGTTGACAGCCATGATGAATAGTCATGGTGCCCATACAAGCATGTATGATCATCTGTGCAGAATCCCATGTGGGAGATTCCCCCTCTGAGGGCGCTGGCTTTGGCATGTGCTCTGAAGCTCAGTCTGAAAAGCGGCCACCTCCTAAGCACGTGACACTGAACTTTCCTCTACATTCATGTGAACTTTTTCTATGACAAAAGGCTTGAGAGAAGAATGTTAGGGGAAGAATCCACCTTGGCCCAGGATTTCTGGAGATTCAATGGCCATCATGGCACATAAGAAATGGTGAGGAGAAATGCTTATTCCAGCCTGGTTGGAGCTTGAAATGTCTCATCACATCATGGCAGCAGACAGGACGAAGAAAGTGAGCAGAAGCAGGTCTAGACTGTAACCATGGCCTGCCCTACTGGCCTACATCTGCCATCCAGTTTCCATGTTATAAAGTTTCAATTACCTTTCAAAATAGCACCCAGTTTAGTTCAAATTGTCCCCGCATATGAGCATGTTGGGGACATTCTATGCTTATGTAAATCATAATAGACTGGGTCCTCTAATAGACACCAGTGAAAGGAACAGAGCTAGGTTCATGGAACATGGGCCCCTTTGTTTCCATCTGATCCTCACTGCTCTATCTCTTTCTGACCCTCAGAGGATCTCAGGGTGAGAGACCAGAAAGAACTTGCCAGGAGGAGTCTTGGCATCTAGGGAACACAGATGTCTATCTCCTTTTCCCCTTTCCACTCCAGAAGCCATCGGCTCAAAGAGACACTCTCTGTGAGGTTCTGTCCTAAGTAGGGGACCTCAGCAGGTGATACCACCTTTAGCTATACAAAGTGTTCACTTGCTTATGTGATCAATGAGGATGGTGCAGGCTCCTTCTCACACTTTATATCGACCCTTCTGTGGTTGAATAGTTCAACAGAGTGCTGGAAGGAGGAAGTATAGGCTAAGAATTCCTGTTCTAGGAACTCGCTGTAGTTAACCCATTCCTGAATCGTTCTCTGCGTTACCAGTCTCTCTCAACTATAAACTTCAGGTTTGTGCGTTGGATGTGTAATGTTATCTTGTGTACCTACATGACTTACCTGTGTTTATGTTCCCCAAATATCACTGGCATACGATAACTGATACTGAGGCTGTGCTTTTCTCCTAACACATGCTTACTACTGTGTTCATTACGATAGTGAAAAGACTTGTTTAAGTTTCAGGCAACATTTGAACCCTTCCCAAGTCTTTATCATGACTACACATCTACTTTTCTTAATCTAATCACTGCCTCTTTTATATACAGAAAAGATCTGTTGTGTTCTGGATTTTATTTTCATTTGTTTTAATCTGACCATGTAGTTTCTGTGGACTAGTGATTAAGTTAATATCTCTCTCTCTCCCTCTCTCTCTCTCTCTCTCTCTCTCTCTCTCTCTCTCTCTCTGTGTGTGTGTGTGTGTGTGTACATGTGTGTGTGGTGTTTGTGTATTGTGTTATTTGTGTATATTTACCTGTGCATGCATAGAGATGTACAGAAGGGAAAGAAAGATCAGAGAGAGCATTTGTATGTGTGTGGGTTTTTTTCTTACTTTTATAAGTAAAAATCAGTAAGATTTGTTGTTGCTTCCACATTCGATAGATATAAGGATGAAGATAAAAATCATGATAGGCTGTTGAATGGTTATCTGTTTGTAGTTTGGCTTCAAATATATGAGTCTAAAATCTAAAATAGATACATCACCCAGTGTAGTTCAGATAATTGATTCATAAGTCTGCTACATCAGGCAGGTTTTGATGATATCTTTATAAATAGGCTCCAGCTTTCAAATGCCTGATGCTATCTCCAATACTGACATGAAAGGCATTTAGAGGTTGGAATGTGCTACCAATATATCATGTATTCTAGACACAGAGCAGGAGGCCCATTAACTACCTATAGCATAAAGAGCTACTGTCACTGAAATGTAACAAATTGAACAATAAGATAAGGGATGCATTTATAATTGTGTTTTCAGTAGAAAATGTGGAATAAAGTTTCAGCTGTTCAAAAATAAGAATGTCAGCCAATTTAGGATACTTAGAACAAAACCAAAATGGAGACAAATAACAAGGTTAGAAAGTCTGCAGTCACAGCCATTGAGGCATCCTGCCAAACACGGTTTACTGTCCAAGGTCTGATGAAGAATTTCTACTTTTAAAGAAGATCCAGCTCAATATCCTTTAATGAAGAAAAACCTAACCCACTAAGTATAATATAAACTAAAAGAAAAAATATACCTAATACTATGAAGCCCATTTATGAAATCTATGGACAATGTCCTACTCAATAATATAATGTTGAAAGCATTTATTTCCTCTTGTATCAGACAGAAAACCAGCATGCCTCCTCAGTCATTTCTATTTATCATGGAAATAGAGTCTAAGCCAGAGCAGCTAGTTGCAAAGAGGCAAATAGTCACATCATTCTATAAATTTCTACAGAGCACAGGAAACATCAAGGAAGGAAAGTAAAAATTTACAGGCACTAAAGAAATTATCTGTTCCAAATATCATCATGCTATGTGAGGACTCCACAAAAATACCACTGAAAAGCCAAACTATTTAATCAAGGCACTGAATCTCACACCCTGAAACTAGACAACAGTGAAAAAGACACAACTTAAGGGAAAATGTCTAGTTTGGGTTGAAGACTTATATTGCTAACCTATCAACACTACCCAAGGTAGCCTGAAGATTCAATGCTGTTTACAATAAAAATTTCAGTAGGGAATTTTCTTGATTATCCTGAAATTTATGTCAAAAACAAAGATCTCAGGACAGCCATATTGTCTAAGAAAGGCAAAACTAGTGGCATCACAGTTGACAAATGTATAATCTATTCCAAGGCCTGCTAATGGCAAACTATATCACTAGGATAAAAGCAGACCCATATGGCAAGGAACAGAAGAAAGGGCTGGGAAGTGAAAACATGTATGCGTAGTCGTTTGGTCTTCAGAAAGGGCATGAGGGGGAAGAGCAGCCAGTGGGTAAAAGAGCTTCATTCATAATGGTGACAGAGTATCTGGATGGCCAAACAAAAAAGGAAAATCTCAAGTCCTAATATGTGCTCTATATAAATCTAACTCAGAGCAGATTAAAGGCTTGACTTGCCATTGTCAGACTCCACAGAGGAGGCGTGGGAGCAAGCTCCATGCTCTTGGCCTTGGCAGAAGTTACACAGTCATTACTGCAGAACCATGGGCACAGGAAAGGGGGCAAATAGTTACACCATTAAGCAAGTTCCTACAGGGCAAAGGAAACATCAAAATATAGAATAATCTACAGAATTAGAGAGAAGTGCATATCAATCATTGTATGAGAAGAAGGTAAGTCACAAAGTATATAACGAACTTTGGCATCTAAATAACAAAACAACAACAGGTACAGAGCTAAACAAAGAATTTTCAACTGAGGAATATAGAATGACCAAGAAGCACCTAAAGAAATGTTCAACACCCTTAGTCATCAGGGAAATGCAAATAAAAACAACTCTGAGCTTCTACCTCATACCAGTCAGAATGGCTAAGATCAAAAACTCAGGTGACAGCAGATGCTGGTGA
>CM052700.1:9477971-9490445 GCA_028551405.1 Uromys caudimaculatus | reverse complement strand
CAGCTATACCTCTCCTGGGCATATACCCAGAAGATGCTCCAACATGTAATAAAGACACATGCTCCACCATGTTCATAGCAGCCATATTTATAATAGCCAGAAGCTGGAAACAACCCAGATGTCCCTCATCAGAGGAATGGATACAGAAAATGTGGTACATTTACACAATGGAGTACTACTCAGCTATTAAAAACAATGAATTCATGAAATTCTAAGGCAAATTGATGAAACTAGAAAATATCATCCTGAGTGAGATAACCCAATCACAAAAGAACACACATGGTATGCACTCATTGATAAGTGGATATTAACCCAAAAGCTCTGAATACCCAAGATACAATTCACAGACCACATGAAGCTCAAGAAGGAGGACCAAAGTGTGGGTGCTTCGGTCCTTCTTAGAAAGGGGAACAAAATACTCATGGGAGCAAATATGGAAACAACTATAGAGTGGAGACTGAAGGAAAGGCCATCTAGAGACTGTCCCACCTGGGGATTCATCCCATATACAGTCACCAAACACCGACACTACTGTGGATGCCAAGAAATGCTGAAAGAAGCCTGATATAACTGTCTCCTGAGAGGCCCTGCCAGAGCTTGGCAAATACAGAGGTGGATGCTCGAAGCCAACCATTGGGCTGAGCATGGAGTCCTCAATGGAGGAGTTAGAGAAAGGACTGAAGGAGCTGAAGGCGTTTACAACACCATAGGAAGAACAACAATATCAACCAACCAGAGCCCCCAGAGCTCCCAGGGAGTACACATGGCTTCAGTTGCATATGTAGCAGAGGATGGCCTTGTCAGGCATCAGTGGGAGGAGAGGTCCTTGGTCCTATGAATGCTCGATAGATGCCCCAGTGTAGGGGAATCGAGGGCTGGGCAGGAGTGGGTGAGTGGGTGGGTGGAGGAACATCCTCATAGAAGCAGGAAGAGAGGGGATGGGATAGGGAATTTCTGGGAGGGGGAAACCAGGAAAGGGCATAACATTTGAAATGTAAATAAAGAAAACATCCAATTTAAGAAATGTCAATAAAAATTTAAAAAATTAAAAACTAGCAAAAAAAAAAAAAAAAACAACAACTTGAATAGCAAGTATCTAAGGAAGTTAGCTAAATGATTGGCAGGTGCAGGGAGAGGTGTAGACCAACACCAGTTCTCAAGATGTGAATCAAAGGTGCTATCTCATGTCTTCTCAGATCATACACACACACACACACACACACACACACACACACACACACACACACCACGTATATCTCAAAAGGTAATTTCTGATGAAAATTTAGAAAAATCAGAAGTGCTTTACACTAACAATGAGAAAACTAAGTGATTAAATGCTTACAGGACGTTGTATGAAAAATTCCTAAATAGCAGAAGTGCCAGGAAAACTCCAACCCTGGGAGACGTCTGTGCTCCTTACTCCTGGCACCACTGTTCAACTTAGCCGACAAGACAGGATACATATCCAGGAACTGAGCAGGAAGTGAGGAACACATAGCATGTGCAAACAAGGAAGTAGTACTCTACTCGAACAAAGAATGAAATTCTACTATTTTGGCACCACGGGTGATTTAGAAGACGTTATGCGAGGTGAAATGAATCAAACACTTAAGACGAATGCTATGTGATTCTGTTTATTGTGAGGAATCAAAAGTAGCCAAGTTTAGTAAGGAAACGGAGAATTGCTCCATTAATGAGAGATGCTGATAATATATGATAAATCAATCTGTCAAAGATGTCAAGACCAGCTTCAACACCACAGGGTAAACCAAGGTAATCAGAAAGGTGTGCTGTCGGTGATCAGGGTCAGTACTGAGAGCAGCTGACAGGGGTCAGCGCTAGAAGGCTTGATGGGAATCAGGGCTGATAGCAGCTGATGGCATCCAGCGATTAGAGGAAAAAGGAAAGTCACACACACACACACACACACACACTGAGTGGATGAAGCAAAAGAAGGCTCCAACAACTTTACTTGTACAAATACACACATGCACACATACACACACACATACATACATACATACATACACACAGACAGACATATATATATATATATATATATATATATATATATATATATATACGTTCATACACTAAATGGATGGAGCTTTTTGTTATCAGGCTCCAAGCATTTCACACATACACATATACACATATGCACATATATACCCATATACCAGCCTATATATCCCAGTAAAACCTTTCAAGCAGTATAAAATTCCAATGTAATTACATCCTAATTTTCTTCTAGTGAATGCTATTAAAAACAATATTTTCCCAATATCTCTAAATGAGAAAACATTACATACTACAGGTAAAAAAAAAACAAATTATTCCCAAGAATCCAGGTACATTCGTAACTAAGCAACTTGTTAAGATTAACAAAGTGTGAGCAGACAAGGTAGTTTTCTCAGCCAGTTTCTCTTACTGGCAGCCAGCAATTTGTAGTTACAAAGAAAGGATCAATTATTTTATTATTTATCTTAAAAATTAATCTGATAAGAATCTTTAAAGAATCACAAATCTAAACTTTTATTTAAAAAGCAATCCATCATATCTACTTTAAATCATCAGATTGAATATCTACTCATCAGTAATTGTCATTAAATCATATCAGGAAGCTGAGGGCAAAAGTGGGTACAAGAAATCAATCACCACCAGTCCAACCCCAGTGATAGTCATATCAGCCAGTGCTGCCACTGTTCTTGTTCCCTGACTTTAAAATACCCCTAGCTTAACTATTAAGAGTGTGCCTTTCTGAACTTCAGATTGCTCCCTAAGATTTTCTGTATCAGAGTCACTAGCAAAAACATATCAACACAGCTTCGCTAACAATTTTATTTTTTCAAATCATTACTATGGGTGATGGTAATTGCTGACAATCTACATCTCTAATTTCTTTCCTAGTGTGGTGATTGAATCCTTCATCTGCTCCAGCAGCAAGGCCTGAAAGCATTAGTATTTTAAGTGCCCGTGATACTGCCCAGTGAGGGGTTGGGAGCTCCCTTAGATTTTTCATACAGTTCTTAGATTAAGAGACCTGTGAAAGCAACAAGCAGAGCAGAAATCCACAACAGCGTGGTATCCTCAGCACAGGTAGTCCTTCAGTCTCTTCTCCATGTTTGTCCCTGCAGTTCTTTTAGACAAGAACAATTCTGGATCAGAGTTTTTGACAGTGGGATGGCAACCTCATCCCTCATGTGATGCCCTGTCTTCTACTGGAGATAGACTCTACAAGCTCCCTCTCCCCACTGGACAGCATTTCCTCTAAGGTCCCTCCCGTTGAGTCCTGAGCATCTCTCACCTCCCAGGTTTCTGATACATCCTAGAGAGTCCGCCTACCTCCTACCTCCCAAGGTTTCCTGTTTCCATTCTTTCTGCTGGCCCTTGGGGCTTCACTCCTCTTTCCCTCCAATACCTGATCATGTTCCCCTCTCCCCTTCCTGTCCCCTCTCTGATCCAGTTCTCTCCCTCACTCTGCCCCCTGTGAAAATTGATCCATATTTGTCATCTTGCACAAAGCTCAAGTCTAAGTTGATCAAAGACCTCAACATAAAACCAGATACACTAAATCTAATAGAAGAGAAAGTGGGAAAGAGCCTTGAACTCATTTACACAGGACGGAGGGAGGATTTCCTAAACAGAGCTCCAATGGCCCAGGCTCCAAGATCAAGAATTGATCAATGGGACCTCATGAAATTGAAAAGCTTCTGTAAGGCAAAAGACATAGTCAATAGGACAAATTGGCAATCTACAGATTGAGAAAATACCTTCACTAACCCCACATCTGATAGAGGGCTAATGTCAAAAATATATAAAGAACGCAAGAAGTCAACCTCCAAAAAACCAAACAACCCAATTAAAAAATGGGGTATAGAGCTAAACAGAGAATTCATTCACAACAGAGGAATCTCAAATGGCTGAAAAGCACTTAAAGAAATGTTCAAAGTCCTTAGTGATCAGGGAAATGCAAATCAAAATGACCCTGAGATTCCACCTTACACCAATCAGAATGGCCAAGATCAAAATCTCAGGTGACAGCACATGTTGGCGAGGATGTGGAGAAAGATCCTTTATTGCTGGTGGGATTTTAAACTGGTACAACCACTCTGGAAATCAATCTGGAGTGTCCTCAGAAAACTGGAAATAGACCAACCTTTAGACCCAGCTATACCACTCTTGGCCATATACCCAAAAGATGCCCCACCATGTCACAGGGGCACGTGTTCTGCTATGTTGATAGTGGCCTTATTTGTGATAGCCAGAAGTTAGGAACGACCCAAAAGTCCCACAAAGGAAGAATGGATACAGAAAATGTGGTTCATTTACACAGTGGAATACTGTTTAGCTAATAAGAACAAGAACATCATGAGTTTTGCAGGCAAATGGATGGAACTAGAAAATTTTAGCCTTCAAATGCATTTGAGTGAAGAAATATCCCCTATATTCTTCTCTCTCTCTCTCTCTCTTTTTGGATTTCAACTTTTGAACACTAATTTACATTTCTTTTTTTTTTTTTTCACTTGTGGGCCATGGCACATGTGTAGCAGTCAGTGGATAAGTTGTGTGAGATGGCCCTCCCTTCCACCCTGTGGGCTCTGGGTTAGAACTCACTCCAGTCATGAGGCTTGGTGGCTAGCACCTTTTCCCACAAAGCCATCTGCCCAGTCCTGTTATACCTAAGTTTCCAATCTATGTTTCACCATATCAATAACTAAGAAATATGGATACATTTGATATCTTGTTTTGAGAATATCATTTACTCCTCATTTTATTTCAAATGTTTCAATTAAAGAAACAAAATGAAAATGAACTGCATTTCCAACAGAAGCCAGTATCAATTATCAATTACACAGCTTGATAGAACAGGTTCATTGAACGTAACAGTAATCACCATGTGCACTGATGATTTCATATTCTGATCATTGAGGAAAATGCTACAATGAAAACAGAAGAGCAGATATCAATTATTACTGATTTATTTTCCTATCCATCTAGACCCATACTCATGTAACTTAACCTAACATGGATCCCTGGTCCATATTGTGAGAATTTCGTTTGTAAGGGTCCCCATAGTAATGTTTGCATCTCTGGACTAATTAGCATTTTATCAAATGTGCAGATGCCCCATATTTTCAAACATAAATAATTTATGACCTTGAACATAAACCTATACCCAAAGAGACTTAAAGATGATTTTATAAGTTTTAAATATTTTATTTTTCGAGTTGTGAAATACTTATCATGAGCCTAAGAACTATCCAGAGAAGGTCATAATTGTAAGTCTTCAGTCTTGGTAGCCTTGACTTTGTGCATCTATGTCCCAAGATCACTGACAATTCCACATCACCATGGTGACATCTAGTTCATGGATTACTCCATGAATGAACATATGCTTAATATAAAATGTGTGCTTATTAGTAAAATAAATTTGTGTTATATTCATACCCAAAGTGATGAAAACAAATCTTTTTGGTGGCTTATATATTTGAAAATTATGAGGGACTTTTCCTTTTCTTATGAAATAATATCTTGTTATGATACCGTATATTTCAAATTTATGGTGTGCCTTTTTCTTTCAGAATTTAAAATACTTCAAATAATTTGGGCCTTGCCTGATTCCCTGAGAACTGTAGAGTATGACTGATAACTGCCTTTAGAATCCCTAATAGCTAAATTACAATTATTATGCAAAGTCCTACAATAGACAGTTATATGGATTGTTAAATGACTTTGCCTTTTTTGCAAACTATAATCATTTTCCTTTATTAGCTGAAGGATTTTATAATTTAAGAAAGATGAGAAACCTATAAGTCACGCTTTCAAATAAGGAACAAGGATATTGCAAACATTAAATTCTCCCATAAAAATGTTAAGGCATCATTAAACTAGGTTCAGATTAATACAATTCAGTCAACTCTAGATAGATATCTCCCATAATCAGCTGAAACAAAACCTAGTGATCTAAGATGTAAAATATTTTACTACAGCCAATTTATAAACCTATAAAACATACAGGTATCATTCAACCTCTTTATTAATAGCGCATGCTTCGTATTAAATCAAAACCATTTTAAGGGCCCCTCCCCTTCGGTGATGCCTTCCTCGGCTGTTGGCCCTCATTATGGGTTATGACACTGAAGCTCACCCACAATGGATGAATGACAGCATCCCTCTTGTCACTAGCAGCAGCACAGGCTATTTCAGGCCAGTGACAGAGCTTAACATCCTTTCAGATTTATAGACATATTTTCTACCCACAACTTAACAACACTTCATGGGGTAAGGTTGATGTATTTGTTTTTCTGTGAATAGAAGGTTTTTTTCTTTCTCACTTTAAAAAATTACAGCTTGTTATTTTTAAAGTTTTAAAGTTGCTTTACTGGTGAACTATAGTCCCAAGGAAATGATACTAGAACATCTTCAACTTGTAGAGAGGATTGAGTCGGCCTGGAGACTTTCTTATTTATACCCTATTTTTCTCTAGTAAGAAAGCCACATGTTTCATATTGACTGGGATGCTGGAGATTTTAATGAATTATCTGTCCTCATTAGACTACTGCCAGGGACTAAATTCTATACAATGTCAAGCTGTGTCATAAAGTCAAATCTGTAATTAGGAGCAACGCCAGTGGTAGCAACTCATCTCTACCCCACCTAGAATCTCCTAAGGGCCCAAATATTGGCACTTTCAATCACCCAGTTTACACATAGACCTCTTGCATGTGTGTTTGCAAATTCTATGGGACGTCTCAGGCTGATGCCACTGGGCAGCCCAATGTGGGCTGTCGAGATGCCCCAAAGGCAGAATCCCAAAAAGACTGTAGAGGTCTGTCTCCGCTAGCATGTCTTTACTTACCATATGTTCACTTGATCCCATTAACTGAGAGTCAACAACCCAGACCCATAAAGAAGTCAAGGAGTAGAAGCAAACTGAAACATTTTTATTTGATAACCAGGAAAAATAAAACAGGTAGGTGTCAATGTTTTAAAGCTGACTTATTTTCCAAAGGCAAAATAATATAACACTTTAAATATCACTCTAAGAAATAACCAACCACTATCTCTGAGAAAACATCACAAAAAACACTTTGAAAATATAAAAAATTTTTATCATGACATTGCAGAGACTGTTTATAATAAGATGTATCATCTGAAATTATTTTATGAAAATATCAGATGCTAACCAGCAAAAATTCAAATATTTCAAATATATATTTAATTAAAATAAGTCATATCTTTTGTTTCAAATATAACTTATATACTATTTTGAGATTGTATTTACTTTTATGTGTACATGAGTGTTTCCATGAATAGGTTTGTGCAGTCACAGAGGCCAAAGAAGGGTGTAAAAGCCCCTAGCAATAGAGTCAGATACCATTGTGGCTGCACAGTGTGTGCTAGGAATTGAACCCAGCTCCTCAGCAAAAGAAACCAGTGCTCCTAACTCTTGAGTCATCTCTCCTGATCTAGAAGTCATACCTTTAATAAACTTTACTCTGATTGACCATAAATATAAAATACATTAATAAAATATTAAATAATTTGAAAACTCTTTTATTTTTATTATTTATTTATTTATTTATTTATTTATTATTCTTTAGTCTTTCTTACATTCCAGTTGTTATCCCCCTCCCAGTCTGCCCTCAGACTGTTCCTCATCCCTTTTCTCCTCTCCTGTCTCTAAGAGGATGTCCCCACTCCCAACCACCCCACCAGACCTCCCCATTCCTTGGGGCCTCAAGTTTCTCCAGGTTAGATGTGTCTTCTCTTACTGAGGCCAACATTTTCACATATTTCAAAGCTATTACTTTAAGGCAAAATCATCCCCAAATAATTCATTTAGCTATAAAACAAGATTGAGGAGAAAAATCTCTAAAACTGAGACACTTTGAGACTGGAGAGATGGATTAGCATTAAAGAATGGTTCCTGCTATTGTAGAGGTACAGAGTTCAATTCCCAATAATCATGTTCATTAACCCAGTGCCACTGCAACTCCACCTCCAGGGATGCTACTCTCTATTCTGGCCTCCATAACTTCCTGTATTCATATCCTCATATACACAGACTTATACATGCAACTGTATAGTGTCAGCATACTGTTCATGTGTGGATACACAGCTAATATCAAATATTTGAGGTCAATAGTGAGATACAAAAGAAATCAATAAAATTCCAAAAAATAAGTGCAAAGTCCATCAGTGACTTTTTCTAGTAAATTCACACAAAGAAAATACATTTCCCATTCATGTAACAGTGGCTGTCTCTACCCAATAGGAAGCTTTCACTGAGTTAGTGAATGCACCAACCATGGGACATTTGTGTCATTTCCTACTACACAGATAGATCATGGCATTTACCAGCAGAAAGAAATGATGCAATTGGCAAGAATTTCATACAGCACACATCGTTGTCTATCTTACAGGGTAGAAGGATAGCATGACTCACACTGCTTCTGGGCAGTAATTGGTTGACCAGTTGGTCAGAGAGGGGTTAAGGGCAAGACCGAGAGATAAAAGATATGGCCAGGCTGTCTGAGGAAAGGGGATGGGACTAGATCTCTCAGAGATCTTTGCTTCTCGTGGTCGTATCTACCAGAGTGCAACCACCAAAGATAGCTTACTATACAGTACCACACTCCCTGTAAAAGAATGAAATTAATCCCATGGCTATCACTTTGCACAAAAAACTAAGTCCAAACACCTCAAAGAACTTAAGTGGAACCTGAAACAATGAGCAGGTGGATGTAAACTGAGGTGGTAACCAGCCGATGGCGCTGCAGGAAAGGACTTCCCAAATAGAATTCTACTGGCCCAGAAATGAAGGCTATCAATTGGCAAGTGGGACTTAATAAAACTAAAAAGCTGCACAGCTAAAGAAATAATCAAGCAAAGAAGGAATTCTTCATTGAATAGGACAGAAACTTTTCCAGTAATACATCTGGGGGATTACTATCCAGACTATTAAAAAAAAAATCAAGCAAGCAACAGACTCAATAGAAAACAGGCTGTTGCTCTGAATGGAGAATTCTCAAAAGAAATAAAAGTATCTAAGGAATATATCTTAAAACATTCATCATTGTGAGCAATTAGAGAAATGAAAACTCAAATCACTCTGAAATTGAATGTCACCCCAGTCACAATGGCAATGGGAAAAAAAACCCCTACAACACACAATTGAGAGAATATGCAGAAAAAGGAGCTCTCATTCTCTGTTAGAAGCCAGTCTGGAAATCAGTGTGGAGAACTCTCCAAAAGCTAAAATTAAATCTATCCTATACCCCAACTGCACAACTTCTTGGCATGTATCCTAAGGGATTTGAACTACTACTCAACAGACACTTGCCCAATCATAGTCATTGCCTATTTCCCTATCTTAGTAAGAAATTGAAACAACCTAAATGTCCTTAAACTGGTGAATGCATAGTGAAAATATACTACATATACATGATGGAATAATATGCAGATGTAAAAGAAAATGAGACGACATTTACAGGTCAATAGACTGAACTAGAAAAAAGAGTGAAATACACATGGAAAGAAATACAGGGACAAAGAGTGGAGCAGAGACTGAAGGAAAGGCCATCCAGAGACTGTCCCACCTGGGGATCCATCCCATATACAGACACCAAACCCAGCATTATTGAGGATGCCAAGAAGTGCTGGCTGACAGGGGCCTGGTATAGCTGTCTCCTGAGAGACTCTGCCAGAGCCTGACAAGTACAGAGGCGGATACTCACAGCCAACCATTGGACTGAACAGGGATCACCAATGGAGGAGTTAGAGAAAGGACTGAAGGAGCTGAAGAGGTTTGCAACCCCATAGGAAGGACAACAATATCAACCAACAAGACCCCCCCCTCAGAGCTCCAGGGACTAAAGCACCAAGCAAAGAGTGCACGTAGATCCACCTATGGCTCCAACAGCATCTGTAGCAGAGGATGGACTTGTTGAGCATCAGTCGGAGAGGAGGCCCTTGGTCCTGTGAAGGCTCGATGCCCCAGTGTAGGGAAATGCTAGGGTGGTGAAGCGGGGAGGCAGGAGTGGGTGGGTGGGTGGGGGAACAACAGGGGGAAGGAGGATGGGATAGGCAGTTTCCAGGGGTGAAACCCAGAAAGGAGATAGATAACATTTGAAATGTAAATAAAGAAAATATCCAATTAAAAAAATATAGAGTGAATGATGTAAATACGTGCAGACTTTAAGAAACAGTAATGTAGAATAACTCAAGGTATCTTCCTAATATCTTAAATTGTGGTTTATTATCTTGTGTCTATGGATTGTTTTCTATCTTTTTTTTTAATTTTTTGATACTTTATTTACATTTCCAATGTTTCCCCCTTTCCAGGTCTCCTCTTTGGAAACCCCCTATTCCCTCCCCCCTCCCCCGCCTCTGTGAGGGTATTCCCCCTCCCACCAACCCACCCACTCACTCCCGTCTTCCCACCTTGACATTCCCCTATACTGGGGCCTCTAACACCCTCAGGCTCAAGGGCCTCTCCTCCCCCTGATGACCAACAAAGCCCTCCTCTGCCACATATGTGGTCCAAGCCATGGGTCTCTCCATGTGTATTCTTTGGTTGGTGGTCCAGCTTGCAGGAGCACGGGGAGGAGGGGGGGGTCATGCCAGTTGACATTGTTGCTCCCTCCATGGAGCTGCAATCTTCCTCACCTACTTCAGTCCCTTCTCCAATTCCTCCATCTGGGACCTCACTCTCAGTCCAGCGGTTACTGTGAAGTGAAACTTGGGTATTCCGAACTTTTGGGCTAATATCCACTTATCAGTGAGCACATACCATGTTCATTCTTTTGTGACTGAGTTATCTCACTCAGGATGATATTTTTAAGTTCCATCCATTTGCCTTCAAATTTCATGAAGTCATTGTTTTTAATAGCTGAGTAGTATTCCATTGTGTAAATGTACCACATTTTCTGTATCCATTCCTCTGTTGAGGGACATCTGGGTTATTTCCAGCTTCTGACTATTATAAATATGGCTGCTATGAACATAGTGGAGCATGTGTCTTTATTACATGTTGGAGCATCTTCTGGGTATATGCCCAGGAGAGGTATAGCTGGGTTCTCAGGTAGTATTATGTCCATTTTTCTGAGGGTCCACCAAACTGATTTCCAGAGTGGTTGTACCAGCTTGCAATCCCACCAGCAATGGAGGAGTGTTCCTCTTTTCTTTTTTTTTTTTTTTTTCTTTTTAAAATTTTTTTATTGGTTATTTTATTTATTTACATTTCAAATGTTGTCCCCCTTCCTGGTTTTCCCTCCACAAACCTCTCATCCCATCCCCCCTCCCCTTTGCCTCTATGACAGAGCTCCTCCACGGTTCTCCTTCATGGTGCTCCTCCACAGTGCTCCTCCACGGTCCTCCTCCACCCACCCACCCCTTCCAAACCCCCTCACCGCTAGCATCCCCTAGGCCAGCGTTTACTTTATTTACACTTCAAATGTTTTCCCCTTTCCAGGTCTCCCCTTCAGAAACCCCCTATTCCATCCCCCTCATTTGCCATTTTCAATACACTATTTGTTGTCTTCTTTTTGTTTTAAATTTTAATTTATTCCAAGAACACTTTGTTTAAAGTTTCCGTAAAATTTCCAACATGTAAATGGGAGTGGGTGCAGAGGCCAGACATTATGCAGAGAGTCTAAGTTGGAAGTCTCCATTGGGTCCCTCCCCTCTGAGTGGTGAACCCTTGACATTCTCCTTTACTGGGGCCTCTAAACACCCTCAGGCCCAAGGGCCTCTCCTTTCTCCCTGATGGCCATTGAGGCCATCCTCTGCCACATATGTGGTCCAAACCATGGGTCCATAGATGTGTATTCTTTGGTTGGTGATCCAAACTCCAGGATGACCAGGGGGAGGGGGGATTCAGGCCCATTGACACTCTTGCTCCCTCTAGGGGGCTGCAAATTCCCTCAGCTCCTTCAGACCTTTCTCCAACTCCTCCATCTGGGACCTCAGTCTCAGTCCAGCAGTGTTCCTCTTTCTCCACATCCTTGCCAGCATCTGCTGTCACCTGAGTTCTTGATCTTAGCCATTCTGACTGGTGTGAGGTGGAATCTCAGACTTGTTTTGATTTGCATTTCCCTGATGACTAAGGATGTTGAACATTTCTTTAGGTGCTTCTAAGCCCTATGAATTTCCTCGGTTGAGAATTCTCTGTTTAGCTCTGTTCCCCATTTTTTGATAAGGTTATTTGGTTTCCTGGAGTCTAACTTCTTGAGTTCTTTGTATATATTGGATATTAACCCTCTATCGGACTCAGGATTGGTAAAGATCTTTTCCCAATCAGTTGATTGCCATTTTGTCCTATTGACAGTGTCCTTTGCCTTACAGACTCTTTGCAATTTCATGAGGTCCCATTTGTCGATTCTTGATCTTAGAGCATAAGCCATTTGTGTTCTGTTCAGGAACTTCTCCCCTGTACCCATGTGTTCGAGACTTTTCCCCACTTTCTCTTCT
>CM052700.1:9408190-9477871 GCA_028551405.1 Uromys caudimaculatus | reverse complement strand
CAGTTGAACCAGCACCATTTGTTGAAAATGCTGTCTTTTTTCCACTGGGTGGTTTTAGCTCCTTTGTCGAAAATCAAGTGACCATTGGTGTGTGGGTTCATTTCTGAGTCTTCAATTCTATTCCATTGATCTACCTGCCTGTCACTGTACCAATACCATGCAGTTTTTATCACTACTGCTCTGTAGTACAGCTTGAGGTCAGGAATGCTGATTCCCCCCAAAGTTCTTTTGTTGTTGAGAATAGCTTTTGCTATCCTGGGTTTTTTGTTGTTCCAAATGAATTTGAGAATTGCTCTTTCTAAGCCTATGAAGAATTGAGTTAGAATTTTGATGGGGATTGCATTGAATCTGTAGCTTGCTTTTGGCAGGATGGCCAGTTTTACTATATTTATCCTACCAATCCATGAGCATGGGAGATCTTTCCATCTTCTGAGGTCTTCTTCGATTTCTTTCTTCCGAGACTTGAAGTTCTTGTCATACAGATCTTTCACTTGTTTGGTTAGAGTCACACCAAGATACTTTATATTGTTTGTGACAATTGTGAAGGGTGTGATTTCCCTAATTTCTTTCTCAGCCTGTTTATACTTCGAGTGTAGGAAGGTTACTGATTTGTTTGAGTTAATTTTGTATCCGGCCACTTTGCTGAAGTTGTTTATTAGATTGTTTTCTATTTAACCTAACATTCTAGGCCACCTTTGTTCTACTCAGGTTTATCATCCTCTACTCAAAACCCTCGTGCATCATGGTTGCTAAGCTTCAGTTTCCATATAATAACCAAGTGTGGGTACATCATTCCTATAGTTCAAGTTTCTCTGAGATCTCACCCTAGTTATCAACATTGTCAGATGTTAGGCAAATAGGTTCAGGGGGTAAGAAAATAGGCACGTAAGGACTGTAAGGTACTTACAGTTTAGAAGTACTAAAGTTTAAAAGGTATAGTCTAGAAGGCATACTGTTGCCTTTACAAATTAAAAACAGCCCAGAAGATATAATAAAGTTTGCCTCTTATACAAATGTGTATCCTTCACAGTAGCAAAACCTTCAAAGTTGTACATGTATCAATCGCACTGGTTAGTTCTTGTCAGTTTGGCACAAATGCAGACATATCTGCAAAGATAAAAATCTCTATTGCAGAACTGCCTCTATCATATTGGTCTGATTGCTAATTGGTGTAAGAAGGCCCAAGCCACGCTCAGAAGTACAGTTCCTTAGCAGATGAGCCTTGGTGTATAGGAAAGCAATCTAAGCAAGCCACAAGGAACAAGCAGTAAGCAGCATTCATCTGTGATTTCCAACTTCAAGCTCCTTCCCTGGCTTCTCTCCATGATGGGCTGTAACCTTAAGATGAACAGGCCTTTTCTTGCTGAGGTTGGCCTTGGTCATTGTTTCTATCACAACAATAAAGCTGAATATGTTTTATTTACTTAAATAAAGTAAACTAGATGACTTTTCATTTATAAGTGGTCTTAATGTTATTCAGGAAGTTCTCTGTGAGCAAGGTCCTCAGCAACTGCTACCTTGCAACTCTGTGAGAATGTTTTCCAGGAGGGTTCACTGAGTACAACAGACCCATCATGAATGACTGGCATCCCAGGCTGGATAAAAAGAAAAATGAGAAAATCAAGTGAACATCAGTGTTCATCTTCTTGATTGGTGATGCATTGTGACAAGGTAGGTCACACTCCAGCCATCATTCCTTCCTTGAATGACAAACTGTATCCCTTCAGATTGAAAGCCAGCAAAATAATTCCTCTATAAACTTGAGTTTGAGATATATATATATATATATATATATATATATATATATATATATATATATAGAGAGAGAGAGAGAGAGAGAGAGAGAGTATATTTTACTGATACGAGAATAGTACTTAATTCATACAACACAACTGTTTTATTATTTCATCAAATGTAAAATATTTATTCTTGGACAGGTAATTTAACATATCCAACTGTAAATCATGATTTTAAGTTAAAACCTGTTAAAAATCATGACATCCCTTTAAAATTGATTACTTGTGCTTGACCATGCATTAGCTGTCTGAATTTCTGTTTGTTGTACTCAAAACAATAACAAAATTTAAAAGTGAGTCACACACTTTGCAATAGTACTTTAATAAAGAAGCAGGTGCAGAGTGTTCTCAATGAAGCACAGGGCTCCTCATTTTTACAACAGAGTGAGTGTTCACTCATTCAAATGAAAGTTTGTGTGGGGAACAGTGTGAACCAAATGTAACTCAAAGAACAAATTATACATATTAAGATGAAGCCATGACTAATTTTTTACCCATTTCATATCTTAAAAGAATCTGTCTTTTAATTGTTCAAATCGTAAGTTTAATTGCTATTTAAGTGTTTGAAACTCTTAGATGGATCAATTCCACTGGATTACATGTCTACTAAACAGATTTCCTTCTCTTTCCAAATACATTATTGATCAGTTTGGCCATTGATTTAGACCCACTGGGTCTTCTCTTCTCCTTATGTTTGAAGATCATCAGAATGCCTTTGATGAGTCTGAGAAACATCACCTCAACCTCCAAGGAGTGCTCTGCTGCAGACAGCTCGCAGAATTGACAGTGGAAATCAATCGCTAGCTTTTGCCCTTCATCCCAGCCAACCTCTCGTGTGTGGCAGAGGTCTTGCTTGTTGCCAACTAAAACCACAGCTGGTTCCACCACCCTGAAACACAATGGGTAACTTTTTCAAGATGGAGTCAACATCTGTAAAAATAAGGTAAGTTTATATCCAAAGATCAAAAGTTAAAAGTAAGTCCTAGTAGGTATTATATCTATGGTCACAGTCATGTATATATTTAGAGACACATCCCCACTGTTACAAAGCCATTTTCCACAGAATGAAATAAATAACAAAAACAAGACTCTCAATGATTAGAGTTTGGAGAAGCACTGAGGTATTCTTTATAAGGGGCTAGATACAAGAACCTCGGCTGGCTGTAATCTTCCTCAGTTTGTCCCTTTATATGTTAAGTAAAATAGGAAAATAGTCCCCACCACAGAACCATAAGATTCTACCTCACTGAAGGCCCATAAACATGGAGATATATGACAACGACTGGCCACTTGAAACCCAGAGCCAACATTAATCCATTATTCCATAATTGTTTTCTGCTGGGTACTGTGTCACACCTATACAAAAGTAATTAATTCTGTTGTCATTTATAGGAGCTACGATATCACATGTACACATGTGGCAAGGTACAGTAATTACATTGAAAGCTCTAAGGTCCACTCAAGCGTACTATCATCTTGGACTTTATGTGTAACACAGATAAGAACCTATGTAACTCCTCACACCCCCATTTGAGCAAAAATGAACACTTTGATGAGAAATGCTCAAACAATAACATAGAGGAAATGAAACTAAGGATCTCAAACACCTAAGTGTTTAATTACTGGAGAAACAACTCTCTAAATATGGTTATCTTCCTTCATTGTCTGTGTGCCAAGGTGGTTTGCAATGAATTATTGACCACATTCTTATCTCAGGGGGAGAAGTGGAGAAAAATGTATCCTCACCCTTAACATTTGTAGATGGTTGACTATTCATTTTGCTTCTGCTGTGACATCCTGGGCAACCCAGTGACAAGAAATCGGATTTCACAAAATACCAAACATAATAAATCTGGATTTATTTAGGATCCTTAATATTTTCGTGAGGATGAAAAGGAAAGGTGGAGGCATGGAAGAGATGCTGTGCAGAAAACCATGATTCTGTTCGTGAGTGTCATGTTAACAATAGCAGCTGTCTTGTAAAATAGCCATTTACTCTGGGCTAGTAACTGTTTATGTCAGCCAGGGTATAAAGCATTCTCATCTGATTCCTTTTACTACGTGTGTAACTCCTGTGGAATGAGAAGGTGAATTGTTCAGGGCTGTTAAATTTTGTAATTGGAAGTCTATATTAAATCCTTCCTAATGATGCCCTCAGCAAGGTGATGATTTAGTAAAAAGGGAAGAAGATGGGAAGGAAATGTCTTACCTTTTACAGTGGGTCGTCGGTGGCTCCCGAATTCTGTAGATAAGGGCTTTTGCAAAAGCAAAGGAAGGCCTGTTGCTGATGTCATACACAATCACAAAGCCATCTGCCCAGTGCAGCTCACTTGTGAGGGAGCATTTTGCTTTCTGTGGCTGTAAAGGAACCAAGTTCATGAAGTGTAGTGATCACACCACAGAGCTCTTTGCTTCACTTAATGGTCACCCATTTCAATAAGGCCAAAGAACAATAATTTCTAAGATGTGCTTTAATTATTCCTCTGTTTCTTTCTCATCACTGTCTTTCTTACACATACACACACAAACACACACACACACACACACACACACACACACACACACACACAGAGTTATTTCAATCTCACCTTTAATCCCAGCACTTGGGAGGCAGAGGCAGGTGGATTTCTAAGTTCGAGGCCAGCCTGGTCTACAGAGTGAGTTCCAGGACAGCCAGGGCTACACAGAGAAACCCTGTCTCAGAAAAAAAAAAAAAAAAAGAATTTGATATGACGCTTTTTCAAGAAATACTCATACATTAGTCTTTAGAATATGGCATCTATGTTAATAAGTGCTCTCTCTCTCTCTCTCTCTCTCTCTCTCTCTCTCTCTGTGTATGTGTGTGTGTGTATATGTTTGTGTGTGTGTGTATTTGTACGTGTGTATTCATCTTCATGTGTGAGTGTTATCCCATCCTTGACAAAGCAAACAAGTAAAGGTCGGCGAACATCTTCAACTATTAGTAAACCCCTTCCACCTTGTTTGAGATAGAGATTTTGTTATGGATAACAGCTTAGGTAGCACAGAAAAGTCCTGTCTCTTTCCATCACAGCATAGGCGTGCTGGAATTACACATTTCTTCTAGAGTGCCTAGCACTGCATATAGTCTAGGCTCGAACTCGGGTCCTAATGATTGCATCGCAAGCACTTTATCCACTGAGTCATCTCCTCAAACTCGAATATCTATTTCTTTTTAGTAGTAGATTCAAACATATGAAATTAAAATTTTTACAAAGTTTATCTAAAAATGTTTATAGAAGAATTTAGGGCCAAATTCTGAAAACAAATCGGTAACAAGAACATGCTTTGAAATCTTAGAAAGCTGGAGATTTCTTCTAATTTTTATAATTCTGTTTTGATATTTTAGTGAATCGACATATAAGGAATTTCATACTCCAAATATATATTAATGATGCTCTAATTGAAAACTAGTTACAAACATGGACAATTTAATGGAAACTGACAAGTCACCCTGCCTTAATTTCTGGCAGCTACACCATGAGCACTGCTATTTTAGAGATTCTTATTGAGGGGATGGAGAGAGAGCTCCATCGCTAAGAGTTCCTACTGCTCATGCCGAGGACTCAGGTCCAGTTTCTAAAACCCACATGGCACTGGAAACCCTATGTAATTCATTTCCAGATCATATATGCCTTATTCTTACCTCATGCTCATGGTACACATCCAGAAAACCATGCACAAGGAAGACACTCATATACATAAAATAAAATCTTAATGTTTCTTTTAAGAATATTTTCTGAGCTCATATATAGTTCATTAGAGACATTAAAGATATTTTTGCCATGCTTACATTTAATAGAAATTTATATAGAATCCTGATAGTACAATTTACACTAAAAGAAATGTCAACACTTTAAAAATCAATTGAGAAGAAACTTTATTTCAGTGTTGACATTATTTTGCATTTTGTAACCACTCTTCTTCGAATAATGCTTGAGAACAAAACAAAGGAGTATTTTGTTTGACTTACTTGAGAACATGGGTCGTATATTTCCAGATTTAGTGGTTTTCCTTCCAAACACAAGTGTTTATTATAGATAGATTCTGCAAAAAATATGTACTCATTGTTATATGGGAAAACTTCAGAATAAACATTCATATGTGACTAATCTTTGTCTGCCAAATTCAACGAAGCACATTTTAAGGCTCATTTTTAACTAAAGATATTAGTGTGTGTGTGTGTGTGTGTGTGTGTGTGTGAGAGAGAGAGAGAGAGAGAGAGAGAGAGAGAGAGAGAGAGAGAGAGAGAGACTGTGTGTAAGTGTTTTGCCTACATGGATTGTTTGAGCAACTGATACTCCCAGAAGCCAGAGAGACATTGGATACCTTGGAACCCCCATTACAGATGGCTGTGACCTGTCATGTGGACGCTGGACTAAACCTGGGTCTTCTGCAACAATAGCAAGTGCTGTTAACTTCTGAGCTATCCATCCAGGTCTAAAACAGCCATATTTTAATGTCAGAGTAGAATATGTGTGATCAGAGCTGGTGAGGAAACCATGAGTGTCTTGTATTGACCACCAAACTTGGTTGTGTCTATTCATTTGCATACCTTTATATGGAGTGATATAGATGCTTCTCCCCAAAGCTGGTTTATTTCCTCTCAACACATTAAAAGTTCCTCTCATCCATGAACAAACATATCATCAGTAAATCTGTTATATGTCTTCTACCATGAATTTCCTTACTACTTATTACATTTATTGATTGATCAATGAGTGTGTGTGTGTGTGTGTGTGTGTGTGTGTGTGTGTGTGTGTGTGTGTGTGTGTGTGTGTGTGTGTGTGAAAACTGTGAGGAGGTCAGAAGACAAACTCCTTCTACAACACTTATTTGGGGATAACCTCAGATCTTTAGGCTTGGCATAAAGCACCTTAGACACTGAGCCGTCTTGCTTTTTAGTACTCATTATCAACGTCTTATAAACATACCAAAATGGTTCTAAGTTCAATACATTTAGACTGACCCTTGATCTTGTAAACCCTGTTAGTTGTACTGCTGTACACAGTCACTGACATAATCTCAAGTTTTTCTTCATAAAGTCGCTATTCCACACATTCTATTTATGTTTTAATTTTCTTTATTTACTGTCATGTTCTATTAGTGTTTTCTGAAACTCATGCCCCGACCTTTCTTCATACTCTACATTTGGGTCCAGTTCATATTCACTGTCATGTAATGCTTTGCAGGTTCTGGAGTCCTGTGTACTATATATCAATCACCTCAACACATATTTGCAAGGCAGACTTCTCCCACAAGCTCCAGACAACTGTTTCCTATTGGCAATACTCACTTAAGTATCTGAAAAACATAGTAACCTGATTACGTGAAATATCGAACTTCTGTATTCCCTGCAAAAGTCTATCTCATAGATCCTAATCTGTTCAGTGATACATGCCTCATTCTGAGGTGAAGTCTGAAGAGCCTTCGTGACTCGATTTCCCTCTTGGTATACAATTCACAGAGCATCATTTTACTCTACATTCAAAATACAAGATAGTTAGTCTATGTGCCAATAATTCTATTACACTTTCCCAAACACCATTCTTTCTTCCTAGATTTTCATCAAAACTCATAATTCATCTGCATGTCACTAGCTCACTTTCTATCCCATAGAAGAATCAGAAGGCACAGGCAAAGTGAGCTATAAGTTTACATCAAATTTGCCAGGCAATCCTTGTTTCTTTTGGAGTAGGAAGCCCTTACCATTCTTGACTGCTCGTCTTCTTCAGCACACATTACTTCTGTCGTCTCGGTAGACTGACGAGCTTTCACTCCTTTCATTCTGTTCACTCTGCACTAACTAACTTGAGCATTAATCAACTTTGTCAGAAGCTTCCCATGTTCAAACTTTGACATTTGTTCTTCCTTCCACTTTGAATGTATATCTTCTCCAGCATGTCCCCATTGGACTGTTCCCGTCTCTGTCTCTCTTGTCATTTGACTTCACTTCTGTTTTAAGACAATTTCCCTCTATGTATTCCAGGCTGACCTGGGAATTGAACATTCCCCTATGGCTCCTCTCCCCAAGTATTGAGGCTGCAAATATCCACCTCCACATTTATCTCTTTTACAAAACATTATAGACCTTATTAGTGCTTTTTTCTGGGTCTGTTTTGTTTATTTTCATAGCACTTATTATCAAATGACATAATAAAATTTGGGGCTTGGATTGTCATATCCTTCTCCCACATCACAGATTCTTTGAGAAATTGAGTATCTATCCCTTTCTCCTCTAATTTTGTCCCTATTGATGTATACAAGTATATGGATTTGTAGTGGATATTCAATGAACATCCTTTGACTGAGCAAACTATATAACTGTTCCTCCAGCTCTATTCCTCTACAAATTAACACACTTACACACAAACATGACTCACTCACGTTGACTATTATTCTGCAGCACATAATAAGAAGTCATGGAGGAGCCTAGAGAGATGGCTCAGGGGTTTAGAGTTGCTTTCTGCTCTTGAAAAAGACCTTGGTTCAGTTCTCAGCACTCACAAGCTGGCAGCTCTCTGTGATTTCAGTTCTTAAGGACCTGATGCCCACTTCTGACTACCCTGGGTACTTGTTTGCACAGACTACACATGCAGGCAATCAGGAGCACATATATTCACATAAAAAAAATCAACAAATCTCTATGTTACAAAAGAAACAGATATTTGATGAACAAATGTTTGCTCAGAAGATGAATACTGACTTTTAAAGTCTTTCCAGGAATAACATTTGTCACAGTTTCCGCAAACATCAGATTTTGTTTACAGAACGTTTATCTTGTCTTTTCTTTTCCCTTAATTTCTCTCGTTTACTATTTGCCCTGAATCATAAACTCTCCCAGACAGTTTAAAAATACTTTTTCTCAAATCTCACAGCATTGGCAAGGTCTGTCATCTCTGTCTTAGAGTGTTTTAATTTCCCCTTCTATCCTTTCTTGACAAGATGGAGTTGCTTCTGCAAGCTTGTTTCCACAGAGTTGGTGACCTTCGGGTCACATGCTTATCTTTTCAAAATGTCCTCAGGTCTTATATTATGCACGAAGATGTCACAGCTGAGAATGTGTAAACATTTCATTTGTTTATAGAACTGCATTGTAGAAAAGATTAAGGTGAAGGTTTCATTGTTGTCTGTTCTCCTAAGGAGACTGCTTTATCTTGTTTGTATTTAGTTTCTATCCTGTTCAGGGAAACTTTTTCATCCAGGCCTCTTGGCTTGTATGTTATCTTGACCCCTATCCCTAAGATTTTCACTCCTCGAAATGAAACACTAGAAATTTCTTTTTTTTCCCCCTGGTCTTCTTTCTGTACGCAGTTTTCAAACACTTGTCTTAAAATGTTCACAGTGTCAACTGCATAGAAACACTATGCTGTAGACATAGAAAGAGTCACATGACAGAAATCTTTAAAATCATTTCAGCATTATGCTGATAATGCCCTCTTGTGAACAAATGTTTTCTTCGATTCTCACAGAAAAACAACTATTAACTCTCTGACACTAAATAAGCAATACTGAACAAAACTAACTCCCTTACATTTCACTGGATTCTGCTATTGTTGATGTAAGAAATGAAAAGGAAAAACATTTAATCCTCATGTCTTTGATCAGAAAAAATATAAAATTTATTATTTTGATCAATCTCTGAACAGAAGCTATACTCAAAGGTATAACAAAACTCCTCACTTTTGTCCTGTGCTATTTCCTGTATTCAATGCCAATGTTTATTAAAAAAAAAAAATGAAACCGTGTCTTAATAAAATGACCTTAGGATTATACTAAGGTGCCTTGGCATCTTTTGTAGAATTTCTCTGGAATTTATTGAAACAGCCTAGATAACAGTATGATGTTTAATTAAGTTAATCATTCTGTTGTTATTACACAGTTTTACAAGCTTCCTTCTATAGTTGTTTGTACTGTGAATATTATGTCTTTATCTTTTAACAGATGTTAATTATCAAAACCTCTTTGCACTTCGCAAGAAACACATGCCTGTGCTTTGCAGTATTTGCAGAAGAGAACCACAACGTCATTGAGAAATCCTTTACTTTATAATCCATCACTATATTGGGTAATCTTGATGGCAAAACCATTCAATTCAATTTAAAAAAAAAAAAACCTCAATTCAAATCAAACCTATTTGGGAATTTAAATTAGAATCTTTGAATTAAAACATTTTAGTGAATGTAAAAAATAATGATTCTGCCAAAATGCCTCTCTTGTTTTAACTAGGTTTAAAATGTCTATGCTGAAATATTAAGATGAATAGAAGTGCATAGCAGTAACTTACCAAAATTAGAAGCATATTCCCCAATGAACCGCTTGGTAAGAAACCTTACAATAAGAGCTGTTAAATGAATAAACAGGATTTAAGGTTTGTTGCATTTTAGAATACTGAAAATTCAGTTAGATACAGAATCTTGATTTTTCACTCAACAATCAACAAGCTTTGGGTAGGAGCTTAAAACTTTACTGAATTCTGGTCTTAAAGTTGAAGTGATAAAATACAATTCTGTAGATAGAAACCTGTGCTCTTACATGCTACACATGTAAATTGTTACAAAATTCATTAACAAATACAAACATGTAAAACACCTTACCTTCTAAACCACAAATATATTCCTCATTATATTTGAAATCCAAAGCTCTTGCAACACTTATATTCCCTATTAATTAAATCTGGTTCCAAGGTTCAATGTGGAAGAAGGATGGCAGCAGTATCCTGCATGTGCAGTGGTTAACAAACACAATGAATTAGCACCCAGGAATCAGGAGGAAACTCCAACAGCTTGTTGTCTTACCAATACAGGAGTCTGCTAGTTATTCAGCTCTCGTTGTTAGGCTGAGGTCATTTCTTGGTGAAAATCCTGCTACCATTAGATTGTGCAGCAGAATAAAATAAAGCAACATGGAATAGTAACTTCTAGAATTAATGCCTTTTGTGCTGAGTTCCAGAATGCCCATAATGCAGTGTCTCTATAGAGCCATGGCCCTTTAGTAGTGCTGCCTATAAAATCCATGCTCCGTTCACCTCTGCCCATCCTACCCTTACAAGAGAAAAGTTCCAAACACCTGACCACTGTTGGGCTTGTGGGCAAGTATGCCGGAATAAGACACAAGAGGGAAAATCCTAGAAGAGTATCTTGTTAGTCTTTCGAGTTTTAAACATCAGAAGAACAAAATACAGATTCATATTTCCAGGAATCACACTACCCCAACTCCTTAAAAAATTCATAAATAATAACCTGCCTAGAAGACTGAAAATGCATACAGAAAAATTCATATGCAAATTATCTCACAGTGACTTCATTATTACTGATAGTCGTTGTGTAATATATGGCTATTATTGACTATTCCATTTTGTGTCTACTCAACCTTTAATCATGCTAGCAAACAAAGCACCACTTACCTGATTTCCCTGTACCTTTACCACCCAAGACAGCAAGCTTGACCTCACCCATCTTGAGTAACTTGTTCAGTGTTGGAACCCTGCAGACTAGAGCAAATATATGTTGTTGATTTCTTTTAAACTTGCCTTTTATGGCTGTCCTTGTTTTTCCAAAGGCAACTTCACCATATATTCCTACCATCTAATAATAACTTGAAAATTTTTGCTTTTGGTACATTTCAACTGATGGTCTAAAAATTGGACTAATATTTCTACACTGAGATTTATGAAACCAACAGTTATGTATTTTTAACAGAAGTCCCATTCATAATCCTCTAGAGAATCAAGAAAGATTTATTTAGAAAGGTTCTAGAGGATGTGTAAATAGCCCTATAAATTTATTCTTACAGGTCATTTTATCTTTTTATATATTTACTTTGGTATTTTATATATGTAAACCAAGGTATTTTGATCAAAGTCACCCCCAGTCCCTTCCAGATAACTCTTCCCAGATGACCTCCACCAGAACTCCTTTCTTGCTTCAAATAGTATAAAAATTGTGGCCAATTTGTATTGCAAGTATATGCATAGGTATAGGGCCATCAGTTAGAGCATGGACAAGCTATCTAGACTCCTTCCCCAGTTCTCAATCATCTCCAAAACTTTCTGACTACTGGTGGGGCTTCCTAACCCTTCCTTCATCCACACTGGGATTTTGAATGACTTGATTTTGTGTAGGTCTTGTGTATCCAGTCAAAACTGCTGTGAAGTCATGTGTGCAATGAGCCCACCAGGTCCAGAAAACACTGTTCCCCATAGTCTTCTGCAACCTCTAGCTTTGATAATATTTATACCCCTCTTACATGATGAACTCTGAGTCTCGAGAGAAAGAGCATGACGTAGATGGTCCGCATTGAGGGCTGAACCCTCCATAGACTCTTACGCCTTGAGTTTGACCAACTGTGAGTCTCATTATTAAAGCATATCTATTGGAAAACGAAGCTTCCAATATGGATGGAGAGCTGTACTCAAACGCTGGTGTGGAAAAGCCTAATGTATAAATACTTGAACCATTTTGTCCTTGTTTTCCTATTGTAAATGACAATGATAATCTCAACCATTAAAAGTAAAGATGAGTGAAGAGAAAGTAAACCTAAGATATCTGAGTCTAGGTTAGTGGCAGTGACAAGAAATACCTGGGTCATGCATTCTAATCATAGGTGGACCTCAGGCAGAAAAGCACTTATACCACCTTGTAACTGTCTAAAGCCATCTGAAACAAGTGGTTTTTCTTTTCTTTTTCTTTTTCTTTCTTTCTTTCTTTTTTTTTTTTTTGATACTTTATTTACATTTCAAATGTTTCCCCCTTTCCAGGTCTCCCCTTTGAAAATCCCCTATCCCATCCCCCCCTTTCACTGTAAACTTGACAGGATTCAGAATCACCATGGAAAGGAGTCTGTGTACGGGTGTCACCCTAAATATTTAGCTGAGGAGACAAGCCCCACCTTGAATGTGGTGACATCATCCCATGGGCTGACATCTGGGGATGAATTTTGAAAAATGTGAGCTGAACACCAGCATTCATCTCTCTCTGCTTCCTCTGTGGATGGGAGACACCTGGCTCCACCATACTTCTCTGTCACGTGGACTGGACCCTCAAACAGGAAACAGAATGAACCTCTCTTCCTTACTAATGCTTCTCAGGTATTTTGTCATATCGATAAGGTGCCTGCATAGTACTTTTTTTCCTTTCCTTCGATTGTTAGATATTTTAAAATAATACAAGTATTCCCAGTACCCATGTCCAGTGGCTCACAGGCACATGTAACTCCAGTTTCATTTTCAATCGGATGCCCTCTTCTGGCCTCCAAGAGTACACACACATAGAAATCATAAATCTTTTTTTTAAATAAAATTACCTCTGGATGATTTTATATAGTAGTGTGATATTTTTCATTGGAAAGTAGTCTTTTTTAAGAATAAATAGTCTTTTAATTTTATAAAGCACAAGTTCTCAAGAAGATCACAGATCTAGACAACTTGTGGATGAACATAGTGTGGGAATTCAGAGAGAGGTTAAGGACAAAATTTTAAGGTGGACAGGCAAGAATATCTGAATGCTGAGCTCTGCCTCCCTTCTGCTCCCAAGGCTCTTTATGGGGGGTTTCAGAACATAAAGAGCACAGGAACACTCCCAGCTAGGGATAAAGGGTAACCACTACATAATCACAATCCTGAAAATTCTCTGTTCAACAAACTCATGCCGGTTACTTACCCACCCAGATCCCCACAGCCATGACTGCTAAAATCTAAGACTTCTACTAACACACAAAGCAGCAATTATTTTACAAAATAAGCTTGTCTTAATAATTACTGCTTCCCTCCCATCTTATTAACAGTTCCCTGGTTACATACCATGTCAGCATCTCCATAAATGCTAATTTTTTGTGCCTGTGACTATTTTTATCTGAACAAGAATGTGAAAGAGCCTGTAATAAAATAAAGTGATTTCCCACAGTATTTGGTCTGGGAAGGCTATTCTGGGAAGGCTGGATCTACTCGTGGTATTGCAGCCTATGGAGGTCTGCTTTAAATTACACAAGTCACTCCTGAATACTGGAAAAGAACCTACTTTCCACAGGCTGTTTGAATTCTGAGCCCACACACCCTTTCACCCTCCCCCTCCTCCTCCCCTCCATATCTCTCTCTCTCTCTCTCTCTCTCTCTCTCTCTCTCTCTCTCTCTCTCTCTCTAGCTCTCTCTCTCTCTTGCTCTAGCTCTCTCTCTCTCTCTCTCTTGCTCTAGCTCTCTCGCTCTCTATCTTGCTCTCTATCTCACTCTCTCGCTCTCTATCTTGCTCGCTCGCTCTCTCCCTCTCTCGCTCTCTGCTCTCTTGCTCTCTCGCTCTCGCTCTCTATCTTGCTCTGGCTTGCTTGCTCTCTCTCTTGCTCTCTCCCTTCTTTTGCATCTCCTCTCCACTTCCCTCTCCTTCTTTTCCTTCCCTCCATCCTCCATCGTCCCTCTGACTTAGCAAATCCTGCCCCTTCATCCCTTGACTTAGCAGATCCTCCCCCCTTCTTATCAGCAACACAATTCCTGCTCCACTTCCTGTTCCTGTCCCTGTAGAAGTCTTCCCATAGTTTATTTACCAGATCTGTTTTCTTTACACTTGTAATTTTTAATTCTAGTTCTATGATGTTATCCCTTTAAAACTTAAGCCAAATGTGCTCTATGTTATCTCTAAATTTCCATTTTGGATATTGTACCTATAAGACAGATTCCCAAGGACTCCTTTTTATTTTGCTCTCTGACAAAGTTCACCCTTATGGGTGAGATATATTTACAACATTTTCTTCCTGGTGGTGTAGACTTGCAATTCCAGGCACTTGAGAGGGTGAAGCAGGAGCACCACTAATTCAAGGGCAACCTGGACTGGAGAGTAAGTTCAAGACCAGCCAGGACAAGTTAGTGATCTACAATAGACTAAGGAAAGAGGTCGTGGGAATTAGCCAAGTGGCACAGACCTCACTCAGCATGACTGAAGCTCTAGTTTCACTCTCACGTCCACATTGCAATAATAATAATTGTAATAAATTCAAAAATACATGTGTATATAAGTATTAGATATAAATTCCTTTAAGAATGCTTTCTTATTTATAGTTCTTGTATAAACTAGTGTATATATATATATACACACACACACACACACACACACACACACACACACTAGTTTCACTTTAGAGAAAGTCTCCTGCATGGTCTTCTGCACGTTCACAACTAGCTCATCAGAATCCCCCACAGTGACTGACTTCCCCTTTACAGACTAGTATAAAAGTGTATTACAACCCAATAAACCATGCTGTATAATGCTTTTGCTGTATACCATATATCTTCTGGTTACACCGACACACATCCTACAACAAGAGGCAACAAGATGAAGATATTAATACCATTCTTGAGTAATTTAAAAACCTGGTTGACATGGTTACTGAACTTGACCTGCGGAAGTTAGGCCTCCACTATCCTACCTAGTTTGTGAACGTGTTTTGCAGAAGAGTCTCTCATTTGGAAATACTATTCCGAAGGACTGCTTTATTCAATGTATAATGTTAGTAATTAACTCAATTATACGGCCCTATTTTTCATTTTTTTCTGCAAAGGAAAAACGATGAATACCTCACCAATTTTCAAAAGATTTCAAAGCATGCCCGAGACTAAATAATTGAATGGCTTTGCTAATTTTTCTCTGCATGCATTCTCATAATTGCAATTATCTTTTCAAGGTAATGATACTGTATTTATTTTACTTTTAAATTATTTCTGAGATGTTTAGGGTTATAAGGTCTTAGTTTTCTACTACCCTTATAAACACTGAAACATGATAGCTAAAGGTAATTATAACTCAGCTGGTCACCTTTTATGACTTCTCAAGAAAATTTATGTCAGGTTTTCTGTGAACACTTAGGTTTTTTTTTTTTTAAAGCTAATTTAGTTCTTTCTCAAAAGAAAAATAAAATTTTCATTAGTTTATTCATTCATTCATTCATCAATCATTCATTCATTTTACCCATGGTTCTAGGGACTGAATCCAGGGTCTCATGTATGCTAGGCAATGAGCTACCACTGAGCCACATCCCAGCCCTAATGAGCTTCTTTTTATTTTTTCGTTAATTTTGTGTATTTCATGCATGTAGATAATGAAATATAATCATATCCACCCCTACACCCCATCCAACTTTCCTCAGACTCCTCCAATACACCCTGCAACCACTCAAAGCTTGATGTCATACGTGTGTGTGTGTGTGTGTGTGTGTGTGTGTGTGTGTGTGTGTGTGTGTGTGTGTTAGTACTCCTCATGTACATGGATGTAGGTGTCCATCCACTGGCCATGGGGAACTACCAATGAATGCTATGCCTCCAAAAGAAAGGAGATTCTCCCTCCCTCAGCAACAATCAACTGCCAATAGCTCCTCAGTAAAGGATGGGGCCTGGGGCTCATCTACTCATCTACGCTATGTCTTTGGCTCTCTTGATTGTGTGCTAGTCTTGTGCTTGTAAACACTGATATTGTGAGCTTATGACTACCACAGGCATGCTGTGCTCAGAAGACTACATTTAATATTATGCTTGTGTGTGGGGCGGGGTGCATCTGGTGTGTGTATGTGTGGTGTGTGTGGGCATGCACTTGTGTGTGTGATGTGTCTGTGTGTATACAATGACATGACTGTACAAGTCAGAAGAGAGCTTTTTTATGTGTGTATTTAACTTCCACAGAGTCTCTTGTTCTCTCCTGCCCCCAACAAACAAGGTGACCCACAGGCTTCTGGGGATTCTTATGTCTCTAATCCCCATCTCACCAAAGAGTCTGGGAATAAATATAGGTCTGTATGCTCTCCCATAGGCTTGCACAGTAAGTACTTCATCCACTCAAACATTTCTGTAGCCGGCTTCTTAGTCACTTGGAGTTAGTTACCAGTGTAGTAGGTAGAACAAGCAAAGTTATCTTTAAAGATAGCCTATTTCTCTCTCCAACTGCAGCAACTGGAGACTGCAGGAGGGACGCATGGGTGATGCCACTGAGACCTACTGAAATTCTACTGAAATATAGTTTTCAAAGGTTGGGCAACAGCTGGATAAAGAGCTTAACAGTTTAAAGTATTGCTGCTCTTCCAGAAGACCTGCGTTTGATTCTTATCACCCACTCGGCAGCTCAGAACAATCTATAACAATTCCAATTCCATGGAATCTAATGCTCTATTCAGGCCTCCAAGTCCACGGCAAGCATACGGTACACAAACACACATTCAAGCAAAACACCCATACCTGTAAAATTGAAATAAATAAATCCTTAGAAAATAGAGGCTGGTAATGTAATGAAAGATGTTATTTTCTTTTCAGCTCATTTCAGTGCCTAAAGAAATACATGTTTTTAAATTAAAATTTGATAAATTATTTTCTTTTTTTATTTGGGTATTTTAAGACTTGGTTTCATATACCCACACTGCCCTGAAACACACAATATGTCTAAAGAGGATTTAGAACGCTGATCCTCGTTGGGCCTTCACTTCCTAATTGCCTGAGCCATCACACCCAACTTAAAATAAGAAGCTCTAGAAATGCTGATGTCAGATGCCCTCCATTAGGCCCATGTGCTAAAGGCTTGATCCATAGTCTCTCAAGAATGCTACAGCTGCAGCCTGAGGGCTGAGCTTCCAACACAAATGCCTTTGTTAAACTCCCTGAAGCCCAAACAGCCAGTATTCTTGGGTATGGTAACTGCAGACCCAGGGATTCATGAATCTCTCTGTGTCTCTTTCTCTGTATTTCTGTTTCTTTCTTTTCTGCTCCTCTCTATATGTGGATATAAAGAATTTTTTTATATATAAATGATTTTATACAAAGATCTAAGTCCGTAGATGTAAAGATGAAGGCACAGATGATAGATGTCTACAGAGAGACTCCTCGGGTTTTCTAGAAGAACCTGAAATGTACAATTTCAAAAAGGTACTTCTTTTCCTCGGATAGAATACTTCAAAATGTCGTTTGCTCACGGTTATATTGAGTAAATGTTGAAGCCAGATTGACTAAAACCCTGAGAAGTGGGTCATTCAATGCTAGCTAGTCATTACTTAGTACCATCACCCCCCACTCCTGTTCACTGATTCTCTTGCAGGGGGAAGGAGGGTTATAGTAGTTATTGGACTGTTATTTTAATTTTTGATTTGAGATGGTGTCTCACTCTATAATTCAGTCTAGCCATGTGTGAGCATGTGAACCTGACTACACACAAATTTTCAGTGCTCCTCTGCCTTGGTGTCCTGCTGCCTTAAGTACTAGGAGTAGAGCACATGGTACTGTGCTGGTGCGTACTGCCTGGTGTTCACAACAGCATGTTTTGCCCTCTTCACAATTCTTTAATACTTGCAAAATTCTGCACATGTGTGCTTTGAGTGGAGCACATTCCACGTATACGTTCTTCGGAGCTTGTGATATACATCTGTGTTTACCTTTTATCCTTACTGCATCTCCTCTATACTCATAAATGCAAAGACATAATTGTTTTTCAGATCTATTCTTTTCCAAATTAGGAGAAAATTGAGTTGTCAGGCTAGCCCCATCCCAGTGGTTTTGCTACTCACTGTACAAGGAGCTTTTATAACATTTTTGCCAATTCAATCAATATACAAATAATAGTTTATGCAGTAATAGCTTGTTACACGATAGACATAATACCACAGACACAGTGACTAAAGCAGCATACACTTTTTTTCTCTGTTGCTGTTGTGGTTCCTGTTGCGGTTGCAGTTGCTGTTGTTGCTATTGTTGTTTGAGGTTCAGGCAACAATAGCAACAGCCTGCAGCCCATAGGCTGGCTACAACGGTGGTCTTGTCATAGGTCAAATAGTTAAAAAGCCACTCCCAGTCCTTTTGTTGAAATAGGAATACATAGCACCTCCCAGCTCTCAGTGAATGGCTGCTCACTCTCTCAGTGGTTATCAGTATCTCAGTTGAGGGATGGGGTGCAGGAGTAAGAGGTTGTAGTGGACATATTAAAATATTGAATCTTGCAGGGCATTTTAGGGAAGTAAGCCAGAATATTCTCAATAAGAGAAGTCAGATTCCATCCACAGGGATGGAGACCTGGGTTCGGTTCTTAGCACTAACACAGGGTGGCTCAGAATCACTAGTAACTCCATTCAGGTCCAGTGGATCCTACTCCATCTGCCTCTGTGGGAATCTGCGCCCATGTGCACATATCCATGCTCATAATTAAAAATAAAATACAACCTTTTCAATAAAAAGAATTCCAGGCACAATTTCCTTCTTGTGTATGGTGGTTTGAATGAGCCTTCAAGGGCTCATATATTTAAATGCTTGGTCCCCAATTGGTGGAACCATTTGGGAAGGATTAGGAGGTGTGGCCTTGTTGGAGGAGATAAGCCACTGGGGGTGGGGCTTTGAGAAAATTCCCACACCATTCATAGTTGGTTCTTTCTGACTGGTGGTGGCTGTTGTCACAATAAAGAACTCCCTAGCTACTTCTCTGGCACTAGTACCATGCCTGACTGCCATGCCCTCCCCCTTGCCCCCCCAACATGATTTGAACTGTAAGGCCTAATAAACTTTTCTTTGTTTCCTCGGTCATAGTGTGTTAGAGCAATAAAAAGTTCACTAAAACAACATGGTATCCCAATGTTCTTTTCAACTCTGCCATATCTTCAGGCATTATGATATCACTGCTTACTATCTGATTTTGTGCTATACATTTGTTAAAACTGATTCTCAAAAGTGAGATGTTTGCAGCCTACGCAACGAAATTGAAAATGTTACAGAAATCAAATTTAAAACAAAGCATTACATTGCTATAGTCTGTAGTGTAGTGTTAAGCATATAGTTAGTGGTTCTGACACTACTGTTGTCCAACAACCTGCATGCACAAAATCAACCCATGATTAATTCCTGCACTCTCATGTTCTGTATATTATCAAGTCATTGTTATTATAAGTTCTATTACATAGAAGTCCCACATTAATAACAAAATTCAGTTATTTATATATTTAGTTAGTTGGTTTGTTTATTTTAAGTTGGATTCTCTTCTAACAGGTATTGAACTTACAATGTATCTCAGTGGTTTTGTCAGGGTTCTCTAAAGTTTTTAATCAAAAAGAAATGATGAGTATAATTTTCTGAAGAAATAATGACTACTACTTTAATGGGTTCAAATATAAAGTTAGAACAAAAATACAAAATAAAATGCTCTCCATCAGGGTAGCAATTTACAACTAAATATGCATACTATTGAGCCCAACGATCTGAGTTTGAACCCTCAGCCCCAGATGCTAGAAGAAGAAAAACAACCCCCACATCTTGTCTTCTGGTCACTGCACGCTAACACACACATACGCACACACATACGCACACACACATACACACACACACAATTAAATAAATTAAGTGATCATGGCAATATCTAGTGATTGTGAATTTTGGAATTGTTGCATGATTTATGACATAAATTACTTAAAATTTTAAGTGGTATTGAATGCACCCAGACATTTTTAAAAATCAAGATTGTTGTCTCTTGAAAATACTTCTTGGTTCAAATCCAGCACTGAAATAGCCCAGAGAGAAACAAAAGGGAACAAGTTACTAAAAATAATGTTGAAAATAAATTACAAGGGAAACCAAACATGGACTGGGAAGAAAGCAAATGTACTTGCCCTGAAGAGAACCTGATTACAGAGTGCTAGTTCTTACACACTCTGTGAAATTAATGAACATACGTGTGTTTCTTGAGTTAACCTAGCAGTTAAATCCTAGTAACAGTATCTTTTCCAAATCTTCAAAACTGAATATTGTTGTTATCAGTTTTTCGAGCTCAAGGGACTTAGGTTGAGTTCGACCGTATAGCCGGAATGTTCAGCAAGCCTTCTTGCAAGTTCAAGTCTTCCATGGAGAGTAAATTCCATTTGGAAGTTGATGTTTTATAATTTCCTGAAGTAAGTAGTGTATTGTACCTAACTGACATGCTTACTTTGCTCAGTTGTATCTGTAGTCATCCCTTGTTCTTCAGAGGTCATCTCTTTAGGTATTGGTTGACACATCACCATCTGCGACCTCTGAAATAACAATCCCTTTTCATCCTGCATTCCATTGTGCCGCGAATCTTTAATGTTAACAATCTATTCTCCCAGATAATTATCTTTTTATTTGCATTCAAGTATCAGACATGCATTTTTGAAATGTGAATCTGCAAAGATGAACATCTTTTCCTTCCCATTTTATCTGTGCTCAGTTTTATAATAATGCCAATGTGTATAATTAGTTCCACTTGCTTTTTAATACTTGTGCTCTCTTAAGATACACCACAGTTTTCAGCATCTGTTTCATATAGTTTCTCCTTTTATTTTTCAAAACATACAGAATTCAATGAAATTTCTTCATATCTAGGCTATGATTTGCTTTTCTTTTTGGCCAGTGTTTATCCATTACATTGAAACAAATAAGACATCACAGTTTGATGATTAGTGAGGTCTGGATCAATTCATGAGGCTTAGTAACAACAGGAAGGAATGTTGGGACTCTGGAGAAGGTGACTATACCTAACCAAAGAGCTCTGAAGGAGGAAGCATTTAAAGACTTGAAGAGAAAGCTATCTGAAAAGCACCAGCTAACCATATTTCTGCTCTACTGTAGAAAAATTTGGACATCACAAAATGACCATCAAAGGCAGAAATTCTGCAGAAAAATGCTGTAACCTCATTCTCCAGTCACTTTCTATTTTCCTGTAGAGAGACAATTTGGCATAATCCAACCAGAGACCAAAAGGAGGGAAGATGCTCATCAACTGTATCCTGGGCAACATCCCGGGTCACAGAGCACACTCAGAGAAACTGAAATGTGGGAGAGAAGGCATCCAGCAATACCATAGAGTGTGTGTGTGCCGGGGAGGGGGGTGGGGGGATGCTGAAGCTACTTCAGCCAGCTGAGGATTGTGGCTTAGGCTGCTTGTAGGATTGTGGTTTAAACTCTTCCTTTCAAGGGAACAATGACCAAAAGGAAAAAAAGGAAGCAAGCGGGGAAATGCACTTCAAAAGTGTCACATGCCAGGCAGTTCTTAAGACATACTTCAGTCTATGACCACAGAGATTTGATAATGTCCCTAGTTTCATTAACTACTAAGATCAAGATGTTCATAAATGGATTGCAAATAAAGGAGAATTATTTTTATTCGCTGAAGGATTCGGGATTGGAGTGAACATGGCAGAATTCTCTGCTGCAAAATGACAGAAGTCTAATAGCTGCCAGTTTCATCTTCAATTTTGCTTGCGCTTAGTCAAAAACATTGCTCCCCAAATTTAAAGCAGAGCTGAGCAAAGCGTTTAAGTAATTAAGTCATTACTCTACCCTGTAGAGTAATACAGAATCATCCTAGATGAAAATGTAGAGCAAGAAGTTTTACTCCGTGATTGAAGTCCTAGTGTGTGCTCACGTCAAGTTCCAAGTGCAATTCTGAAATTCTCAGAGCAGATCCAAAAGGTCTCCTCTCAGCACTCATGAACTGAAGGGCTCCCTCCTCCTCTCCCTCCTCCTCCCAGCTAGGATCCAAATACACTGGCTAGGGCCCCTAGGAAAAGAAAATTATGCCAATTAGACTTCCTTCACTGTGTGCTTAAGAGATTAGAGCTCAGAAAATCCAGTTTCTCTATTTTACTATTCAAATCTTTGGAATTCACAACCGTAGTAAAATTTACCTTTGAGATGACCTTCACAATAATTTGTTTAACTATCAAAAAGAAATCCTTGTAGAAACCATAAGTGTGTATCCTCTGCTCTGCATGGTTTAGGATTTTGTCTGATTTATATTATCTTGAATATTGAAACTTTATCTGTGCACACAAGAACACTAGTTTTGTTTTGTTTTGTTTTGTTTTAACTAGGGGGTAGTCGTTTTTACATTTACATTCTGAAATTGATAGGCCAGCAATAAACTTAGAATAAACTTTAAACGAACTCTTTCAAGGATTCCTCAGAAGCAAAGCTTGCCTCTGACCGTCCTTTACCTCTTCTGCCTATTAGAAGCCAAGCACTACCTCCAGCACTGCTTACTTTTTAAAAGGCTCCTCTGTCTTAGTTGTGTGTGAGAAAGTTCTCACACTTGCTTAAGCTCCTGACTCATAGACTCTCTTTGTTCAGTTTTGTTGATGTTTGAAATCAATTCCAGGGTAATTCATCTGTCAGGCTTGGCCTTTGGCAAACAGAAAGAGTCTGTGACCCTTGAGAGGAAAGGCCACTGTGGTCCCGACTAATACATCTCTCAGCTCTAACCATAACAATTCAGAATTTCAACATTATTTTTAAGATCCCTGCTTTCAGATCAGTGCAAGCAGGAAAACAAATTTTAAAATGTGAATGACATTTCAAGCCAGCAACTTATTTGTGCCGTAGACAGTTTCAACTCCATCAGAGGAACACGCACTGCTTAAGGACTTAACAGGATACGCTGGTTAGCTACATGGACAGGCATAGATAACCATATGCAGATAACTCCTTCCCACCAGCACACTGCATTGCAGGAAATGGCCTGAGATAATCAAGACCTAGCAGTAAACACACATTGGGTCCTTAATTCACAGCATCCACCAAACATATAAAATTAAAAATCATTCTTAACTCATCTGTGTGCCTCCATTTTAGTTGTGTACTAAATGGTTGAGTAATGGTGACTGTTCTATTTGAAATTGGCTCATGAGTGAAGTAAGCCCCTAATAGTGTCTCTGCATTGTTCTGCAATTCCTTTTAAGTTAGGGAATTTTGTCATCTACCTATATTCTGCTTTCCTAAAAGGATAGAAGTTTATTTTTGTTTTCTTACTTTCTAATAATAAGAATAAAATGGATCAAATGTTCTAGAACCTTGAGCCAGAAACATGCTTTCCTCTACATTGCTATGTGATTTTTAAACTTTCAATTAGAAGGACCTGGGGGACTTCTCAGAAAGGAAAGTGCTTACCACACAAGCCTACAGACATGATTTGACTACAAAGCTCACATAATAATTAATAGTACTTGTAACAATAACAACGATTGTTAGCATTCTGTCTAAACTCCGCCCCACAGTTGCCTGGCAACAGCCAGGTGGGCCTGGCCCACTATAAAAGGGGTTGCTTGCCCCCTCCTCTCTCTCTTGACTCTCTTACTCCTCTTGCTCTTGCTCCCTCTCCTGCCTTCTTGCCTCTTGCTCTCTTACTCCCTTGTTCCCCCTCTCCCCCCATTCCCTTTCCCCCTCTCTCTCCACGTAAACATGGCCGGCCTCTACTTCTCTACTTCTCTACTCTCTCCCTCTCTCTGCCTTTCTCTGCCTCTACTACCCTCTTAGCTCCCCTCCCCATGCCCTCAATAAACTATTCTATATTATACTGTCTTGTCGCTGGTCCCTCAGGGGGAAGGGATGCCTCAGCATGGGCCTGCTGAGGCACCCCCTTTCCCCACACCTCACCACAACCTCATAGAACATATTACTTATCTCTTTATCTTTTTATAAACACATCAACGATAATAATAATAATAATAATAATAATAATAATAATAATAATAATAATAAATCTCCTGCACCTGAGACTCAAGGAACATTCTGGAAAAGGAGGCAGAAAATTTATAAGAAGCAAAGGATTAGGGAATTGGCTATGACACTGTGTCTTTTAGTAAAGTCCATAAAATCTCACCAACATGGCTGCCCAAACAATGGGCAGAGTTGGAGGGAAGAAAAGGAAGGGGAAATAACATCATTGTAATATAATCTCAAAAAATATGATTTTAAAAAAAGCAGCAAAAAGTATTTGAAAAGAAGTAGAAAGCCTGGGTTGGTGGTTGTGAATGTCTGTGTTCTCAGAGCTGAGAGGTAACAGCTAGCTAGCCTAGACTCCTCTTCAGTAAGTTCCAAGCTAGTGAGATACACTGCTTAAAACACACACATACACAAATACACACACACACACACACACACACACACACAGAGAAGTTAGGAAATATGAAGAAAAAATAGACACTGACCTCTGGTCTCCACTCATGGTTATACATAGATTCACATGTGCCAGAACATAAACATTCATATCTCCACACACAAATAAGCACATAAACATAATACAATAACATACATCATATTTATGCATGTGTTTATAAACACAATTACAAGTAATCATATTCTTTCAGTGTTTTTAATCTAGCAGAAATTTCTGTAGCATCTACTATTATCTATAAAAGTGTTAGGTCGTACACATATCTGTTTGAGTCTGTTATTATAAAAACCCATCAGCTCCTGCATAAAGACATTACAATCTGGAGCAAACATTATATTTGGGAGGATTCATTCTTCTTATATGTTCTAAAAGTAAATTCCTAGAGAAATGGCAGCTTTCAGGACCTAACCACAAAAAAAAAAAAAAAAAAAAAAAAAAAAAAAAAAAGTGGTGGCGCACGCCTTTAATCCCAGCACTTGGGAGGCAGAGACAGGCAGATTTCTGAGTTCGAGGCCAGCCTGGTCTACAGAGTGAGTTCCAGGACAGCCAGAGCTACACAGAGAAACCCTGTCTCGAAAAACCAAAAAAATAAAAAATAAAAAACCTAACAAACTAACAAAAACCCTACATGAGAACATCTGAGAGCATCTGCTTCCAAAAAAATTAGCTCAGTAAGTCTTCAAGACAATTTTGAAGAAGGTGGTGGGCAGATGCAGCGAACCTGGAAGAGAGCCACCAGCACTGAAGTGGGGTGCAGTAGAACAGAAGTTGATCTATGAGCTACTCGGATTTCTAACACTGTGACAAAATGCCGGGAAAAGCAACTGAAAGAAAGAAAGCATAGTTCTAGCTCAAGATTCCAGAACATTCAGTCCATCATCTTCTGACTGTAGAGATTCAGTCCTGAAGTGAGGCAGAGCCATATGGCAGTACAGCATGTGGTCAGAGGGCTGTACATCTGATGGTGACTGAGAAGCCCAGAGACAGAAGAGCCCAGTTATACCTCCCGCCATCATATAGGTGACCCACTTCCTACAATCAGTCTTAATATTAGCCTAATTACTTTTCGATGGGTTGATACATGAACCAATCACCTCTCCATCATTATCCAGGGACAAAGCCTTCAACATATAACTCTTTAGAAAGAATTTTATATTCAAATAGCCCATCATTCATATATGTGTAAAAGTTTCTAGATTAATCTAATTTAAGTGTATTTTATGACCACTGACCTAGAAGATAATTCCGATGGCTAATTGGTGATGTGTACCTTGTGAGAGCACCATGCCAGAGACAGAAATGTACTGCAGATGGTGAGGCATTCTGCATGCTTGTCATGTTTGAGGAACTGAAAATGTACACTATTTAATTAACCAAAACAAATAGGAAACTTTATGTTATATTGCAAATTATAATCAGAAAGCATAGCCAATAAACTACCATCCCAGGTAATAATCTTGAATTTTATTTTGAAATCTGTGAAATACTATTATTGAAATGATCCATTTGGCCATTACAGGGATGTGAGTGAGTCCATATGAGATAGAAAGTTGACTTATCAAAACATGTGTGTGTGTTTGTGTGTGTGTGTGTGTACATGCGTGTAATTTAAAACTATTTTAAAAACATTGATTTCACCATTTACTGAGATTTAAAAACCAAACATAGGGTTGGAATTAATTTGGAGGAAGTAGAGAAGTAACAGCTTCATACTGAAAAAGTTTCAGTTCAAAATGTTAAGTATTTGTGTCATCTTCAAGAGAAGGTGCTTGGATTGAAATATACCTTTGAATTATTATTGCAAAGATGAGAAAATCAATCCAGAAGATATTTGCAGATCTATACAGTTTTAAACTGTTTACAAAAGAATTGCTGCTTTTTGTCTAATTTCCACATTTAGGTTCCTTATAAAACTTTATTCAGGTATTTCCTTTCAAAAAGGGTCCTGCCATTAGATCAGCAGGCTTGACAGCACTGGCTAGTCCGGTGGAAATAAACACACGTTACATTCATATCCACAGCACGCCCATTCAGCACATTAAAATGGCTCCTAGAAACACGGGAGAGATAGATCAGGTGGTAAAGTGCTTGCATTTAAAGTATGGGGCACTGAATTCTATTACCAGAGCACTTGTGGAAAGGCTGGGTGTGGTGGTGTACACTCACAACCTCAGACCTGAGGAGGGAGGATCCCTGGGCTCACCAACCAGTCAGCCGGGCATGATAGAGGAATTCCAAGCTGAGAAGACGCTGTCTTGAAACTGTCCTTTTTTTCTTTCTTTCTTCTTTTTCTTTTTTTCTTTTCTTGTATTTTTTCTTTTATTGGATATTTTCCTTATTTACATTTTAAATGTTATTCCCTTTCCCGGTTTCCCCTCCAGAAACCCCCTATCCTATCTGCCCTCCCCCTGCTTCTATGAGGGTGCTCCCCCACCCACCCACCTACTCCTACCTCCCTGCCTTGGCATTTCCCTCCATGGGGGCATTGAGCCTTCACAGGACCAAGGGCCTCTCCTCCCATTGATGCCCAACAAGGCCATTCTCTGCCACATATGCGGCTGGAGCCATGGGTCGCTCTTTGGTTGGTGGTTTAGTCTTGAAAGAAGTAAATAATATTTCTGAGAATGATAATTAGCAAGGACAACATTTAATTGGGCTGGCTTACAGGTTCAGAGGTTCAGTTCATTATCATTATCATCAAGGTGGGAGTACGGCAGCATCCAGACAGACATGGTGCAGGTAGAGCTGAGAGTTCTACATCTACATCTGCAAGCTGCTAGCAGAATACTGGCTTCCAGGCAGCTAGGATGAGGGTCTTAAAGCCCACTCCCACAGTGACCCACCTACTCCAACAAGGTCATGTCTACCCCAACAGAATCAGACTTTCTAATAGTGAGCATATACAAACCAATACAGCCTGGTAGCTGATATATCCAATAATTTACCAGACCTCACCTTGTTAGTTTACAGATTGGTGCAGAGGGAAAAGACTTGAGGAAAGATAGTATTACCCTTTAGCCTGGAAAGTAAACTGTGACCAGATCTCCAGTTGACGAGAGCATCATGGCCCAAACTTGAAAGAGTATTTCTCTGCAAGTTTAACAGACTCAAAGTGTGTCCCATTTCTAGTTTTGTTTAGACTCTCATACACAACTGCTAAGGTATAGATAGGAATCTCTGCGTTTCCTCGTGTATATGTTCTACCACCTCAGCTACTCACTGCCCAAACACTAACTGTAACGTTAGAGAAGTAAGGGACTTTAACCCAAACTGATTTCCTCTACTGTAGCATGGGAAGTTCGTGGTTTTCAGATGTTTTGGAAAAAGAAACACCTAAAAGGCTGTTACCGGGGCTCAAAGCATTTAATTCACATTTTATTATTTTAATTTACAGCTTCTGAAAAGTTCTTTCAGTGAATTCCTTTATTTATCACTTTGGCATTTAGACTAAAGTAAAATCATCACTAAGTAGAAATATGTTTTAAAATTGATGAAGTTTCCTGGTAATTTAACAAAAACCCTTGCCTGATATGACTTTCTCATGTTGATGCTTGCCCTCTGACCTGGAGGGTGCCTAAATCTCCGAGAAGAAGTTGATCCTGAAGCATCAGTTCCTCCACTGTGGGGAAGAAGAGGGTGAGCGATCTGACCTGCTCGCTGCATGCCTGCTTCTACTTTTAGAGTCACGCTGACCTTTCTCACGGGCAGCTTCTAAGGGAACATTCACATGGCTTTGGGAGACTTAAAAATATTTTGCTCCTTCACCTTTGAGCTTGTATGATTAATGATCATACATCTATTATTTTATTGCCATGGTTTGAGGAAAACTGATGTTGTTTTGACACATTAGTGATTAGTCTAAAAAAATTGTCTTTTCTTAAAATAGTGCTAAACTCTGGGACCTGGGAGATAGCTCAGCCAGTACATAGAACTGTGGTCAAGCCTGAGCACCTCAGTTCTACCTCCATGATACATATGGTAGGAATGGCACAGTTGGAGACACAGTCTTCTGTTTGTTACTGGGTTCTCATCACACCCTCCTCCATTAATGGAGTAGGACATTATTAAAGAGTAGATAAAAGGTAATACTTTAAGATCATTCAGGATTGATAACCTTGAATGAGATAAAAAAAAAATTGTTACATTAGTTTAAATGAAACAGATATGAACTACTGGTAACAGCGGCATACTAGCCATCACAAGAATAGAAGGTGATATAGCTCAAAAGCTCTCAGAGAGCCTTGGGATGCCAGCTGGGGACAGCTGTGTGGGCTAGGAGTATCAGGAGGAGCCACACCTCATCTTCAGCATGTTCTTTCAGCTGGGGCTATAAGTCTCTAAACCAGCAAGTCTCCTCAGTTTCAGGTCTGCAGCCACTGTGTGGTTCCTGCTGTCTGGGTCAAGCCACCCCCCCCCCAGGGTAGAAGTCTCAGTTTGTAGGAGCTTATGGTGAGTCTGTTCCTGGTGAGACCTCATGGTCAGTCTTCTTTCTCTATTGAGCCCACTGGCAGGTTGCTGGGCTCTGATATTTCCCTTCTTTTCCTCATCAGTTGTCTTGACCAGCAGCTCTGCCTTTGAGGCCCCCAGAAAGCCCAAATTTATCGGATTGCCAGGATGCCAGAATGGCACTGCCTGACTAAATGCAGGGTGGAGGAAACTTAGGAACAAACAGGGGAGAGTGGTGCTGGTGGTGGTGATAGATCCTGAGCATACCGGAAGTTGCTAGAGTTTAATAGTCAGATCCACTGGTCTATGTTGCTGCAGATGTAGAGAAACTAGTGAAAAACGCATGTCTGGTTGCAGGTTGCTTTGGGACTTTTGCAGTATGCCTGCTGCTGCATCATGCTAGTGGCTATTGGAACCAAATCTTGGCAGGTCATCTACTCTTGCGACATGAGTCTGCAGGATGTTAGGAAACACTGTATGGGGGTGGGGATCCACTGACTTCCAAGAAATGGAGAAACCTGCTCCAGCAAGTTATCCTCTGGCCGCCTTGCATGTGTGTGGGGGTGGGGGGTACATATCTATTGGGATATGCATGCATGTATGCAGATGTTCCTGTAGCAGCCAGAGGTTCAAAAGACCAATAGAAGCTTGCATGTGGCATCCCACTTATAACAGGAAGTGCAGAAGCAGAGACAGGGAATCCCTGCTGGCCAGACTATCAGACTTCAGCAAGGTGGGGAAGAATCCAGACAGACACCAGATATATAAGCTGTAGGCCATCACTCCCATGGGGACACACATGTAAGGGCACACACATATGAACACATACATGCATGCATGCAAAACACATGCATAGGTAATTAAAAATACAATTGTAATTTTTTTTTTCAGATTGCAACTAAAGATAGAAAAGAAGTGATTCTTGGAAGAGATGTGTGCTTATCTCTAGAATTTAGGAGAATATCGATGGAAATTTTGTTCCAGAAAACACTGACTGGACAGTTACCCCAACACACATAGTTAGGAGAGAAGTGAGCAGCCCTATGACATCCAGTCAGGCAGTATGAATCTTATACACTGACAGAAACAATGACTGAAGAGAGAATGGACATAATCTTAAAACAGAGAATTTGTCACCAAAATTGATTATTCAAGTACATATAAGGATTATACAACAATAAATGGAGACCCGGGCCTGGCATCAGTCACTTCCTAGATAATGAATCAAGATTGTTCCTTCAAGGAATTCATTCGCTGACTTATTAGAGATGTGTGGTCCCTGCTGAAACTCCCTTCTTCCACTTAAATGTGTTTGCTGTACTTTTGCCTCTGGTGGCCAATACTCTTGGTGAATTCCACAATGACATGTCCACTTACCTCCAAAACACAAGGAAACAACACAGCTGCACACTTTGCTCTCTGAAGTGAGTAATGTCCACCCTGACTCACCTCTAAAGAAACTGAAGTGTGGGATGGGTACACAACTGCAGTACATCTGATGCTTTAATCTAGGAGTGTGTGTAAGGAAAGGCCGAATGTCTACTGTTTTCAGCTAATCATAACTAGGAAAAGGTAACTGAAATTGAACCTCATCGTTAGGAGATTAATATTATTTATATAAGCTATAGTTAATGGAATGAATACATACAGAAACAATATAAAGGCAAAGCTTCATGCCTCTCGGGTGTGTATGTGTTTGCGCATGTGCGCATATTTGTGTGTGTGTGTTTGTGCATGTGTGTGTACCTATATCTGTGTTTGAAGAGGATTTAACTTAATTAAATTTTGATTATTCTTTATAGAAAATGTCTAAGTCGCCTCACTCATTTAATGTCTTTAGAAAGCATCACACATTGGCTGAATATTACATGTTTAAAGAGAGTCCAAATGTCCTGCTACATTCTGAAGCACATGTTTTTTACTTTCAGCTATTTTCTCTTCTTAGGGAGGAGTGTCATGTATCCCAGGCTGGCCTTGAACTTACTATGGAGCCAAGGATGACCTTGAACTTTCGATATTTCTCATTCTATTGCCAAGCACTGGGTTAACAGGCAAACGCCACTATGCCTGGTTTATGCAATGCTGGACGAAGACTCAGAGCTTCGCGCATGCTAGGCCAGCATCAAGGAGCTGCATCTCCAACAAACCTTCAAGTATTCTAACTGATTGATACATTTATGTCAATGTCCTGAAAACTTATAAGGGATTATTTTTCTCATTTGCTCTTAAGCACCCCCCCAACACCATTATATATTTTATAAAAGTATAAAACACATTTTAAATGTTATTTCTTCAATTTTCTCTGAACTTACAGCTCAAGAAATTATAACATTGCTCAGCTTTTACAAATCTGTATATTTCCTATATCAATTACATTTTCCTAGGATACCTTCATCGTTTTTAGTGTTCTAAACAAAAATTTAAATCTAGCATTACATTAGTTAAAAGGACATGAAATTTTAATTACATTATTAACTTTAACTAATGCTTTAAAAATCAGAATAAACCTTAACAAACGTAAATACTTCTAGCCTTTTGACAGATTTAGTTTTACTTTATATGCATGAATGATGCCTGCGGGTGTCTAAAGGTACCATGTGCATGCGGTGTCAATAGAGGCCAGAACTGGGAGGTAAACTCCCTGCAATTGGAGGTACAGGTGGTTCTGAGCAGCCATATGCATTCTGGGAATTAAACCCAGGTTCTCTGCAAGAGCAGCAAATGCCCTTAATGTCTGGACTGTCTCCCTAGCCCCACTTTTAACCTTTTATTCATTAACCTTCTTAATTGTGTCACAGTTTTCTGTGTTTTATGACTTTCTAAGGCTGTTGTTTCCTTACTCAGGTAAAGTTTCAAGGTGACCTTTCTTCAGTGTTACAACGTCTGCTCCATCTCTCTTATAAATGTCACTACCTGCAGTTGACGGCATCTCTGACCTCGATCCCCAACACTATGCATCTCCGTTGTGTATGACAACACATTGATCAACAGAACGGACAAATGGGGTCCAGAAAGCTTTATTTATCCAACCAAGCTAATTTCTAAACCATAGGTCTGCACTCCAACCCATTTTCTACGAGATTACATTGAAGTGGACGTTTCCAGTTGGCTCATACGATGCAGACTCACATGGTGTTTTGCTGAGGTAAGACCCGTGAGAGGACACATGATGTGGGGAGATACTATAAATAGGACTCAACAGACAGTGACAGGGTGCTTGCATATCTGGCTTTGCAATGCTTCCTTGGTCTTGAGTCTTCATCTTTGCTGATCTTCACTTCATTGAGAGAGGCACAGTGAAGAACTTCTCCAGGCATCTTGGCTGATTCTGGTCACTTCTGCTGACTCATGTCAATTTGGCAGGAGCCTAGCAGTTTCTGCTGGACCGACTGTGCTACCACCGCTGATTTGTGTTTGGTATCCTGATACTGCTGAACTGGACTGCTGGTATCCTGACAAAGGGAGATGGAATTGCCCCCAAGGAACTACTTCTAAACTGGTCCACATCCCCTTGTCCTATTTACCATCTTTTCTCCCCTATCTTTGGATGTTGAGCTGGTGGCAGGGGGTGGAAGCATTTGAGAACCCTTATTAAAAGTAGTTTTTTTAAAAATTAAGCCTATACTCCATCATCAGAGGAGGAGAAAAAATAATGCAATATCCAAGGGATAAACATTAAAGAGATTAGCACTTTAATGTACTTTTTTTAATAAAATAGCAAAATGGCTAGAAATAAGGAAAACTAGACACTAGAAAAACATTGTGGTTAATCTGCCTCTCATACCTTAAGTATCAGAAAGGGACATATTGACACTATCCATATCACAGAGTGCTGTATCACATGACATCTGCAGTTGAACAGCTTTTATGGTCACCACAGAAAGAACGAAACAGTTTTTAGAAGTTCATTTCATTGTAGAATGAAGCAACTCCATTACAATCAAGACTGCATGTGTGGTGGTTTGAATGAGAACGGCCCCCTTGCACTCGTCTTAGGAGTGGCTTAAGAAGTGGCATTAGGATCTGTGGCCTTGTTGGAAGAAGTCTGTCACTAGAGGTGGGCTTAAGCCAGGCCTGTGGTCTGCCCACCTCCTCCTGCCTGCCAATCCAGATGGAGAAGAACTCTCAGCTACCTCTCCAGCACCATGTCTGCCTGCACACTGCCGTGCTTCCCACCAAGACAATAATAGACTACACCTCTGAAATGTAAGCCAGCCCCAATTAAATGTTTTCCTTTATAGGTGTTGCTGTGGTCATGGGGTCTCTTCACAGCAATAGAAACCTTAACTAAGATAGCTTGCTCACAATTATTCCAAACACAATTACATTTTAAGATGTATAAATACTACTCTACTTGATCACATCTATTTCCTGATTTTTTTTTCATTTTTAGGTTGTTTCCTGGCCTGTGAAATGGCACTTTAGCTCCTGCCATGACAGTCTACAAGTGTATGCATTATATTCTCATATTAATTATATTACAGCCACTGGCAAAAGTAAATTAATAAGATGCTGATTATGAAGAAAATATTTTGTTTTCCATCTGGTCTTTCTAATCATCCTTAGCTTCCTGAACATTGAGATAATAATTATTATGTTCAAACTAATATATATATATATATATATATATATATATATATATATATATATATATGAATAATTATTTAGATGTACAAAAGATATGATCATATGAATACAATAATTAATAGTCTTAAATGTGTCCATCAATATTCAGCTTAAATATAAAAAGAATTGATGTAATTAACAAAATCACAATAACAATATAGTTAGCAGAGCTTGGCACATGCAAAACACTTAACTATTCATTGCAATTACAAGTAATTTGGATAGGAAATAATATTGCATTTTTCTTGCATAAATAGTGTCTTATAGTCAGAGTTTTCAGTTGTGTGTTGTCTATTTTAACAAAGTTTGGGATTATTTTAAGTGCAAATCATAGGATAATCTTGAGATGCTAAAATCTCAAAACTTGAGAAGTACAACACATCATACTTTAATGATATTGGCAATTGAATATTATTATTTTTGTTTAGATTGTCTTATTCAGGTACTATCATCTTGCCACAAAAAGGGGATTCTTACCTGTTTTTTTTTTTTTTTTCAAGTCCCGTGTGCTTACCAAAATTTGTTGCCAAAGAAGTCACTAAAGCTGCACTTTGCTTGGGTTCCACAGATATGGAAATTGATTCAGTAATCCTGGTGTGGCCAAATTCAATCCAAATGGCACAAGCTAATCCACGTGAACTTGATCTGGTCAGCAGAGTGCATCAAAGCAAGATTCTTTCTGTGAGCCTGTGCCTCCCTCGGTGCAGACACCAGCCTTAACTTTCTCACCTAGATCCCTCTTGACCTAACTCAGGAAAGACTAATGTTGGTAACAACAGGTCTGCCTTTGTTCTCAGTAAGATCTATAGCCTCCTAATCTTCCCAGAGTGGCTAATGATAAATGGAGATCACATACTTACTAAATTAATTAAATGATGTAGAAATCATTTTGTGATTAAAAGTCACTGTAGGTGAATAGTTTGTTACAACCAACTGCAACCGTCTCTCACTCTCTTCCTTCCTTGTGCCCTTGCTGGCGCTCATTTTATTCATCTTTTATGCTGTTCATTAAAATGTTACATTTTATACTCAGCATTGTTCACACCCTACAAGGATTTTATCACTTAGATAAAAGCAGTCTCCGGGCTGCACAGCTGGCTTCCAGTGTAATCTAATTGCCTTTGTGATGTGGTGAGGGCACCTAACACCATGCAGAGCCCTGCGGAGCTTTCCCCACACGTGTAAATTAAATTACTTGTACATGAGCTTGTTTTATAACATGCAACTGGAAGGAGTTTCAGCTCATTTAGTGAGATGTCTAACATCAAATCCAATGGAAAATGTGCATGCAGTGAATGTTGGCTTTGAATCACGTGTCTCCAAACTATAATTTGGTTTATGAACATTAATATTTTAAATGCTTATACCACAGTATAACCCTTTTTTTTTTTTAGGAGTTCCTTTTGTTTGTCAAGTCTGCTGTATTAATCAAAATGTATTGCCACGAAAAAAAAAATAATTGAGCTGAATCTTTGTTCTGTTTCCATGGATATTTTATTGTTAGCAACATGTGACCCATCACCTAAAAGCCTGGAGTACACACTGTGCAAATGTGCTGGTTAGTATTAATCTCTCAGCTTTACATACTTCCAAGAAAGTAACTGCTACCTCTGTCTTTAGGTTATGTTTATTTTCATTTCTAAATTTAAATGTTCACCTTTAATGTGGTTTTTATTAAATGCATAGTTATACATAAGATGAATTTTTCAGGTTCATATTCTAACTTATTTTTTGAGTTGAGGAACTCACAAAGAGTAGCAATAAAACTAAGTAATGACGCTACTAAAAGTTTAGCATAATTTCCTTTATATTTCACTTTAGAAATTGAGTTTCGGGTGGGAAATAGCCATGTTTATTACATTGTGTTATCACTGTCTACTGAAATATCAACCGGAAACACAAATTAGATAAGAATTAGGAGGAGAGAGACAGTTTGTGAATAAAATGAAATGAGAGTCTGAAAGTGTCGTTCTGAGCTGTTTAAAACAGATAACCTAACATTATTAGGAAATAAAAGCATACTTACACATTTTCTAAGCCTTTCTCAATAGAACTATGGCAAGCCTAGTTTTATTCAGAAAACAATGGCATTGCGTGCCTGAGTCCACACTTGCAAATCACAAAACTTAGAAGGGTCAGAAGTTCAGGGAGTTCAAGACCTGTGTTTCATATACTGCAGGAAGGGGGTGGGGGAATGGAGACACTGAGGGGAAGGGAAAACATCAGGAGGGGAGGAAAGAGGGGGAGGGGCAGGATGGAATGGAACAATGGAACATAGGGGCAGGGAAGGGGAGTTAAGGGGAGCGGGTGAGAGAAGAGGGCAGGGGGAGGGGAGGGGAGAGGACAGAAGGTCAGGGAAGGGGAGTTAAGAAGACAAGAGAGGAGGGGAAGGAGGGAGAAAGAAAGCAGTCCTGTGGAAATGTAACGTTAGAAGACATTAGGAGCAGTGGGTATGGGAATCAACCAGCTGGTCTAAGAATCAAACATAGGTGGATCAAGATGTATGAAAAAGTATCACAGCTAGACATTAGGCAGGAAAATGAACAGAGAAAGTGTACTCGCAGGACAGAGTGTAATCATCCCTAAAGAGAATGGGGCTTCCATGTTGCATTCTCACACCCTGCATGGAATCTCTTCGCACAAAGCTGAGAAGCACGCATACCTTCAGAATTTAGTGTACCTTTTAATGTTGTATGTTGGGGATGCGAGAATTGATAAATAACATGCTAGACCTCCAGGCTAAGGATGACTCGGCTTTATGGTGTTTACCATTTCAGAGGTACAGCAGAAACCCCATTCCAAGAAGCTGTAGGCGTGGGTTGGGGAGGAGCCCCTCTAGAGATGCCAGGCTGCAAGTGGAAGCTGGGAACGTGTGGACCCTTTGTAAATCTGTATCCAGTCCCCAGATGAAATTGTGACTTCCCGAGCATCGAACCCTGGTGTCCCAATCCTATCTGCTCGGAAGCATGTACACACCTGCGTAAAAGGGATGTTTTAGACAGATCGTCACACCCTGTTCCCATCATGCCCTGTTCCCATCCTAGCCCATCAGATACCTGTTTTACACCAAAAGTAGTCTCTAGGGTGTGGTTAGCTATTTCTTTTGTGCCATTTTAGGGTGGAAAGGGTGGGCATGATGGAGCCAGTCATTCAGGACTTAATTCTTCCTTGTGTTGTGGTGTGGTCTTCTTCTTCTTCTTCTTCTTCTTCTTCTTCTTCTTCTTCTTCTTCTTCTTCTTCTTCTTCTTCTTCTTCTTCTTCTTCACTTCTTTTTTTGCCATTGCACCAGAGTATGAAATAGCTTCCGGTTTTCCGGCTCTGAGCTGGGCGAGCGATTGTGGTCACACCCTGATAACACTAGGGATCTCAACTGACTCCTCTTGTAACCCCAACACTATTTTCTAGCAGTTTAATGGGTACATTATAGCGTCTTCCATTTTGTGTGGAACTAGCTCCTCCCCTTCAAATGCTGTAATTAACATCACTTAAAATAAAACTTGAATAAAATACTGAAACCCCAAAAAAAAAAAAAAAGCTGAGAAGCACGGCATAAATGCACAAACTATTCCTGATAGAAATAGCATCATCTACTTGTATGCTAAAGCATGTTCCCAGGCAAAATGAAAATAACACAGAAAATGTACAAGCGTAACATGTGAGATCATAATTATATAAATATCAATTGAGAAGGTGAAATCTCCCGTAAACAACCCTTTCCATGTTCAAACGAAAACAAACAAAAAAACAGGTCAGATTAGTAAAGTGGATTAAGCAGTCTGGGATGCTATGTTTCCCATTAAATATATCATGAAGATGTGTGAAATTGCAAATGTGAGAGCAATTCAAGGTATGCTTTCTGTCAAAAGAGGCCAAATAACTTACATAGATGAATCTCTTGCTTCCAAAGCCCTTTTAGACAACAAAGAATTAATGAGCATAGTATTCTGTACAATATTAAATGAGTAACATTCTTTTAAATTTTTATTCATGCTTAATGAATATTCTGGGGGGGTATCATTCATTACATAGCTGAAAATGTAATTGCCCTCTGTAACTTTCCAGCACTGATCTTATGAAGAATTCGTGGCAACTGTATCCTGCCATGTTTCTCGACTTCTACTAAATGCAAACATTAACTCAGTGATTAAAATACAACAATAAGGGATCTGGACAGATGTCTCAGTGGTTAAGAGCATTTATTGATTTTCCAGAGGACCCAGGTTTGGTTTCCAGCATACACAGGCAACTCAAAGCCACCTGTTTCTAGTTCCAGGAGTCTGATGCCCTCCCTCTTCTGACATAAGCAGGCTCTGGTTGTTTGTTTGTTTGTTTGTTTGTTTGTTTTAGATTGGATATTTTCTTTATTTATATTTCCTGTCACCTCCCCAATACCCCTATCCCATCCCCCTCCCCCTGCTTTGATGAGGGTGCTCCCCCGCTCATCCACTCCCCATTCCCTGCCCTGGCATTCCCTTACACGGGGGCATCATGGAGCCTTCACCAGACCTTGAATGCATGTGTTGCACATTAGCCTACATGGGAGCCCAGTGATACACATGGTAATAAACAAATGAATCTTTACGAAATACAATGGTAAACGTAGATGTTTTTGTTAATGAAAGTAAGAAAGTTTGAAAAGGTAAGACAAATAGTTGAATAATTGGTGGTCATTATTCCCCCAGGGCGCATTATTACATTCTAAAAATAATATTAGGGCCATGCGTGCTGCAAATGTAAGCAGATCAGACAGACAATAAAGAATGGATCCCTATGAGCACTGGGTCCTAAGATAAACCTCTCCTCTCTGGCAGACTTTAAGTTAAAGTAACAGTACCTCCTCAAATTAAAATATGTAGAAATTTAGTCAGATCTGGAGTATGTATGTGTGTGCAAAAAGGATAAAACTTCATGGCTCAACATCTGTAACTATAACTATGATAAACACAACATATATTCGTTCTCTATATCTATCTATCTCTATCTCAGTGAATGTGTGAGTGGTGTGGGGGGGGTTGTTTCACAGAATTTTCAAGCAAGGCTTCCTATAATTGGTACTTAATGTAAGTAGCTTTATTCATCTGAAGAAGCCAGTGAAAACTGCAAAGTCTCTGGGTAAGCGAAGTAGCAACAGGAAGGCGCTGGGCCATGGAGCAGCCTGGTTCATCGCAGCTGCAAGCAATTTTGTGTTACTGAGAAGGAAAAAAAGAAAAGGAGGCATTCAAATGAGGTTGGAAGACTGGCAGGAGCAGGCTCTAGAGCGTGCCAGTGCATGGCATTTAGGAGCTTATGATTTAAAAGGTGATGAGGAGGTGCTTTCAAATCTAAAGCATGAAAGCTATAGGCTTGTATTAAATTTGTAAAGCCACAACTCCAGCATGAGTGTGGAAAACCGATTTAGCACTTCTGTTTCCAGTAATCTGGTAGGCTGGGAATTAACCCAAACAACTGTCTCTCCGGACGCAGCCATGATTGAAAATAAAATATACTAAAAACTACATGTGAAATCTCCCTATTATTCAAACACATTGCTAAGGAATGAAAATGGTTTTTGAAACAGGAAAAAATGGGCTGAGGGATGGCTCAGTCCTTAGAGTGCTCACTGGGCAAGCACAGGGGCCGAACTTTGACCTCATTGCCCACAGGAAAGTTATGACTGGTCCATGTGGATATGACAGGCAGATCCTGGTGGCTTACTAGTTATCTAGTCTTGACTATGTGGTGAGATGCAAGCCAATGTCAGATCATGTCACAAAAGAATAAAAGGTAAGGCAGCAGCTGATCAATGATATCTGAAGTTGACCTTCAGTTTCCAAATGAACCTGCATACATATGCTCATGTAAACACATGAACACTCATACTTGAAGACACACGTGAACACACGCGCACACACACACGCGCACACACACACACACATACATACATACCACAATACGTATTTTTACTAAGAAATTAAACAAATAAGTACATAAAAAACTGAATGCCATTTTAGACCCCAAGTGTGATTGTGTAGCCACCAGGACCTTGAGTCTCTGAGCAGGAAATGGTGGTGCACAAGGGCCAATGTCTGAGTATTTGGCTTCACTGTCTATGAAGAGTTCGAAACTAACTGACTTTCACAGATAAAGTATCAAGACAAAGAGTGGTTTGGTGGGTTGGCAAGCAATCAGGAAACGGAGCCAGAAAACAGGAAGACTGATGTCTATGACATCAGAGACATAGAAGGCTGCTTCACATTGATCTCACTTTGTCCCTGGAGCCATTTTGCAGTTTGCTCCTTCATTATGGTGTGACAATGAAGACAGGAGTGTTCTTTCAGTCTCAGGAGACAACCAGGTAGAATTCATAATTGGAAGAAGACATGGACACTAAAGAACAAAATCATAGAGCAGAATAAGAAGGGGGAGGGGGAGGGGAGGAGGAGGGAGAGGAGGAGCAGGAAGAGGAGGAGGAGGAGGAGGGGGAAGAGGTGTGATGATTTGAATGAAAAATGACTCTCCCTACAGACTCAAGTATTTGAACACTTGATCCTGAGCTGGTTTCCTGTCTGAAGATGTTATGAAACCCTTAGGAAGAAAAGTCTCACTGGAAGAAGCACTCCCTGGAAGTAGGCTTTGAGGGTTTAGAGGCCCACTACACTTACAGTTTCGCTCCTCTCCTTCCTGTTTGCAGTCAACTATGTGACCTCAGCTTCTTGCTCTGGCTCCTTGCTGGCATGGTTCCTTGGCCATTGTGAACCCTGCCCTTCTGGAACCATAAGCTAAAATAAAGTCTTCCTTTTATCAGGTACATCTTCCTATGGTATTTTATCACAGTAAAGACACTAATTCTGGGGGAAATACTAATCACTTGTATTTAACATGCCATTGGTCATCAGTAAGAGCAGGATACACACACTCAACCAGAGCATCAAGGTAGCTACTGGAATCATCTGATCAGAGCTTCCTTGGGCTCTTCTTGGACCTCATGTAGAGCATTTAGGAGGTCAGACAGAAGAGTCTTCTTCCAAGACAGTGTCTCATCCTTAAAATATTCTACTGATGGGAAGAGAATTAGAGTGCTTTTATAGGCTTTGAGTCATTCATGACACCACAAGCTTGATGCTAGTGAGAGACAGTCTGCAAAGCTAACACTGTCTCTACAAAAGTATCAGACTTAGACAGTCTTAACGATGGAGCTGAGCATGGAAGCACAGAACCCTTGAGAGGCCTCAGAAGTTCAGGGAAACCTGAGCCCTATAATTAGACCCTGTCTCAGACAAAACAAAACAGAAAGGATTACTTCAATAACCAATCAAAAGCATCCAAGTAGGCTTTCCCTACCCTTCACTTCGTGGTGCATGTGAATGTTGGCATGCAAATGCTTGATCCTGTAGGTACTAGAAGTGAATGCCAGGTGTATCCTCAATAGTTTTCTACCTTAAGCTTTTTTGGTCAAGGTCTCTGACTAAACTTTTACCTCACCGCTTAAATAGACAACCCCAGAATCCTCCTGTCTACATTACAGTATTAGCAGTACAAGTATACATCTCTTCACAGGAAGCTAGGGATCAACTCCTGTCTTCATGCTAGCATGGCAACTATTTTAATGACTAGCCCATTTCTGCAGGTCTGTCTTTCACTTTTGAAGTCTCCACATAGTGACCTCTGAAGTCAGAAGTCTATCTGTCCTACGACCCTGATGCTTAGAGACTTCCCAGTTAACAGAACCACTGACACTTTACCCAACATCAGTATCAGCATGCAACTAAGCTATGTATCTAATTGAATCTTTAAATGAACTGCTATCTCTCCTACCATCTGACTTTACCACTGAGATATCTAAAGCAAGTATAGTACAGGCCATGCTTTTCTGAAGGCATCACCTATCAAATCATAAGCTAAATTAAATTAACCATAAATACTGTTTTTTTAGTAATGTCTTGTATACCAATAATAATTTTAAGAAGAAAGCCGTAGCAATTTAAGTTACTTGGGATAAAGATGGAGCAGAGACTAAGGGGAAAGCCAACCAATGACTACCCCAACTTAAGACCCATCCCATGTGAGAGAGCAAACCCCAGACACTATTAATGCCACTCTGCTATGCCGGTAAACATGAACCTAGAATAACTCTCCTGAGAGGCTTCATCCAGCAGCAGATGGAAACAGATACAGAAACCCACAGTCAAACATCAGGCAAAACTCGGGGTCTTGTGTAAGAGTCAGGGATAGAATTGAACTAGCCAGAGAGGTCAAGGAGACCTACAGAGTCAACTAACCCAGGCCCAGGGGGCTCACAGAGACCAAACCACCAACCAAAGACCACATAGGTGCTGGACCAAGGCTCCCTAAACCCTTGTAGCCATTGTGACGCTTAATCTTCAGGTCAATCCCCTAACAATTGGAGCAGCTGCCTCTGACTCCATTGCTTCCCAGTGAATCACCTTTCCTTACCTGTTCTTCCTGTTTGGGCCTCAGCAGGGGAAAATGTGCTTAGTCCTGCTGACTTGATGTCCCATGGTGGGGTGGTACCCAAGGGGGATTCCCCTTCACTGTGGAGAAGGGGAGGGGATAATGACAGGAAGGATTTGTAAGGGTGAAACTGGGAGGAGAGGGGGAGGGGAGGGCTGCCATCTGGATGTAAAGTGAATCAAAAAGTAAATTAATAAAAAACAAAAAAAAGGAAAGCCTGGTGAACAGGCCTGCTTCTTTCTGTGGTTGGATGTTTCTAGGTTTTTGATCCAACATTTGCCAAGTCATACTGTGGCAAATTATACAGTCGCAGAGATAGACCTTGGTCACCTCAGGATTCTGAACCTCACCTGTATCTGAATTAGGTCAACTAGATCAGTCACCGATCTCCCTACTATGGTGAAGCCAGGCTTCAGACTGCCTGCCTTTGCTCTCCATATAATTAGATGTGTTTGCTGGATTCTCATCCAAAAACTGGTTTAGAATTTTCCATTTGAACAATCATAAGCCTATTAGGTGGGGCATTTGCTGCACCAAGCACATCCTCATTTTATCCTTCGAGAGTTAGCATGGTCTTAAGAATGGTTATTTTTTAAAGAAATATTCGATTTTCTTCAGGATATGTTTTGAGATTCATGTATGTAAAATAAATATCGTATCTTCTCTTAAATATAAAAGATGATTTGTGTCACACACTTATGAATGTTAGCATTCGCCTATAATAAAATTCAAACTAAAAGGAGAAAGAAAGAGACAGAGGCGGGGAGAGAGAGAGAGAGAGAGAGAGAGAGAGAGAGAGAGAGAGAGAGAGAAAGAGAGGCCGAAGGACCAATAAACCTCAGTTTTACTATCACCAAATATGTGACTTTTAATTTGATTTTATATCTAAATTTTCGCAGTTATACAGAATATGTCTAAGGGACTGCAGAGATGGTTCAGCAGTTAAGAGTGCTTACTGCTGTCTCTCAAGAGGACACTGCCTTATTTCCCCGTTCCCACACGAGGCAGCTCACAACTGCCTGTACCAGCTCCAGAGGACTCAACATGCTGTTCTGGCTTCCTGGGTCCTTGAACCCTTATGGTCCACATGCTCAGTAACTCACAAAATAAGATAAATAAATATTTTTTAAAATATATATTTATAGGGCCTTTTATAAAAAAAGATGTATGAAAGGGGATCCCTCTGGTTTTGTTAAGATATTTAGAACTTATATACATGTGCACACAGAAGAGACATAGACCAGCATAACCCCAGGTTGGACTTATCATTTCCCTGCAGTAAACCGGTTTGGATCAATATGGCAGCAAAACAGAAGAAAGAAGAAGACGACTTTATGGTGACAGTAAAGATGTTTTCAGTTCACGTTCATACTTATTATTTTGAAAACTTCAGATCATTTAATTAAGTCACCTTATCTTTTGCCTTTAATTCTTAAAGACAGCCATATTAATCCAGACAAATAATCTCTTCAGAAGTTTAAAAGTCTATCGATTTTTTTCCTTCTAAAATCTCCTCAATAAGATGTATCCCTGGAGAACTCTATAAAAGGGCAAAAGATGTCTTTGCAGCCGGGGCTCATTCAGATACTTGGCACTTTAAGGATTCTTCCTCTTATAAATGTCCCTGATGAAGCCCTTCTGTTCGTATCCTGTAATTTAATTTATATCATTATATTTTATGCAGAATTTTCTCATTTCTGCTTCCTGATTCACACACCATTAAGTGTCCACTTATGTAGATGATAGTCTTATAAACATCAAGTGGGTTTTTCCCCATCCTTACCACTGTTAATCTTAGTAATATACCTCTTTTTCTCAAATGGACAGAAAGGGTGCGAGGTTTTGTTAATATCTCTCTAATACGTTATACGGAATCATTTAATTTCAAGCCTCAGTGGTGAATTGCTGCAATTAATAGGTAAATGCTGTGAAGGAGAATGCTAATAATTACTTATACCCCTCGGACTCAGTTGTATGTAGACCTTGTAGAAAGCTATGACGACTTTATTTACTGGAACATGGCCGGAAGTGTCTCCTAGCATGGTGTGGATAACTCAGAGGAGAGATAAGAAAATGTCACAGAGGAGGCCAAGGTGCAATGTGTGTAAAATTCCAACATCGACAGACTACGACCAAGATAGCTATGGGATGCATAAGCTTTCACAGTTCAAGAAAATAAAGTAATAATAAAATATCATGAGCAATGAATTACTCTTCACTGGTGAGGGGTTTGCTCTAACCTTTGAATGGTTTATCATTCCTCTTAAGTAGAAGGCAAGCAGAGGGAGATTGCAGTTACTGCTGTGCAGTAGGTTTGGCTGACGGTTTGAGTGCACAAGTTGCATAAATGTTTCCCACAAATGAGTCGCATGTAGCCAGGGCTCCACAGAAATCTGGAGGTAAGATTCTTGGCTCCCATCAACCAGGAACTATTTGAGTACTTCAAAGGAAAAAGAACAAAACTCCACCCTCAACTCTTGGAGGTCTGAGAGATTTTAACTGCTAGTCAACTTGAAAGCCAAAAAGATCCATAAAGACTATCCAATTGCCTTACCCCCTCTGTGTGTGTGTGTGTGTATGTGTGTGTGTGGGTGTATGTATATATGTGTATGAGTGTATGTATGTATATGTATGTGTATGTATGTATGTGTGTTGGAAGATTGGAGCTAGCTGTAGAGCCCCAGAACAACTATAGAAGTTTCTCTAAATTATTACACTCATTTTTGTATTTGCCTATTTATTTAATTTATTTATTATTGTATGTGCACATGTGTGTCAGGTGAGTGGCCAACCAGCAAAGGCATCTCTCTCCTTCACTGTATGTTAATTGAAGATTGAACTCAGGTCATCAGATTGGAGGCAGGTGACCTTGCCTGCTGAAATGTCTTAGTGGCCCAGATTCACCTTAATAAGCAGCAGGGCTTGGACCAAACTTGGGTCTTAATATGAAATAATATCAATGTATTCATTATAAACATTCTGACAAACTGGGTCACGACTGTTATATTCCAAGAGAGAACACTTGGTTTAAGTATTGCTGCTTCCTACAACTACCCCAGTATGACACCTAATGAAATTTATCACCCTGGAATGTGTCATCACTGGTTTACCTGTGGAAGTGTCATCATGACTTTACATAAGCACAGATTCGAGCTGATTAAACGTTTGTGTTTCTGATTTATCTCTGTACTATGGGGGAAGTATTAATATCTAATTCAAAAGAGAATCTAAGGCTGGAACTTCCCCATCACGCTCCCAGCAGAGTGGGAGTGAGCATCAGTCTAATTGAGTGCAAAGGAGTCAGTCTTTCCAATTCTTTTATCTCCTCTTAGAGAGCCATGTTAATTCAGTCACAAATCAAGCTTGTAGCATGCTACCCAATAAGGTAACCTTACAAAATCTGTGTTTAAGCCTAAAACAAAACTCCAAAGTGTATCAAAGCTTACAAATTTGGTTTTTAGTTTGGGGTTGTTTCACTAGCAGGAAAAATACGGAGTTCTTAAAATTGTTAAATTTTTAATACGGCGATGGCATGTGGGATATATGCTCTTATTCACCTCTGTATCGTCCGGTTCACATTTCACATCGACTTTACCCCGCCTCGTGCTCTTCTTTGCTCTGGATGCACTGAGAACATGATAAGGACTCTGTCTGCGCACATCTATCTGACATCTTTATGAAAAGGCAAATAATAATCACAAAAGACCAAGCAGGCTAGGCCGGGAAGAAAGCACAGAGGTTAAGAACCCTTGCTGCTCTTCTAGAGGGCCCTGGTCAGATTCCCAGCTGCCACAAAATGGCTACCAGACCTCTGTAGGTACAGTTCCAGGGCAAATGATGACACTCTTCTGGACTCCATAGGTGTCAGGCACATATGTGGTGCACAGAGATACATATTCTGACACTCACACAGACAATTAAAAAGAGATCAAGGAAGCAAAAAATTAGTTGGAAATAATTACTAAATAAAATCCTTCTGTGAATCAGACAAAATGGATAATCACTTAAAATATATTTTAAAGTATCCATTTGTATAAGTGATTGAAACAAGAATGCTAACTCATTAGTGAAATACATTTCACCTGAGAGAAAACAACCTAAGACAGTGTCTTCTTATTCTAGAGAGACACAAAAGTATCTTTAGGCATTCTCAACAGCAATGTTTAACCAGACCACAAGATGGCGCCAGAACTCCATATTCAGATCTTTGTTCTAAATAGTTTCCATTTTCCGAAGCAAAACTGAGTTGGATTTTTTTTTACTATTCTGAAAGCAAAGATGGTGTTTCAAGAATATTTAATCATTAAGATTGCATTAAACTAGTGGTTTTTCCCTCATATTAAGTTGGTGAATTATTTTATTTTATACCGTTTTAACGGTTTTGGAGTTCTGAAAGGAAGCTTTGTTTTACCTTGTTTTGGCACATGTGGCTTAACTGTCTGTCTAGAGCAGGTAGTTCTATGAGTCAAGTCTGTTCTCCTCCCTTTGGGTCACTTTCCCACTCCCAGATCACAACCTTTTTTGTCTATCAGCCTTTTTTATTTCCTTTTAAAATTCCAAGATTTGAGGCAGTTACTTTTTGTGTTTGGTATCTACAGTAGTTTGGACAAAAATGGCTCTGTATGTTCACATAGTTGAATGCTAATCATCAGGAAGTGACATTATTAGAAGTTGTGGACTTACTGGAAAAGGACTCACCTTGTTGTGTCCCTGAGAGGGGGCTTTGAAGTTTCAGAAGCACAAGTCAGGCCCAGTGGCTTTGTCTCTTCCTGCTGCCAATTTCTTTTGCACAGAGTCTACCCACGTGCTGCCATGCTTTCTGTCGTGACAATAATGGACTAAACCTCTGAAACTATAAGCCAGTCACAATTAAATACTTTCCTTTATAAGAGTTGTTGTGGTCATGGGATTTCTGTACAACACTAGAGTATCAACTAAGATAGAACTTGGTACCAGGAGTGGGGTATTGCTGACCATGTTTCTTGTTGGTGGAATGCAGACATTGGGTCTTTAGATTACAAAACGACTTTAAGAGGAGCTTAGTGAGCCATATAAGTATGAACATGAACGAGTGCTGAAGGTGATTTGAACTGTGGAGGCCTGGCTCAAGACATTCTGAGGAGAAGAATATTAATAAGTGGCTTTGGGATCTTCCTTATAATATTCTTGGTGAAGAATGTGGCTTATTTCTGCACTTGTCCCCAAAAGTCTGCCTGGTGTTAAATAGAAGAGTTTGAGATTGATGGTGTTGGCAGAGGAGATTTTAAAACCTAGTATTGACCATGCTACTTGGTTATTACTGGACGCTCTTATACAGATCTATAATAAGAAGGCACAAGCTGAAACATTTGAAATACAAAATGTACAGTTTGGGGAGAAAAGAAGCACTAGAAAGTATAATGGAGCTAAATCCAGTGCTCGAGGAAATAAAATGTTTAGAGAAAAGCCTGATTTTAAGTGAAATAAAGGGAGTGGTGACCTCAGGGCAAGACCCCACCCAGCTCAGCTTCCATATTGTGAAAAGGAATTAAAGAAAAACTTAAACAGTGAAGGAGACCATCAACAAGAGAAAGCTGATGACAGTGTATTTGAAGAGGGGGTCAGGTTCCAGCGCCATCCAACAGCAGAACTTGGCAGCTTCATGCACATGGTCCTTTAAGGTCAAAGAGAGAAGAAGGGGTTGTGGAAATTTCCATGTGGATGAGACCAGGCATGTGTTAAGGATGTCCCTGCATAAAGGCCCAAAGAGGCCATTGCTGAAGCTAGGAAAAGGAAGCTTGGGTTTACTGGAGATCCCAGAGGGTCAGAGATGCTGTAGTCATGTTATACCTGTCCAAAAAAGGTTGCAGAGCATCAGGAGTGATACCAGCCAACAAGAGAAGTGGTGTTATAGTCAAGAAAGCTGAAAGTAGCTGGTGACTGGAAGAGTTCTTTCACATCAGACATGGAGATGCAGAGTTTGGAGCCGGCCCCGCTGGTTTTCAGTCTTGCTCTGGTCCAGTATTTCCTTACTTTCCTGCCCCATTGGTAATGTCAATCCTGCCTCATTGTATGTTGGAAGTATAGGACTTGCCTTTTATTTTTATTTTATCGAGGTTACCATTAAGACATAGCTGTGACTCTCAGAAGAGACTTAGAACTTTGTACTGCTATTCAGTATTAAGACTGTGGTAGTTCGAGGCCAGCCTGGTCTACAGAGTGAGTTCCAGGACAGCCAGGGCTACACAGAGAAACCCTGTCTCAAAAAACCAATATATATATCTTCACATTTTTCCCCCATTTTTACACTGTTCTATCCAATCGCTAAGTTTGATTTTCTTCAAAGCACAGATTTGCCTTGGAATATGAATTCTTACTCCATTTTGCTTAATTTCCCCAGTATGAGGTCTATAATGTTTTCCTCCGTCACACATACTATCTGTTGGAAGGTATTTTTGGGAATCCAGCCATCTTCTGTCATTTGTTTTGATGACTAGTTAGCTGTGATCTGAATTCTCAGCTCCAAAAGCAGAAATGGGTGTCCATGATGTAACTTGTTAAGAAAATTAAAACTTTAAAACTCATCATTGTATGGAAGCTGTGAATAGGAAAAAGAACCTTGGAAACAGGAAGTGGGTAAATGTGTAAAGACACAATGTTTCCTCATAAAAATAGGACAATATTTTAAGGTGGAAAATATATGTTACTTGATAGAAAATTGAATCATCACTTTTAATTTTTTTAAAAATTTCATTGAGATTTATTTCTTAAAAGAAATAAAATGATATTGTTTTTCCATGTGGACTTTTATTGCATATGGTACATTATTTATTTACACATCCTTAAAAGAACATGTAAAGAAGAAAGTTATATAAAAATCTATAAATTATTTTATCAGCAAAAGCAGTAACTGTTTGCTACTTGCCATGGGTATATAGCAATGTAAAAGATATTAAATTAACCCCTTCATGTTAATTTGAACCCAAATACTCCCCAGAAAGATAAATTATATATATATATATATATAGGTTTTTCAAGACAGGGTTTCTCTGTGTAGCCCTGACTGTCCTGGAACTCACTCTGTAGACCAGGCTGGCCTCGAACTCAGAAATCCGCCTGCCTCTGCCTCCCAAGTGCTGGGATTAAAGGCATGCACCACCACTGCCCAGCAATAAATTATATTTTTAACCTCTTATGATTTGCTAAATAGAAGCATAAAATTTACTGAACATGCTCGATTTCAAGGTACAGATTTCATTATGTAATTATTAGTTAGAAAATAAAAAGTTATTTCATTACAAAAAAAAAAAAAGAGAGAGACAGCTGTGAGTCTCCGAAGAGACTTAGAACTTTATACTGTTAATCAGTTTTAAGACTGTGATAGACCTTTGAAGTTGGACTGAATGCATTTTTATATTACAGCATGGCTACAAGACTATGGGGGTCAGGAAGTGAAATGTGGTGGCTTGTATAAAAATGCTCCCCAGAGGCTCATGTTTTTGAAGACTTGGTCATTGGGGACTGGCGCTACTTAAAGGTTTAAGAGGCATAGACTTGTTGCAAGAAGTGGTGTGGCACGGGGGTGGGCTTTGAACTTTTAGAAGCCCAAGCCAGGCCCAGTTTCTTTCTCTCTCTCTCTCTCTCTCTCTCTCTCTCTCTCTCTCTCTCTCTCTCTCTCTTTCTCTCTCTCCCTCCCTCCCTCCCCTCTCCTTTCCCCTCTCCTTTCCCCTCTCCCCCCTTCTCTTCTTCTCCCCCCCTGCCCTGTGGAATGAATGTAGAACTCTAGCACCACATCTGCCTGCAGGCTGCCATGCTTCCCACCGAGATGTCAATGAACTAACTAAACCTCTGAACCTGTAAGCAAGCACTATTAAATGTTGTCCTTTTTCATTGCTGTGCCCTTGGTGTCTCTACACAGCAAAAGAAAAGTGGCCAAAACAGTACCATAGTATTTTTTAAAAACAATGGAAATTTTAAATGAAAAAAGGCTTGTAGTGCAAATGAAAAATGCTTTTAGAACATCAGTTTGGGATCAGGCGCCTGCAGGCTCTTTTCAGTTACTTTATGTATGTGAATAATGTGTATTTTACTAACCATTGCCCTCTTTTACATATAATGATTTGGGATTAAAATTACTAAGTTACCTGACCCACTGTAGCAAAATTAAAACCTCAATATTGAAAATATATTGCTGGACACTGAGGACTATGTGTATTCTAGAAGATATTCAGTTTTCAGAAGGGTTTCACACTCACTCCGTGACCTCTCTTACTTATGTCAGAATCTTGGACAAAAAGATGCTTCTGAACATAAAAAGAGTCATTTAAAAATCGTATCTAAAAGCATTTGAAACTTCATAAACGATTTGGTAGCAAGTTTTCTCCTAGTCACTGTAAACACGTTCCAAATAGACTACCTTCTGTCAACAACACCTTTAATGAAATGAGATAGATGCTCAGTATGGTAGCATTGAAAGTGTCAGCAACGAGACACTCATTATATAGATTACATAAGTAAAGAATAGTGACATTGAAATATTTTAAAAATGTAACTTCCCAGCAGTTTTCTAGTTTATAAAATAGTCATGTGACCCTTGCCTACTTACTGAATGTATACCCCTGCTTGCAAATTCTTCTTTCTGAAGATGGAAGAGCCTCTTTTGTTATAGATGACTATGCTTGTTTACTTGGTAACATTCTTCCTACTTTGATTGCAATACTGGGTTTATCTTTTTTTTTTTTTTAATCTCTCTGACTGTATTGATGATCAATGTTCTTGCCAGAAGACATGGGGGAAGCTGGAGGCCATGTCAAGTCTTGAGATCCTCATTCTCTTAATCGGGGCAGGTGTAACTCTGGGTGTCAGTCCTCTCAAGTGTGTTGCTAATATTCTGTCCACTTCATTCTAGTTGACGGCATGCTGTGAACACACTGATAGCAACACCCACAGTCACTCCCCTGACAAGGCTCTGTCTGAACCTTCCTGACTTAGTAAAGACAACTGCTTAGTCTTTATTTGCTCTGAGGCGGTACTTTTAATGAACAGGTCTCCTGGGATCACTCTGGCCCATTAATAAGGCATATCATGAATGCCCCTTGAACTGACTTTCACTTCTAGTTTGGCTTTTGATCAGGCTTTTTTGCAAAGAATGCTTGTAATTTAACTTTATAATGTAACTACATCATCCTTCTCTCCCCCCTTTCTATCCAACTAGCCCAGACGCCCCTTTTTCAAATTCAAATTATTACTACGTGCATATATTTATATGTATATACATGTATATTTCTAAATATAGACTGTTCTGTTCATGTAATGCTACCTTCCTTCCCCGCTCTTTTCTGTTGCCTGTGGTTCCTTGTGTAGGGCAGAGGCCTCATGGGATTTTGTCCATGTACCTTGGGACAACCATAGGTTTCATCCTGTATAGCTCACATTTGGACAGTCATATTGGTGAGACTTTTTGGGTATAAATATCACTAGGAGACAAAATCTCACAGTAAAATCCCTGATCCTGTGGCACTTATAATCTTTCCCTATCTCTCCACGGTGTTCCCAGAGTCTTAAGTGGAAGGGGGAATTTTAATGTTAACTACTTAGATTCAGGAGTTATGGCTCTCGCTATGGCTAGGCTTTCTCAAGCTTCATTTTGAAACTACTCTCCAATCTTTGTAAATCCAGATTATCATTTTTTGTTTTGAGTCACTGGCTCATATATCCTGTGACATATGATGCTCTGCTTATCAGTTGCCTGTGTAAAGATATAAGCGTCTGAATCACCATTACCCATGAGGTAGCAATAGTGATTCACGTGTACACTTTATGTGCAGGTGCACTGTGATTGGCACTTTAAATAGATCAATAAATTCTAAGATGTTTAACAAAGCATATGTATGTGTGAGAGGGAGGGACTGGGATCACATTTCCAGGGAGGACTGAAATATGGGAGAACAATTCCTGGAGTAAATTTCTCTAAATGGACTGAAAGGATATAAAGATAAAAATGGGGGCAGAGAAGACAGCCGCTGTGTGCAAACCTCATTGTTCTTGGATGACAGTGCCTTCAGCCTTTCAAATAAGACCCAGGCTAGGGACTCTCCAAGGACCTATTTGAATTTTGCCTCAGTCTTAGCCCATGTCATTGGACCCTGTCGTGCTAAAGGTTCCTGGAAAGGATGGCTTTGGAGTATAGCAGGCAGATCACTGCCCAACTTCCTGTCATATTTTACAATGTAATAAATCCTCACATATATAGTTATAGTTCTGTGTCTCTAAACCACTCACAACTGTACGTGGATGTTCTGCTACTAATATCTTCTAAAAGAATGCTTCCTGTAAAGAAACAAAGAGGTTGATATCTGTGATAAGACATTACTATCGATTAACTGTGCCTTGCAAAGTCTGATTCACAATACGAAGAGGAATCTCCACTTGAGAAGTCACCAGTGACCTTTTCATTCACTTGCTTTTAAAGTTTGAAAGGCACTGCTTTGTTTACTTCAAGAAAAAATATTCTTGTTTTATTTGTGCAGAGGTTTCCACAACCTATAATAAATTTCAGCCTCAGTTTCATAAGAGCAGCACACCAGATAGCTGCAGCTAGCATCTGGTTGTGATGAAGCTCTGTATCCCCTCCAGACACACCTTTCATAAACACTGAATCCCAGAAACACTGCTCTTATTAAATCAGGCTGTCGGAATAATACAGAAACCATGAATTTAAATTATTACTGGTATTCAGAGAAAATGGGAGTCTTCTGGCCTTTAAATGAGAACTTCCACTTTATTTCTAGAAAATGAAGTTATTAAGTTGTAAATCAGAGCCATGCCTAGAGTCCGAGTTATTCATGATCTTGAGACTATGCTAAGGTATTTCAGCAATACTGCTCTGTATTTTGTATCCCCCCAAAAGAATGTTAACTTTGATATAGGAAGATACTAAAAGCTTATCAAATGTTTTGACTGAAGTTTCTTGTTTATGTAAGGAAGTTTGGACGAAGTTTCTAGAAGATGGAGAACAGGCACCTACCCTACTGTATACTACTAGAGAGCTTCATCACCTACCATTAGCTTTAGAATTCAACATGACTCCAAGGCAGCGTATGCTGCTTTGATCAAGGTGCCTAACTTACACAAGATTTTCTCAACATGAAAATTATTCTATGCTATTCTCTATTTTAGGAGTGGAACACTGGACTGATGAGAAGGCTCCCCGGGTTGAAAACTTGTCTCCTAAAGACGAGGCTTGAATTCGATCCCAAGAATCCAGACAATGGAAGAAAGAAATGATTACTTCAAGTTCTATTCTGACTTCATCATATACACCAAGGCTCACAGACTCTCTCTGCCCACACACAAAACAGATAAATCTATATTTAATGTATATACAGAACTGGAATATTCCAGAACTCTGTGCACTGAATCTTCAGGTCAGTGGTGCCTGAAAAATGCAAATGCTAGAAGCAAATGCTTCTAGCTCTGCTGTGTGGTGCTACTCACTCATCTTGTAGAGTTCAATGGTTCAGTTCAGTGTCAAAATGGAAAATTTCCTGGGAGAGGAGGGGTTGGTGGGCTGAGGAAACAGGAGTTTATATTATTTACATCATTTATATTATTTATATTTATTTATATTATTAATTTTATTTATATTATTATTTATATCATTTATATGTGTTTACAATAATACCAATATGGCATTTGGTACACTGCTATCTCTCAGTTCTCTGAGTTAGAGAACTCAGTCAGAACTCACACTCCTGAAATATAATTAAGGTCCATGAAACTTCAGATCGGATTTACTCAGACCCATAAACCCCCAAATGCTTGAATCTGTCATTTTTTCACCTTCCGACCATCTCCTTCTTGGTGGGTCTAGGAAGAGGTCTTATCCCAAAGGACATATTTATAGTCACTGCTAGCTCTCTCAGAGCACTCCTTTATTTGTGGTGAGCTGAATACTCCACACAGGAAGACTGATTTCCCAATTCTGGAGTCAAGACCTATATGCATGAAATATATTTTAAAATAATCATTACATTGAAACGAATGCAGAAATGTTTACTTGCGTAAAATGTTTATAGTGATGAGTGTATAGCCCATGTGGTACAGCAATAGAAACTAGAATTATACAAATGGGCTTATGTGTGGCATATGAACATGAGAGCTAAGTGAAGTCATAGCAAAGGCAGGGTGAAGATCAACAAAACATAACTGTTTCCTACTTATGTTCTCCGTGTCTCTACCTAAAGGTGTGTTTGTCTTTTTTACTTCTCCTTCCCCCTTGTCTTAAAAAAAAGAAGGAATTTATTTTTATTTTATGTGTAAGAGTATTAGTCTGCATGTATGTCTGTGCACCATGTAGGTACAGTTCTTGCAAAAGTCAGAAGAAGGTGTCAGATACCCTAGAACTGGAGTTACCAATGTTTGCAAGCCACCATGTTGAAGCTGTGCCAAGGTCCTCTGGAAGAGCAGACAATGTTATCAACCATTAGTCAGATATTATATGACAAAACTTTTCCTAAGGAGATGCCTCACACATCTGCACACCCCCAGAAGGGATCCCATGGTTACCACCAAGTCTAACTTGTTGATCCAGTGAGTTTTACTAGGGTTACTTACAGATGTATGGGTGAGGGGTTACTTATAGAAACAAATGACTCAAAGACTGCTGCATCACCGAAGACAACCCCAGGGTAAGTAACAAGTCACAAAGCTGGTAACCTGGAGCACACTTTACAGCCTGCAGGCAGCTCAGCTGGTTTGAGAGTCGTTTCCTGAGATGTCAGTTGATCTAAGCATCTTCCAGAATGCTTAGGGTTTTTGCTCCTTCCAGGAAGCTTGGCCAGTCTCAGAGGCTTCTTTGCTGCTTGACTTTCTGAAAGGAACTCTGAAGTTTTACAGCTTACCCTGGCTGGGAGGGGCCTAATGAATCTAGTCAGTTTTAGGGATTTCCTGAAGCTATTTTGAGTTGTTTACCTTGCTATATTCTTGAAGGATGGAGTGTTTCAATCTTGGATGAAATTGCAACAAGATATCCATCTCTTCAGATCCCACCTTATTCTTTGGCACCTACTTACACTGCAAAGCTGAAAACAGCTGTGAGCAGCACTTGAGTTCTAAACCCAGAGTTTCTTAAATTCTGTAAACCTGGGGTTAGGGGGTAGATTGGAAGGTAATATTTATCTCACGATAAAAGAAAACAGCAGATAAAATTTCTTAACCTTGGTTCAAAGTCTACAAAAAAGAAATTACTCCTTTCTTTTTTTCCTGGAGAAGCTTTTAATTTAGTACAACTGCCACATTAACCTAATGAAAGGAAGACTTGGGAGAGGGTCAGTCAATCAAGAGCTTGTGGGGCAAGCATAGTCCTGAGTCCAATGCCCAGGACTCACATAACAAGGTAGTGCAGAGCTAACTTTATTGTGCACAATTGTAATCCCGGGGATTGGTGAGACAAGAAGTGGAGACAGGAAAAAGGAAGTCTCCCGCAGGGAGAGTGTTGGTAAGGTCACAAGCAGATACATCAATCCTTTAAAGAACCAAGATTCAATCCAATGGTGTGAAGGAGAAAAAAGAGCAAGCAGATCAGAACATACAGAAGAGTAATACTATATAAAATGCATGAATCTCCGTAAATTAGATGCTGGCAGGGAAGAGAGAAAGCTGAGGGGAAAGAATCAAAATCTGTTTGCATTAAATGCTGGGGAGTTTTCTAAGATCTATGGCAGACAACCAGCCACAGGTCCAGGAAATTCAAAGAACATAAAATATGATGAATTCTAAAACAGCAAACATAATCATATAATATCTAAACTGAAGAGAAATAAAAAAATTAAAAATATACTAAAAGGAGAAAGGGTAATAGTTACAGTGAACTTTCTATAAGAAACGATAGAACGATCTCTCTCTCTTTCTCTCTCTCTCTCTCTCTCTCTCTCTCTCTCTCTCTCTCTCTCTCTCTCTCCACATATACACCCATGGGGATAAAAGAGAAAATAAAAGAATATAGATAAGAAATTTGAGTCTGTCTAAAAAAATAAATTATTGAAAAATTGATGGCTTCTGGGGGAAGGGAGAATTACTTTTATTTTTTAAATTATTATCACTTTTGTTTTTTACAGTCCAGCAGTTGCCCACTTCCCAGTCCCTCCTCCTACAGATACTCATCCCATTCCTCCTTCCCCCTGTCTCCAAGAGGATGCTCCCACCACCACAAGGCTTCTCCACTCCCTGGGGCCTCAAGTCTCTGGAGAGTTAGGAACATCTTCTCTCAGTGAATCCAGACCAGGCAATCCTCAGCTGTATATGTGTCGGGGGCCTCAGGCCAGCTAGTGTATGCTGCCTGGTTGGTGGTTCAGTGACTGAGAGATCTCAGAGGTCTGGGTTAGTTGAGACTGCTGGTCTCCCTCAGCCTTAGCTTCTTCCAACCTTTCCATAATGCAATCACAGGGGTCCCTGACTTCAGTCCAATGGTTGAGGGTAAGTATCTGCTTCTGTCTCAGTCGGCTGTTTGTTGGGCCTCTCAGAGGGCTACCATGCCAGGCTCCTGTCTGTAAGCACACCATAGCATCATTAATAGTGTCGGGCCTTGAGATGGATCCCAAGTTGGGTCGGTCACTGGACTGCCTTTCTCTCAGTCTCTTCTCCATTTTTGTCCCTGCAGGTCTTTTAGACAGGGACAATTCTGGGTCAGAATTTTTGACTGTGTGATGGATGCCATCCCTCCACTTGATGCCCTGTCTTTCTACTGGAAGTGGACTCTACGACTTCCCTCTCTCACTTTCTTTAAAAGTATGGGTCCTGGTAGTTGACCACACTTTATAGCAAATCATTACACACAAGAGTATATGCACAGCACGTATTGGAGGCCTATACAAGATAATCAAAAGCCAAAAGGACATAAGTTAGGGGTAGGGAAGTAGGCATTGATATTGGAGGAGTTCCAGGATGAATAAAAACAAAGTGCATTGTATATAAGTATAAAATTCTCAAAGAACTAACCAAAAGTTGCAGTGAAACCAAGAGTGAGCTGGGGGGACATGCATTGTAAGGGGTTTGCAGGTTTCCTTCTTGTCTCAGTGTGACTCTTTATTCCATATTTTACCCATGAGTGCTTATGCTAAACAACTCTTCCTGTACTTTCTTACCATAAGTATCTTTTATTGCAGAAATGCCAATTAAAGTCTTTTGCTGTTTTTTTAACTTAATAGAAAGAAAATTACCTATTTTATTTTTCTCCTTGTTCACTGTCCCAGAAGGCAACAACTGTTTGGTCCATGTAATAGAGACAATATATTAATGATGCACAGAATTCTTTAAGAGTCACATACGATGGTACAGGCAAACTCTGCTAGCACGGTTAAAACAGTAAATTCTCCCTACACAAACGAGCTCACTAATAGAGCAGCTGGCAAAGTTCGAAGTGTCGAAGAGGGAATTTATAGCTCTCTGCACAAGGACAATACTCCTCCAGTTCTTTCTCAGCCATAGCCAGTATCTCTGCTTTACTCTTCCTTTGCTATGAAAAATAACAACATTGGAGGTAAGGAAGAAAAGAAAAGCTAAAAATAACTATCACATGACATACAAAGTGAGTGCTCATCGGGTATTTTTCAAGAAAAACTGAAAGAATAACAATGTTGAACTTCACTTCATGCTATCGTCCCAGACATAACACAAAATCATGCTCATTGCGTGCAATCCCGTCATGTTTCATTGTATTCTGTCAGGATAATAGCTAAGTGTCATTCACGATTGAAATAAACGAATGATTAAGGGAACAATAAAGAGAAATTCTGTAGAAATTACTCCTCTAATCCTGAGTAAAATTAATACTCCTGAAAACCCCTTTAACAACAGAGGCTTGAGCCTAATTTTCTGTTGTCGGTGAGATATGGTTATGACAGAAGGGTGGGCGGCTGGACTTTCGGACTTAGAGTTTCACAATTGCAGATTTACTTGCAGAATCAAAACACAGCCAAAACACCAAACATGTTGTATGTCAAATAAATACATTTACACATGAAATCACAGTAATAAAAGCACAATTGTGTGTATTATTCACATAGTTAAAAGATCGATAATACATTTTAGAGATGTTTTCTTTTGAAAACATTTAGACTGTTATATGTTTTAGATTCATAGACACTTAAACACAATGACATCAATATAATAAGAGACAAAATATCCTATTTGAATATTCCTTTTATATATATTTACTTTTCAGCTTTCTGGTTTCTGGCAGTATGCCTGGAATGACATTGTAGAAGAGTGGTGTGTTTATTTTAGCTCGTGGTCTTGGAGGGCTTGGTGCTGGTGACCTGGCATGTTATTTTTGGACATTCATGATGGTGGAGAACTCACCACGCGACAAGGCTATTCATGTTAAGATAACAAAGGGTCAGAGACTTCTCAGCCAGTTCCTCATGCCCCCACTTTCCCTCCAGAGACCCCTCCACTGACATCAGTTCTGTCCATTAACTCTCACTACTGGTTCTTTTATCAGCCATTATTACCACAGGCTGGTACTGGTCCTTAGACATGTGGATCTTTGGAAATATTTATGATACTAACTCATCAAGGTTTAATTATCATTTTCCTGCAATACATTTTTGCTGGAGTTATAAAATTCATGATACTTTCTGAATGAGATTCAGCTTTACTTTTGTAACGCCTGAAGAAATATATTCTACAATATAGTTAATACTGACCAAACAGACCTGCTTTAATAAATGCCACCATAGCCTGTTCATACTGGTGGCCAAGATGCCTGAGGATGAAGAGAGGGGGCAGGCCATACGTATAAGGATCCATAATGCATATGTATGGTGCAGCTGTTGAAAAAGAATTAATCTAGGGTCTTTTCTTTCTCCTGCTTTCCTACTGAACTTAATCTTAAGAATCTTTAGTTTCCCTAATGTCTTAGACATCATCACATCATTCATTAGCCTTTCATGTTCTGGCATCATAGTACCGAATTTCTTTTCTCTTTACCTTAAGATTCTGACAGTCCCACCAGGATTCCTGTTCAATGTCAGAAATAAAAGGCTCAGCAACACTATTATGTTGTCAGAGCCCACACAAAGGAACATGGGAAGGAGTGGGCTTCCGAGTGATGGAAATGCCACGGGGAAGCTTTGGTTCTGACCTGGAATTTTCAAAGTATCAAACATTTGGCCTTCCAAAATGCTTTCTCTTTGGGGATAAAAAAAACATCACATTAATAAGATGTTATCATCAGTAAATGAAAAGGGACAACTTACATTGCCAATTCTCTTGTATAACTATCATTATTTAGTAGGTGAGTAATTAACAAGACAGAAGTCTTCTGACAGTTTCTATAGGTGTGGTATTTTAAAATTAGTGACCTAACCTTAACAAGCTATGATCATATTCACTGTTATGTCATTGTACAAAATAGGGTTTCTATCCTTTTAAAGATAGAAAGCTGCTAGGCTTGGTCTGTTCCTCTTCCTACATCCATGGATTTCTGGTAACCATCAAGTATGTCACTGTGTATATACAGATTAAGTGTCTGACAAGGTGCTAACCCTGGGCTCACAGCAAGATATTTTTTCTCTTGCAGAATGCACACATAGCTGGAGTCTAGAATAGCGTGTCAAAATCAGCTTCTGCCGCTTAGCCTCTACACACCCTGGATGTGTCTATGTGTCTGTGTATCTGTGTGTCTCTCTGTACCATGCAAACTCATCTCAGTTTTGTTGCACAGGTGCCCTAGTTTTTCATCTATTGGTTGATGGGTTGTTACTTGGGGGGGGGAGTTTTGAATAAAGGTAAAAGAAAGAAAACCGCCTGGGATTTAGGTGCATATGGTTTCATTCAAAGTGAAACTTTTAGAGTGGTGGTTGATTGTTCATCTCATAAGAATTATCAGCTTTAGAAGATGCTGTAAAATGGCCATCCAAATCACCACAGGGCGCTACATCACTGCCAGCAAGAAGCTGAGTTTGGCTAGTACCAGGTGGGTAGGGTTTTATATTTTACTTCTTTGGGATGACAGTTCCTCTAGTCACTGTGTGGAGAAGTAGATTTTCAAGGTTGTTAATTGCAGCTTTTGAAAGGCAACTTCTCGCAGACATTTTGGACAATGTTACTCCTAGGTGAAGTATCTAATGGTTATTTTTAATTGGCTTTATATTTTATTTGCATATTGTGGACAAGGCTCCTTTATTAGGAATAATTTATGCTCTTTCCTTAATTTTGCTGCTCCCTATTTTTATTTTGTCCTTAGTGTTTTTCCTATAGCGTGTTGACTTTACTATTTTATATTTTATTAATTTCTATTTTTATCTAGATTGTGCATGTTCTATAGATTCTTTAAGTTGAATTTTCCCATCCCTTTAAATTGCTTGCTGAAGATTCAACTTATAAAATTTCAACTTATCTTAATTGAAAACATAAATTAATTATGGCTAAGAATGTTGCCACATATTCTAATATACTTATTTTCTTTCAATTCTGTTTTGTAATATTTATTGATTTTTACCCACCAAAGTCATGGCATTGTCTTCAAAATATTTTAGAGATTTGTTTGCATGCATGTTTATTATGTGTCTATTTTTCCTGATCATATATACATATGTGTGTGTGTGTGTGTGTGTGTGTGTGTGTGTGTGTGTGTGTGTGCAATACATGCATGCCGAGTGCCCACAGAGGCCAAAAGAGGGTGTCTGATCCCCTGTAACTAGAGTTACAGATGATTGTGAGCTTCAGTGTAGATGCTGGGAACTGAACCTGGTTCCTCTATAAGGGAAGCTAGCTCACTTAACCCGTGACCCACCTCTCCGGCCCCTAGATAGATGAAATTTTACAAATAAATCATACATATGGTTCTTCAGATATGTCTGCTCCTTATGTCTGTCTCATCTAGCCACCTTGTGTTTCGCAACAAGGCACATACAATATCTGAGTTGAAACTTCACAGACGCCATCACATAAGAGTATGTTATCTTTAAATATGCCATTCACACACACAGCTGCATTTCGACATTGGGCTTCAAGAAATACACACATCTATTAGCTGCGGCCAGCTTAAACACTTACCTGGGGGGTTTGCCTCTTTCCTCTCTTAAATTTTACTGGTGCGGCATTAGAATATTTCCAGTGACTCTGAAATAAACATGCTTTATATAACTCATCAAGTCTGGACTGCAAAGGTCAAAAGCACGTGATTTGCTGACAGGTGAAGTGCTTTGTGACTTTGCAGATTCGATGTTTCTTTGCAGTCCGAGTCACTCTGTTGTCTAACATCAATATGGCAACCTTCTTGACCAGCGTTTCCCACTTACCGCGGCGCTTCTCCTCACTCTCTCAATTCCCTCATAAACTGTCTTCTTCACCAGTTCTTTCTTTGTGAGTTTGCGCTGAATTATCTTTTAGTGTTTTATAACTTATATATTTAGAGTTCACTCTTTTTCATATGTACTATGGCTGAGGCTTTAGATATGATAAAATGTCAACGTGTCAGAGTTTCCCCAAACTCAGGAGCCCTTCCTAGGGCAATCCCGCACCTGCCAGCGTTGCTGACAAGCATGCCTTCCTTAACAGCATCAGATTTTTGTAGACAATGTATTTCTGTCCTGATATATTTCAGAGCTTTCATTTCATCTTTAGTATTCTACAATTTCACTCCTATTTTTTTTTTCCAAGCACTATTTTTACATTTACTTCTCTGTCTCAGCAAGGAAGGTGGGCGTTTTATTTGAGGATCATTTTTCTCTCCTACAACTTACTTCACCTACAGCTTCTGGGGCAGATGGATTATTGCCTAAAATACTTTTCTCTTCTTCCTGGGGAAGAACTGCTAACCCTTATCATATTATGTAAGACTTGGGCGCTTGAGTTGCTTTAGTCAGGGGATTTCAAATGGGTGTTCTAAGTGCCACATTCTAGTCAGAAGGATTTGTTGAATTTTTGTTGCTGTGACAAAATACCTCATAAAGCCAAGGTCAGGGAGACAGAATTTATTTTTCTCATGGGGTCCATGATTTCCATCTATGTTAATTTATACCATGTCTTTGGTCCCAAAGCAATGTAAGTATATAAATTATGGCAGTGAGACTCTGTTGAAAAGATGGGTCTTCTCTCACAGAAGACAGGAAGCAGAGGCCAGAAAAGGGACAGAGATGACTTTCAAAATAATGCCCATTTCTCTAGTTTCTCCAGCTAGAACATGTTTCTCCATGAATTCCCCAAATAACACTTGAGACCAAGCATGGAGCACGCCAGCATGCGTGGGACTGGTCTGGCTGTAACCAGAGCAAGTACTGAGTGATGCCATCACTCCAACTTTCACTGGATTTGTCTCAGATAGGAGGGTGACTTTCTACTATGAATGCTTAAAAACAAAGTGAGCAAACTGATTCTCAGCAGACATGAACTATAGGTGAGAACTAAACATCTTGGTGTAGGCATAATATTTTATATGCTGTGTAAAGTTTACCCTGGGGTTATTCAAATGCTGATTTCTCTGCAATCCAAACACAGAATCGTAATACTTATACCAAGAGTCTCCTGTCTCAAGTTTGTGTGGATAGTACTTTCCATTTATTCTCTGTCTTCTCAATAAATGCTGATCGCTGAATGGCTGGGTAGAATGGAGAATAGGGTGGGATGTCCACCAGCAGAGGAAAAAGAGAGAGAGAGTGGAGGAAGAGGTAGCTCAGCAGCAGGATGGAGGAATTGGAGCCATGTAGTCTGATGAGCCAGATCAATAAGATATGCAAGTATCATGGGCTAGGGCTGAGGTGTAACCAGATTAGCATAGGAGGGAAAGGTAGATCATTTAACTGTTCAGCTATTGAGATGCAGTTTTGGATAAATCTTAGTTCTTCTGGGTGGTTATTGGGGAATAGCATAAGGTAAAGAAATACAGCCGCTGGATTAGTTCACTGTTACATTTATATTAAGAATAATTAATTTACATCTAGGTTTTAAAAATTACCAATATTTTAATCAGTATGTTTTAATTGAGTATATCATTCAAACATTTGTAATATTTAATTGAGTATATCATTCAAACATTGTATCATTCAAACAATTGCCACCATTAAATAAATATTCTGTTTCATTTTCTCTTTTTCTTTCTCTCCAGCTCTCCCTAGTCTGCCCTTTGAGATCAGGTATGCATTCCGATTTGTTCTAGAACTCTCCAAAAACTGATCTGAGATTCTGGTCTTTCTACTTCTGCCTCCTGACTCCTTAGATGACAAGTATGCACCACTGCATCCGTAGACTTGATTCTCCTCAAAATGTACATTTACACAGTTTCTTCCAGGTATGTCCTCCAATAACTAGCACCTTGATGTTTTAGTGGGAGGCTTATTTTTAAAAGTCTTACTGGCTTATTCTAAAGTATTTAAAAGAATAATGTTTAATGGATCAGCTATTGATAGATTGTAGAACATGTCTAACAAACTACAGTGAGCATATAGCAAAAAGAAAGAGTAGGTAGAGTTCTCACTTCCAGCCTAGAGACACATGGGGAAGGGGCCAGATTACTAGGCAAAATTACTGAAGCATTAGAAGGAACGGGTTCTATACACCCTACAGGCACAGCCACTGAGGAACGCAGGCCTTGCCAGGAATACGGTAAGGCTCGGAGGAGAAGAAATAAAAACTTCCCACTTTCTGCTCTAATGGTTTCAAATACTCTGATGAACCTTCCCAGTATTCGAGTCCAAATCGAAGTCAAACTATATGGGCTCGTATTATGGGACCACGGGGTTTAGAATAACAGTAGGATCAATAATGCCTCTGAGGCTCCCCCGCTCCACTCCAGCATGAGGATTACAGATCACACTGTCGTACTTAGCTTTTTGTGTGGAGGTTCTGGTGATAGAACTCAGGTCCCACGCAAGTCAGGTGTTCACCTGACTGAACAATCCCCCCAAATATCTGTGTTCTGCTCAGACGGCTCAGCAAGGTGAGAGCTGCCCTGTCTTGTGACTTGAGTTTGACCCAGGGCCGTACATGGTAGAAGGACAGACCCAAGTCCTACAACTGTGCTCTGACTTCTACCCTCAAACTGTGCCGTGCATACCACCCCACACATGGCAAAATAATCTTAAAAAGAAATGTTAAAATGGAATTATGACCAACTGTGTTTTCTTATGATGTACGGAAGGCAACCTATAGGAGTGAAATGGTGTTATGAAGTAAGTAAAACAGCCTTGGTATGCATGGTGGATTAAGGTTAAAATAAAAGCTAAGTATAATAAAGTAGAGAACTATAAATAGGTACAATAGCACCTCTACTCAGGACAACTTTAAACTGTGATAATTAGAAACAAAAGTCCATAGTGTACCGAAGTTCTCCAAACTATGTGCAAAAGATTACGGACACCATACTTGTTCATCTTAAAATAAGAAAAGTGAAATACAGTATCATCATTTTTTCCCAAATAATGGGCAATTCAAATCATGATGACTAGAAAGAACTCCCAGAACTTTGTAGAACTTCAAGTATTAGTATCTACCATGGTACCAAGAGGAGAGAAGGTGCAAACTTTGTTCCCTTTGGGAAAGATTTTAGGAAAAAAATCAAGCAATACATTCAGGGGAAAAAATCAACAGCTCCCAGGGAGAAAGTTCTCCGTTCATCTGATTTGAATGTATTAGGGTCCGACACTTCTCTGGGCAAGAAAAGGTGGAAATATTTGCTGCTTTCCTATGATTTCAGCATGTGACAGGCACGTGTTCTGTTCCCCCTTCCATTTGGCTCCTTACTAGACGATGAGCCTTAATACAGTGTGAGGAACAGCATTAACACCCTGTGTTCTGACTTTGCTCTAAACACAGTGGGGAACTGATGGGATACAATCAGAGATGAATCAGATGCTGCATCTTAAATGAAGCAAAAAAAAAAACCATCCTTTACATGAAACATGTTGTTGCTACACTGGGGAAACACGTCGTGTTGTGCCGTGACTTCTAATCAATGCTGATTACTTTATGTGCGAGCATCGTGATTGAGTAGGAAAACGCCCTGGGTCTTAGACATTTCATGAAGTGCCTGAGGTATCTTGATGCCTGATGCATCCTGGAGGAAGGGAAGAGGCAGGTGTGTAGGACGCTCCCAGATGATAACCCTGTGATAAGGAGACAGATGTTCCTTCAGCCTCTCTCAGCATCTGAAAATTTTCAAAATGAAAGAAAAAGATTTCAGAAGTTGAAAGCCTAACTCTAAATTGATGTGTGTATTCTTTTTATCTTTGAGAGCTGATTCCTCACATAAATGAATTTGACACAGGTCCAAACTAATTATCAAAGCGTGAGGCATTTGAAGGGCATCATTAATTGAAATTCAGAGCTATGTTAGGATCAGGAATGAAGTGGCTGCATTATAAGCTATTCGCTTTCCTTTCATGGTCTCATCCATATTGTCTTAAGTGTTTTGGTTTTCTTGATTGAAAAACATCAAGATTTTATTTAATTGTACAAATTATGCTCTGGCTTTTAGAAACTAACAAAATGGATGGCAAGAAATGATTGCAATATTGTCAAGGAACGTTCAGTGAGTAGCAGGATGCAAGCCTCCCCAGGTTAGCACGGCCCTCTAATCATCCCTGCATCACCTGCTACTTTCAAATAGATCCTGTGCGCACATTTCATGTTCAAAGCATCCTTACTTTCATCCTTAATTCCATATTGAGGTTTTTAATAACATATGGAATCAGTAAAAGTTCTGAGAGTGATGAGCCTGAGTCGCCAGAGGGAGATGAGGGGAACATGGAGTGCTTACAAAGGTTGATACTTTGCAAAACAGATGTTCTGTTTCTTGCTTCTTCTAACTAGGGCTTTCCAAATGGCCCCAAAAGCACCAGTTTCATGAAATCTTGTTAGAAAACACTTCTTTCTTCTTGTCTCATTCTCAAAGCATCCAATGGAATAATTTTATTATGCTGTAAAATGTGCTCAGTTTTTAAGAATACTGTTAGGATAGTGATGGGAATTTTCTGACCAACTTTACTTATTACGCACCACACTACAAAAAGAGTTTGATGCTTTTTTGTGCGCTTATTAGCACATAGTAATTATTCATAATAATAGGTCTAATTATGACATTTCCATACATATGTACAATAAAACGTTATTCAACTGCATGCACTCTTTTATCCTCAGTAATTCATCCTAATGCTTTCTTCTTTTCTACCTAGCCCCATTTGACAAGTGTGTGTGCAGGTGTGTGATGTGCATGTGGACGTGTGTGCATGCATGTGTGTGTGTGTGTGTGTGTGTGTTTATGTGTGGTGTGTGTGCATGATTGCATCTGCCGGCTTTCATGCATGCATAGAATAATGCATGTGCATGTGTTGCACATGTGCATGGTGTGTGTATTTGTGTGTGTGTGTGTGTGTGTGTGTGTGTGTGCACGTGCATTTGTGGGAGTGTGTGTAAGAGATAGAGGAACAGAAACAGAGACAGAGATGGAGAGACAAAGGAAGCCAGTGTCAAATTTAGTCACTATAGTTGGCAGACTTTTAAGTACTGAACTGATTGTGCGTGTGTGTGTGTGTATGTGTGTGTGTGTGTGTGTGTGTGTGTGTGTGTGTGTGTGTAATGTTTTTCCTAGGAAGATGTAGAAAAAGATGGATTCAGAGCTGACACAAACCAAATAAATAATTCCACTAGCTCAACTAAAGTCTAGTACTGATGAGGAATTGCCTACAGAAACATAGATGAGTCAAAGGCAATGGCAGCAATGACCATCCCACAAAATCCAGTTGGTTCCTCAAGGATCCTGCTTCCAGGAGCTCTCTCCAGGGCTCACACAGGCAGTAGAGCTGCCTGGAGCCTTTCAGGTAACTGACAGACTGGGACGGTGTCCTCTCCCAAATCCATTACTGTTTAGGTAGCTTTGAGACAGATACCTATGAATTTTCTGAGTTTCAGGGACTGTCTGGAACTTGTGAGTTGTTTATTTTCGAATCTTAATAAGCCTTTCTACAGGATGGAGTGTTTTGGTTAAGAGGTAACTGTTACACAACAAACATGTAATAGCAACGAGTCTTGGGAGTTCAGAGATAGCTCAGTGAGTTAGGTGCTCACATAGTACCCACGTAGGTCTGAATTTGGAACCCTAGCACCTCCGTAAAAGCCAAGCATGGTGTCACGTGTCTGAACCTCAGCCCTTGGTGGGTTTCGAGACAGGTTGACAAAATGGCACGTGAAAGACCCTGTCACAACGTGAGAATCCATGGAGAAGACACCAGACTCTGGCTTCTGGTGTCACATGAGCCAGATGTGACCAACCATATACACATGTGAACACCTACACACACAGGCAACACACACACACACACACACACACACACACACACACACACACAGTGAATTGCTCTAACACCCTCAGAAACAATTCCTTTATGATTGGTTCAGGATTCCTTCAATTTCTTTTGCATTGGCTTCTGATTTATAAAGATTATTAAGGCACATTGGTGGTGGTGCACGCCCTTAATCCCAGCACTCGGGAGGCAGAGGCAAGTGGATTTCTGAGTTCGAGGCCAGCCTGGTCTACAGAGGGAGTTCCAGGACAGCCAGGGCTACACAGAGAAACCCTGTCTCGAAAAACCAAAAAAAAAATAAAAATAAAAAAATAAAAGGCACATTGTATGACCTTTAATTTAAGGGGAAGTCAATGTGCATGTAGAGACATAACAGTAGATAAAGAAAACAAACGCCTGCAAGGGGCTTTAGAACCAACACAACAGGAGAATGTGTTTATCCTTGTTGTAAACATAAGACTGGTTCCCTCTTGTGTTTGAAATTGCTATTAAGACAATAGTAGTTACAGTGAAATGCACAGCTATTAATTACACACAAATCAATATCTGTTATTAAAAGCAAGGATAAGATTGAAGACAATATGAGTAAATAAAACCCTCAAATGTGACTACTGTCACCCGTCATTCAATATACTAACCTGCCTCCTTATCTTAAAAATGTCCAGGTTTTGTCAAACATAGTCTATTCATTGGAATTTCTGGGTACTTGTTTGATATTGGAGGCCTTTTCTGTTTTTCTCTCCTTCTGGTGATGTTATGACAGGGCAGAGCAGAGAAAGCAGCTCTGATGACAACCACTGTCTAGAACCCAGCATTCCTCACATGAGAAAGCCTACCTCTAGTAACACAGAAACCACAAACTTCACTTTAGAATTAACTTCCAGGAAAGTGTCAAATGTTGCAGTAGGAAATGCTTGTGCTCATATCCTGGAAATCAGAAAATAAATGGGTGACCATCACAAAACGTTAAGAATTTAAGGAAAAAAAAAAAGAGCCACCCAGGCACAAGCATGTATCACTGTTTAAAGTTGGTCTTTTCTTTCACAGTCTTCTTGTCTGTCTTATAGTACCCATGTCTTTTCCTGAAGACAACTGTGGAATTCCCAATTTACTACTAGAGAAACTAATTCTAGAAGAGTCATATGACACAAAACATAAATCATTACCAAATATGCATGCTGAGGCCAAAGGAGTGTGTCAGATCCCCTGGAACTGGAGTTACAAAACTTATCAGCCGCCAGTAGGTGCTGGGAACTGAATTCTGGTCTTCTGGAGATCAGCCACTCCTTTTAACTATTGAGCCAAGGCTCCAGCCATAAAGGTCATCTTTTAATGTCACCTTATAATTACAAGTGTGTAAATATAGATGTCCATAGATATTTCAATCACAAAAGTAATTTAAAATGTACCCATCTGTGTTTGCACACACTTCCTCATGTCGACATGCTGTGATCTCCTTATGGGTTTCTGCTTTTCTATTCTTACCACTATGCCCTGATGTTACTCCTTACTGTTCTCCTTGCCTTTCTTTCTTTCTTTCTTTTTTTTTTTTAATTGGTTATTTGTTTATTTAAACTTCAAATGTTATTCCTTCTCCCGGTTTCCCCTCCAAAATCCCCCATTCCAACCCCCCTTGCCCTGCCTCCAGAAGGATGTTCCCCCACCCACCCACCCACCCACTTCTGCCTCCTTGTTCTGACATTCCCCTACACTGGGGCATCGAGCCTTCACAGGACTCAAGGCTTCCCCTCCCATTGATGCTAGACAAGGCCATCCTCTGCTACATATGCAGCTGGAGCCATGGGTCACTCCATGTGTACTCTTTGGTTGGTGGTTTAGTCTCTGGGAGCTCTGGGGGGGGGGGTCTGGTTGCTTGATATTGTTGTTCTTTTTTTAAATATTTTTTATTATTTTTTGATACTTTATTTACATTTCCAATTTTTTCCTCTTTCTAGGTCTCCTCTTTGGAAACCACCTATCCACTCCCCCTCCCCCACATCTATGAGGGAATTCCACCTTCCACCCACCCGCCCACCCACTCCAGTATTCCCACCTTGACATTCCCCTTTACTGGGGCCTCTCCTCCCCCTGATAGCCAACAAGGCCCTCCTCTGCCACATATGTGGTCCGAACCATGGGTCCCTCGATGTGTATTCTTTG
>CM052700.1:9319723-9407690 GCA_028551405.1 Uromys caudimaculatus | reverse complement strand
GTTACTATAAAGTGAAACTTGGGTATTACCCAGCTATACCACTCCTGGGCATATACCCAGAAGATGCTCCAACATGTAATAAAGACACATGCTCCACTATGTTCATATTTATAATAGCCAGAAGCTGGAAACAACCCAGATGTCCCTCATCAGAGGAATGGATACAGAAAATGTGGTACATTTACACAATGGAGTACTACTCAGCTATTAAAAACAATGACTTCATGAAATTTGCAGGCAAATGGATGGAACTAGAAAATATCATCCTGAGTGAGGTAACTCAGTCACAAAAGAATGAACATGGTATGTACTCACTGATAAGTGGAGATTAGCCCAAAAGTTTGGATATTGTTGTTCTTCCTCTCCGGTTGCAAACCCCTTCAGCTCCTTTAGTCCTTCCCCTCCTCCATTGAGCTTCCCGTGCTCAGTTCTATGGTTGGCTGTGAGCATCTGCATCTGTATCTGTAAGGTTCTGACACGGCCTCTCAGGAGACATCCATATCAGGCTCCTATCAGCAAGCACTTCTTGGTATCAGCAAGTGTCTGGGTTTGGTGGCTGCATATGGATGGAAACCCCAGGTGGGGCAGTTTCTGCATGGCCTTTCCTTCAGTCTCTGCTCCACTCTCTATCCCTGTATTTCCTTTATACAGGAGCAATTCTGGGTTAAAATTTTGTGAACGGTGGTTGGCCCCATCCATCAACTGGGAGCCATGCCTAACCTCTGGATATGGTCTCTCCAGGTTCTCTCTCCCCTTTGTTGGGTATTTCAGCTAATGTCTTCCCCATTAAGTCCTGGGAGCCTCCTGCCCTTTTATGATGGCAAGTGGCATGCCTGGTGACAGCTGAGTTGGAAGTTCAACCACAACATACCTGAGAATGATGAAATTAAAGGGATTATGTTGTAATCATCAATAGTCACATAATATTAGTGGGTGTCAGTGATAAATAAACTCAGACACATCATGAAATAGATGACAAATTTATACCCAGCAACAATAATTAAGAATTTATTTCTGTCCCCCGGGGTCTCTGTGGAGCTGCTTAAGATACAGTTTCGTTGCTGGGAACTCTTATAGGGAACACTGAGGAGGTAACGTCTTCTCAGTTTTCTGTTTTATTTGGTTTTCTTTGTCCCTGAGGGACAGCCAAGGGCTCTACCCTCTCTTAAAGCTCTCTCCTCATAGCACCTTTGTTGCCCACTCTATTTCCAAAGAAATTCTTGTCCTCTTATTTCTCGATTTAAATGTTTGGTTTTTCTCACAATTAGTACTATCTGGAGAATTACACTGTGACAGCCTTCAGAGAGCAGTGAATATGAATGTTCATAAAACAGCCTTAAAACAAGATAGGTTAGTTGGATATAATGACCTGAGATTAATTAATGTTTGGATATGCTTCTGATATTTTATAAGTAAATGGTTTTGTGTTCCTTATAAGACAATAAGAAATAGATCCCAACAAATAAAACTACGACTAAATAGACATAAATTTTGAGACTTTTAAATTTTTATTTCTTCTTGCCCTATCACTTTGTAGTCTCCAAGAAAGCAAAAAGGAAAGAAGCTTCGCAGCAACGTGATTACCTAAGCTCAGTTTCAGACATGACGGACATCGCAGTTCTTAAACTATATATACAGCAGTAGGTTTCTGATTTCACTAGTGATTTTGTTTGATAAGATTTTAACAATACTAAATGATCAATCCTCTTTTGTTATAGCTAATTCAAAACATTGAAAAAGTTGTGTTATATTTTTTAAACATTCAGCCATGTAACTGTATACTAAAAGAAATCTTAATAAATTCTCTCTTGTTTCTTAAACATTCTTTTTCACAATCAATCACTACTAGAACACTTTAGCCATCATCTGACTTATTGGACACATTAAAAAAGAAAAAGCATTCACTTTGTAATTACTTCTCAATTGTTTGAGAAGTGTTTTATAATGAATACATTAAGCATAAATTTGAATAATTAAGCAAACGTGTAAGTTTCTGTGTAAGAAAATAATCCTGAACCAAAGCTCACAAAAGTTCCTGCACATTCTCTGGGACTAGGGAGTGGCTTCCTCTGTAGAGCAGTGAAGAGTACCTATGGCTTCCTTTCCCGTGTGTCTTAATTTGACGCTCTCAATAGCTACCTTGCTTCTCACTGTCTTCATTTCCCTTAAGCCTTTGCTAAAATTCCCCAGATGTCCTATTGCATCTAACACTCACAGACACAATTTCTTTCCCCTGGATATCCAAGCTTGTTAGGTAATCATTATTCTTCCTTTTCTCCTATTAGAAATGGGATGAAACACTCTCAGCATCTGCTGTTTGCTCACAACCTCGAGACATTTCTTTATGGCTTTCGTGGGTTGAATTTCTTGATAGTCAATTTCTTAGATTGCTTTTTTCAGTCAATTCTTTGCTAAAGCAGATCTTCCACAGACTAAACTCTCACCTCTAGACTTGTAGTGTCTGTGCACGGTATCCTATGTCTAGCAAGAGGCTTCATAACTGCTCTATTATCTTTCACCATTCAAACAATGATACAGCATTTTCTTGCTCTTTTGTACAGAAAATTTTCTCGTCCTTTAAGTATTTACATATCCACTGTAATCCCTAGTGTTCTATATAGGTATAACTTTGGGAATTAGCAAAATTATTTTCTAGTTCATTTTTAGGTAGTGTAAGGAAGGTACAGCCGGAAGTATGGTGGTTGATGTTGGAAAGTTGATAGTAGCATTCTTCCATGGTGTACTAATGCAACAGAAAAAAAAATCAGTGATAATAATAGCACTGTGGATAGTCAGATGTCCAACGTGAGGACCTCAGCACAGTTCAGCAAGTAATCTGCAAGTAACACACGGAAGGGAACAAGAAGAGAATTTCACCTTATCCATGGTATCAGCTTCTCAGTGCCAATGAAGACCTTATGTCCCACAATTCTTTCCATGGGACAAAGTTATATCGTAGTGGGAAAATGCCTAGGATCCTAATTGCTTGCCAGAGAACTATGTTGTCCTCACCTTACACAGAATATTGAGAGAATCTCTTACACACACACACACACACACACACACACACACACAATCAGTAAATGATTTGGAAATAAATTTTATCCAAGGGCATGAACTATCAGTACACCAATGCCACAAGACATTAACAAAAAGAAAGAAGACATAAATGAAAAGATATCCCATAATCATGGGTAGAAGAAGTAATATTTTAAAATGTTCATACTATGCCGGGCAGTGGTGGCTCACGTCTTTAATCCCAGCACTCAGGAGGCAGAGGCAGGCGGATTTCTGAGTTCAAAGCCAGCCTGGTCTACAGAGTGAGTTCCAGGACAGCCAGGGCTACACAGAAAAATCCTGTCTCGAAAAACAAAAAAATAAAAATAAAATAAAATGTTCATACTAGAAATTTCCACATGCCATGTTATTACTAACAATATTTTAATTTTATTTTAAGAGAAAACTTAAAATCTTAAATTTGAATGGAAACATAAAGTCACTTGAATGGATTAATCATGAGTTGAAAAGTCAAAGCAGGACTTCCACAATTTTTAATTTAAAATTATGCTACACTGTTAACATAATCAAAATAGCATGTGACTGGTACATAATAGACACATAAACCAAAGGAACCAGGTAAAGAAGAGAGGGATGAGCCCACACATGCATGGTCACTTGGAATTAAGCAAATATGAAAAATTCAGTAGGACATAGCATCACCAGTAAATACTGTCTGAAAACAGAATGCCCGTAGGGGAAAGCCTAAAGCTCGACTCTTCTATTTCACTATAAACAAACATCAGCTCAGAATTTCTTAAAGACTAGGAATAAAGGGGAAATTCTAGAAGAAAATTTATGATAAAATCCTTTGATGTTGGTCATCACAACTATTTTCATACACCATAAAAGAAACAAAGCATAAATAAGTGGAATGAGGGGAAATACTGAAGACATACCTAATAAAGTGGAAACTGAGATCTTGCTGTCTGAGTTTCAGTGTAAAGTTTTCCACAATAGGCAAGGTATGGAATGGAAGAAAATAGTTAAAAAGCAAGATCTCAATAGGGATAACACTCTAAAATATAGCTAGTACACACAAGCGAAGAGACATACATCCCCATATGCATGATTACTCCAGCCACATAGCAAAAATATAAACAGGCAAAGGGGTTGGGCTTTTTAAAAACACAACATAAGACTACCCAGGAAATACCTGAAAACGTGCAAATACCACTGACCAGTAGCAAAATTACAATTGTCGGCACATATGCCTTCGCATGATATGTTTTAGAATAACAATAACCAAAAACAAAATAGACTGGAGTTGTATACAAGGAGGGACATGAAGAAGGGAATTATCCCCATACTGTGGGATGCTCCCCTCTGGACCCCTGCTTTGCCGCAGACCACACCCAAACACCAGTTACCAAGCACAAAGCAAATGCAAAGGAACCCTCTGCTAAGTAAGGGAAAGAGACAAAGTGGCTGAGTGTGAATCAGACAGAAATATCAGCATACCTTTGCAGGTGTTAATTTAAGAGGGAAAGTGGGGGGTTCTGTGTTAGAATGAGCTAGGATAAGTTAGTAAATCACGGTTGAGTATTTTAATTAGGTAAGTCACTATAGTGAATTCTGATTCCTGGAACTTGGTGTTTTGATAGTTGGACCTTAGTGATTAGTCTCAGGAGTAAGACAGTAGCCAAGTAGAGACTCGATCTTTGTGGCTAGTTTTAGAAATGTAATCTAACAGTTTAGCAAAGGGGGAGAGTAGTAAATTGCAAACCCTGTGGGTGTCACATGGTGCCATTAATGACCCTGCTAGAGCGCTTCCCAGTCATACTTAATGTAGTTGTTATAGAAAGGGGTTTGAAAAACGCGTTGACTGAACAAAAATAAAATTATCTTATTACCCAGAAAACACTCTGCTTTTTGTGCATGTAATAAACTGAAATTGAGACCTAGCTGCCAACCCCATGTTCAGTGCACTGGTACTCATGAATTGCTTGCCTTGTGGACATCACCCATGTGCTTAACTTAAGGATAAAGGAGTAGAGGTTGTGGGGTTGTATAAAAGAGAATCACATATAGTTTCCAGATTAATTTAGAATCAATGAACAAAAGGAGAAAGAGGGGAGAGATCCTTCTATTACTCCTCCTAAAGATTGTAGAAAAACATTTTTCTTATAAATGTTTTCTTATGGTACTAGTATGTCACCATAAAGAATGAATCTGTATCATCCTGGGGAAGATAAATAGAACCAAAGGTCACCATGTTAAACATAATAAGATACACTTAGGAAGAAAGCAATTTATTTCCTATTTTATGAAGAAAGTAGAAAAATTAGAAGGGAATAAAAGTTACAGTAACATATTCAGTCAGGAATATAGAGGGGGACACTGTGAAGAAGAAATAAGAATAAGTTATTTAGTATATTATTTACGTGCATGGAAATGTCATAATGAAATCTGTGACCTTGTGTAATCGAACCGATTTAAACTTATCCCAGTCTGAGTTGCAAATGAATAAGACTCAGAATATTGTTATTTTATTTGGCTTTGACAACTACTGGAGCACCCCTAATCCAGTTATCTAACTGCTGGACTGGCTATCTCCCCAGTGGTGTAGCCCAGATACCTACTATTTCTCCTGGACATGTGCTCCTGGTCCATCTCCTCTCATGGCGGCTTCCTCCTCTTTCACAATTTCCTCTTCTCCCTCTGCCGTCTGCAACCTCCAACTAGATAACTCAAAACCCACCTACCTATCTTTCCTCCAGTAATTGGCTGTACCATATTTACTTAACCAACAGTTTTAAATTAAGGAACAAGGTTTGCACAACAAAAGTTGGTAAACCTCAGAATTCACTGTTAGGCAACTAGACCTTCAGGTCCAGAATTTAGTATTACAATACATAGCAACAAACCAAATCTCAACACCTTGCCACATGCTAGCTAAATAAACTGACAGGTGCTGGTAAGTGCCACATTTTCTATACCCATTCATACATTTGTGAGGACCTAGGCCACAAAAGCCTTGGCATGGATGGCCGTTGGGTACACAAGTACTGAAACTGAACCATTCAGCGGTTCTAATTTTCATTTCATAAGAACTTCTCTACAGATTTCCATCCTGGCTGTACTAGTTTCCATGCCTATCACAGATTCTCTTTAGGATGCATCATCACTGATGTTTGCTGTTTGGTTTGGTTTTTAATGAAAGTCATACTAACTGGAGTGAGTTTGAATCTCCATTCAGTGTCAGTTTGCCCTGTTGGCCTAATAGGTCAAACATTATTTCTTGGTTTTGTCTGCAATTTTTTTCCTACTCCACTGTAAAGGGTCTGCTTGGTTCATTTTCCAGAATATTTATAGTTTTCAATATTTTAGGTACACTGGATATAATCCTCCTTCCTGCATAAACCAATTCAAAATGAATCAAAGACTCTGATGTAAGAATCAAGACTAGAAGAAAATATAGAGAAATACTTCAGTAACTACACACAAGCAGTGACTTTTTGAGGAAGAATTAACTAGCTTAATAGCAATAAATGACACACAAAATTGCATGTCTTTAAAACAACTTCAACATAGCTCAGCCACTTGTCCAACAGAAGTTTGCTGTAGAAATTTTTGATCCAGACCTAGGGATCTTTGACCATTCAGTTCCCAGGTAAAAGACAGACACAATTTTTATATTTATGATAAGCCTTAAGCCGACCAAGAGATATCGACCCTCTATGGCTATTAGAATCTACTTTCCTATCAATAACCCTGAGTTATGTTTCATCTGGGCTGCTCTTAACTCCAATTGGCTAGCCCTCAGGGCCATGTTCTCTTGAGCTCACCTGACCCATGGTGACTTCTCCTCCGTTCACCTTCTTCTCCCCTTTGTGGTTCTCTTCCAATCCCAAGTCTGGAAAGCCTAACCCCAACCCATGATTTGTCTGCTTTTGAGTACTTGGTCTGAGATCTATCAATTTTTCTAAACAAAGACTTTTTATATGTGTGATTTTCCCAAAGAAATGTCAGCAAATGTCTTTTCAACCAATATGCAAAATCAACTATAGACCAAAATAACTATGATTTTAGATTTACTTAATAGGGACATGAATGACTGTATTCTTAGAGGTGCATGGGTAACTCAAGCCTGCTATATCACCGAAAAGGCCACCCAGCAAAGCTGGGGACTTTGGAAAGATGCATGTTTCCAGCACCCTCCCCAACAGACTCCTTATTCAGCCATTTCAGATCTTATATCCTTAGAGAGGGCTTGTGCATCTAGTAACTCTCTTAGCTTTCTGAGTGTTATGACGTTCCCTCCTTCCTCCAAGAGAGGATGTTTTGGGAATGGAATAAACACAGATTGAAAGAAAAGGTGTGGCTGGTGCACAGGACCAAGGACTTATGTCCCATATGGGTCGGGTGTCCATCAGCTGTCATCTTCTGTTTGGTTCTAGTTCCCTCTGTGATTGCTGCCATTCCACAAATCATATTTTATACCCATCAGTATTTTTTCATTGATTTTATTCCAAGCTTCTCAAAAACTGTCCAAGAAAAAATTTATTTGAATTCTTTCAAACATTTTGCAGTTGCTTCTGTTATTAGTATTTGTTTTTGGTTGTCTTTTCTTCTTTTCTAAATCTGGGGACAAATAAATGCCTCTGGCAATGGATAGTAGTGATAGGTTCCAAGGGTTTGTTAATTCTCATTTGTCTAAAACACTCGGGGGTTGTTTATTGATGTTAGTGGATGGGGTGAGAAACACGTGTTCACAGGGGTCTGAACTCTTCACTCCAGACCACAATTCTTCTCAACTTAAAGGTTTCGTTTCTAATGTGGATCTAGGTTTCATATCAGTGTCTAAATATACAGTAAAACCCCATCTAAAAGACATACTTTCATTATCTATGAGTAATAGGATTTATCTCTAATTAATCTGTAGGTTATTTGTAAAAATATGAAGAACTGCCTTGCAAATATTACCACCAAAAACATTTATAACAAAAACCAAGGAGAAGGCTTTGCATTGGTCTTTGTTTTAAAAGAACACAAGGACAAAGCTTTGCATTTAGTGGGCTTACTTACAATGAACTTTTTTTTTTAATTGAATTGGTTTCATATCCCTTTTGTGACATTTTGACCTCTTTGAGGAGTTCACATGAATGTTTATGTGTATATCTGTGTCTATGTATGTATGTATGTATGTATGTGTGTATGTATGTATGTATTCATGTGCAAATGTATATGAATGTGTGTATATATGTGTGTGGATGTGTGCATATGGAGAGATATAGATAGATAGATAGATAGATAGATAGATAGATAGATAGATAGATAGATGGATGGATGGATGGATGGATGGGCAGATGGATAGATAGATGGATAGATAGATGGATGGATAGATAGATAGATAGATAGATAGATAGATAGATAGATAGATAGATAGATAGATAGATAGATATTGATATGTTTCTGTATGTGTGCATCTTCTATGTGTGTGCTTGTATAGGTGTGTATGCTTGTGAACACAGGTGCATGTACATAACTTATGGCCACACCCTTCACTTTAGTAAACCCTAATCGAGTACCATTTTGAAACATCACACACAATTGACAGCATTGTTTTAACTGCTATCTTGCAAATCAGCAGTCATTGATGGAAAGGAGTTTTACTGCTCATGCCTAGAAGATTCTATAGTAAATTGTGTCATATTGTGAACATTTTATGAATAATAATTAATGTGGATGAATTAATCTGGTGAAATATTCCCTGAGTAGACCTCTTAGGGTTCTGAAATGTGCCATGTCTGGAGCCAAGGTAAGGGCTGCTAGTTCATTTAACCCTCCGGATGTTTTTGTGGTGTTGGGGTACAGGGCTTTCAGGACTGTGGCCCAAACTGGCAAAGTTCCACTTTGCTCTTGGGCTTCTTCAATACTTGGATTTGCTTAAAACCAGGCTCATTTTACCAAATTCCTAACATTTCCACTGATATGTTCACCTTAGGCACTTACAGTACAATACTGAGAATAACAAAGAATTCAGTCAGTTTTTTCATCACAGAGAACCACGTTCATGTTTAAATCCCTTGTGACTATGTTCCCCGATTCTCTCTGGGTCTGTTTTGCTTCACTGCCCGACTCACAATCACTGTTAATGAATGACACTTTATGCGTTCATCCATGCAAGCATGCTTCTAATCAGCCTCACACTCCCTCTCTCCTTGGCTGCAGTCAATCATGTGCTACGCATGCTCAGTTTTACCTCTCTGTGCCTCTGTTCCTTAGCCCCGCTGTGCTCAGCTTCTTTGGAGTTATTATGAACTTTCAGGAGACAGAGTTGTCACTTCTCAGAGCTCCTTCTTCTCTTCCAATTACTGTGAGTGTGGCATCTAACTCAACCAGGCATGAGCTTGGGTAAGATAAGGTTACATCCACAGTTAAAAATTTCTGACAATTACTTATCAGAGAAAAGCAGAAACTACTTCATAATCTGGCCCAATCTACTTACTAACAATGTCCACACGCCTTCTCCTCTTTCACGGGAATCCTCATTCCTGCTTAAGGGAAGTCGTCGTCACTGGTGCCTCATGTGTCACACATATGTGTCCATTCTAGACCAGACACAGCTCCTAAACACTACCTGCATTTTCAGGATCATAAGCAACACTACATTCGAACCTCTTTATACATCATTTTAATACTGCTTAATTGTCACACAATTCCCAGATGTCCTGGTTTGCTTTTTCCTTGATCCATGCAACTCTATTCTCAGGGAAGCCTCTGTGTTCATGTTTCTTTGTATAAATAAGAGAATGATAGCCTTAATCTCACATGCTGACCACAGAAATTGCCTTGAGACAATAACTGAGCCAAAATAAGGACACAGGCAGTCTTGCTTTTAGCATTGCAGACACTGGTTCCATTGGCATCCTCTTTCCCTTTTCAGGTTGACCAGACTTCCAAGATTGCCAAATGACTTCCACAGTCAAGATCAAAATCCCAAAAAGTCTTATGGCCCTTGGCAAACCAGGACAGGTGTTTATGCTGTGCTCGGCCATCTCGTTCCATCTCTAGATGGATCCAGTTGCGTGTGCGCCTCAGCTCCTGCTGCACAGGGCATTTACTAAATATATAGCTAAGTGAACTCCATGGGAAAATATAGATGAGAAGGTATCCGTTTCTGTTGATGGGATTTTTACATTTGATGGGGCTGGAGGGGACTTTGGTCATTAATTCACTGATAGGCTGGCGTAGAAGTGATTTGAATGTATAATAGTCTTGGTGTGTGTTAATAAACCTAGAGGAAACTGAGGCCAAGTGTTCGTTTCCTGAAATATAGACTTTAAACCTAATGTCAAAAAGCAAGCAAGTCATAAATAAAACCATCTCTATTTCCTCTGTGTTACACTTGGATTTAATTTTCATTTCACTGTGAATAAACTGCCAATCTGAACTCCTCAAATGACTTTCCCAAATTCTCAGGTGATTTTTTTTTTCCTGACCAGCTATGATGTTCATTAGCTTCATGGTGTTAAAGATAAATTAGGGAAAGATATACAACTTCTATGTGTTGCCCATATATTTTGTGTTATAATCTATAAAATTCAAATTGTAAAAATTTGAAATATCAATAAAATGCAATTATTGAAGTGAGGGAGTATAATAGTAATGTTTTGTGGTCACGCTTGTGGAACAACTGTTTACATGAGAAATATCCATATTATTTTTTGACATCAAGAAAACAGAGTGGCCAATAGTTTGTGATCTGGAGATAGACAGTTTGTACATGATCTGAATTCAACCTTGTACTAGCTGGTTTTGTGTCAACTTGACACAGGCTGGAGTTATCACAGAGAAAGGAGTTTCAGTTGAGAAAATGCCTCCATGAGCTCCAGCTGTAAGGCATTTTCTCAATTAGTGATCAAGGGAGGAGGGCCCCTTGTGAGTGGTGCCATCCCTGGGCTGGTAGTCTTGGGCTCTATAAGAAAGCCAACTGAGCAAGCCAGGAGGAGCAAGCAAGCCAGTGAGAAACATCCCTCCATGGCCTCTGTATCAGCTCCTTCTTCCTGACCTGCTTGAGTTCCAGTCCTGACTTCCTTTCATGATGAACAGCAACTGAAAGTGTAAGCTCAATAAAACCTTTCCTCCTCAACTTGCTTCTTGGTCATGATGTTTGTGCAGGAATAGAAACCCTGACTAAGACAAACCTTAAGTCTTATCTTTTAAGATAGGATCTTGCTATATGGACCAAGCTAGTGTTGAACTTCCAGTCCTTCTGTTTCTACAAACTGAGTGATACAATTTCAGGAATAGGGCACTTAGGTATCCTTAGCAAATACATCTACCATCTCTGGTTCCTGTTTCCCCAGCTTTGAAATATAAATAAAGCCATGTACCTGTGTACATTTCTACAAATTAAATATATCACTAATTAATATCTAATTAAATATCTAGTACCATAAATACCATATGGTACACTTTTGATAAATTTTGGTAATAATTCTTATTACTGTTTAATTTAAATTCCCTAGTGATATAAGTAATTTAGGAAGTGATAAAGTGATATAAGTAATTTAGGAAGAGAAGGTGGCACGTTCAGATGCATATCAGCAGGTTTACAAATGTGTACTACAGTCATGGGCCTAGCATTTAAATGGTACATATGTACTGCCAGATCTAAAATAAGTAGCACATTGAAATTGAATTTTAGTGGTTGCTTCTAATTTTATTGGATAGAATTAGAGATTTAGAGATAGTGGGTCTTAAGAACACTGGAGTAAAGCATTCTTAAGGACAACTCAGCCTGTAAACTCCTTGTTACAAGGGGATGTGGAACTGGGTTTGATCCTAGAATCTTCACATAGAGCCAGGAGCAGCAATGCACACAGTTACTGGGAAGACTCAGACAGCAAGTAACAGATCCCCATGGCTCATTAGGCAGCTATCCTCACCTACCCAGTGAGCCCAAGGCTAATGAGAGATCCTGTTTCCAAAACAAGATGGATGGGTCTTGATGAAAGACATCTGAAGTTGACCTCTGGCATATAAGTTCACCTGCACACACATGGCCTCACACATACATGGAAAATAAATAAATGAGATGGATGAATGTGTGATTCTAGGTTCTTAATAAATGCCAACTTTCCTTTCTCTCCCACACAGATGAATGAGAAACATGCATGCATGGTACAGGGGAAGGTCGAGACCAGCAGTTTCATTGATAAGATGGGAAGACTAACTGCACATAGCTTCTGTCTGATTATAATGTGTTTACAGATCTTTCATTTCATAATTATGTTCCTCATTAGAGAAGTTTGTCCTAGCATGGCTTTTATAAGAGAAGTAGCTCACATTGTCTGCTCAGTTACCCAGGGCTTCTAGATTAACTCACAGCAACTTTCTTTGTAGGAGACCTTGTGAAAGGATTGAGAAGATGACAAAGTCCTATCCAAGTATTTTCTCACATGGAAGCAGAACAGAAGTCTCTTGCCTTCGTGCAATATGCAGTTATTATGTAATATGTAATTACTAGAAGAAAACCATCTAACCGTATTGATGTCATGTCGTTTGTACATCTTCTGATTCAACACGTGTTTTGGGTTTTGTCTTACCAGTGCCAATATTGCTTCATTAAAGGCAGTTATTAACCAAATATATCAGCAATGCGACTACTATATTACCTGCCACACAATCCTACTTGTTAAATAAAATGGAGTGAGTGCATACCTGATTTGAGGTTCCCAAAAAATAAATACCCTGCTTCCTACAACTTTAATGTTACAGTAGCATTGTTTAATTAACGAAGGAATAGTGAAACCATGGAGAACAACCTTTGCCCTGGGAAGAAACTGCATGAGTCTGACGCATTTTTTGGCAGCTCTGAACATTCTCAAGACTTTCATTATCCCATTACAGTGGGATGGAAGAGTACTGGGAGACAGAGTGGCCTAGGAGAGAGGAAGGTAGTTCTTCATGATAGATAATGAACACCTGCTGTGTCTCCCCTAAGTGCTGACTTCAGCAAGCACTCCAAGGAGATGAGAAACTGGTGATCTGGTAAAATACAGCCTCAGCTAAAGGTCATGTGAAATTGTGGCGGAAACCTTGGGGATGCTTCAGAGTGGGAGCTAAAGAGAGGGGGCTGCTCATTAGAGCTGTATTTAAGCACCCGCTTCACTTTATCAGGGAAATTGTTCATTTGTGTGAAAATTTGACCTCTGTCATTCTGCCAAGTAGGCTTAAGCCCAGGAGCAAGCCAGGCTCACACGAGCTGGCAGAAGTTAAGGCTACCTGGGGACCCCTTTCAAAGGACACCTCGAAGGTTAGCAGCCCAAGAGTTGACCTTCCTTCTTTCATTTCCCTTTTATATCTGTTTGTAAAGTTCAAAGAGTTCCCCTTTCCCCCTGAAAATAGAAAGAACTTCAAATGCAATAAATGATGAAAGATTCCGAAGAAATAAAGCTATAAAAAGAAAAGGTGGAAGGAAAAGATTTCACCTAGGAAGACTGGTTATTTGGGGAAATTAATCCAGGTAAAGAGGCTACATGTACTGTATTTCTCAACTTATATTACACAAACTTTAACATTTCATGGTGGCACAACATTTTAATTAGAAGCAATCTATTATGTTATCTAAGGAAAAGAAGGAAGACTATTCGGATGTCTTCCATCCAAAAAAGCAAACCATTGGGAATTCTTTTAATTATCTAAACATTTGAAATTTTCATTCACAATGAAATGAAAAGGGAAAAGAGAAAAATGGTCCATAACTAGCTATCTGGTACAGTTATTCAATAAAGGAGTAAAGTTGGATGTTTATACTTCATTGCAGTTAACTATATCTTAAATGGATATGTAAAAATAAAAATTACACATTTATAGGATGGAACAATTAATTTTAATACATTTAAACATTATATAACATAATAAGTCTAGCTAGTTTCTCACGCATTTACCAATTTATCAATCTACTGTGACATAGCTGTGCTATGCCCCCAACAGGTTCATGTGTTGAACCATTTGGTCTCCAAGGCTGTGGAACGTTGAGCAAAGAGAGCCTTACTAGGGAAACTGGGTCACTGGGGGTAGCCCTTGGGGTGTAACCTGCCATTTCCTGCCCACTCTCTGCTCCCTGACTTCAGACACAGTGTGACCAACCATCTCACAGTCCTGCTGTCATGCCTTTCCCACCATGGTGGACTGTATTCCCTCCAACTGTGACTGAAAATTAAGTCATTTCTTTTTCAGGTTACTTCATATCAAATATTTAGTCCCCAAAAGTCAAGGAAAATAACAAATATAATTTAGAGCAAAAGCCTTCAGTATCATTCTGGTGGAAATGTAGTGTTCCTGGAGGCCATCCCTAGTCACTCCAAAGTGAAACATCTCCTACTGCTTCTTCCTCCACTTCCCCCCCCCCCCCCCAGCCCATCCAGACACGGTGCACTTGCATTTCATTTCTATGAATTCATGTGATGGTTTGTGTATGCTTGGCCCAGGGAGTGGCACTATTAGGAGGTGTGGCCTTGTTGGAGTAGGTGTGTCAGTGTGGGCATGGGCTTAAGACCTTCACCCTAGCTGCCTGGAAGTCAGTCTTCTCCTAGCAGCCTTCAGATGAAGATGTAGACCTCTCAGCTTCTCCTGCACCATGCCTGCCTGGATGCTGCCATGCTCCTGCCTTGATGATAATGGATTGAACCTCTGAACCTGTAAGCCAGCCCCAATTAAATGTTGTCCTTATAAGAGTTGCCATGGTCATGGTGTCTGTTCACCACAGTAAAACCCTAAGACAGTTCATCATTTAGATTTCTCAAGGACTTAGAGGAGGTACTGGCTTCTATGCCCTGTACAGTTCTTGAAGAGAGTGACGTCCAGTTCCGCTGAGGTTGTGGCAAAGGACGAAATTTCAGTATTTGTGGTAAACGCCATTACACTGTTCTTTTCATCCTCTCGCTCTTTGATGGACACTGGGGAATTCTGGATGGGGGTGTAAAACCATGTGAGCATTCGTCTTTCCACACATTGATTTCCTTTCCTCTGAATACCAGTGAACAGTGAAATTTTAGAGCCTGTGGCGATTCTACTGTCTTCCTTGTTCGAGGAAGCTCTACACCGCTATCACAGCCTGTTATACTGATTACCAAGCAACAGTGTAATCTTTGCTTTCTTTGCCTTCTCGATGCCTTCTGCCTGTATCTACATCCATAGTCTTTGGTCATAGGCACTCTGAGAAGGAGGACTGATGCTTTTTGGGGTTTACCTGCATCTCCCTGACAAGTAGTGACGGGAGGCACTTTCTCACACACCTGCTAGTCATGTGCCTCTTCTTTGGATTTATCTTGATTTTTAAACGATTTTTCGTTGTTTGGGATTTTTTTTTCGTTTTTGTCTATCTTTTATATTTTTCTTCATCATGAGTCTTGTGCGTTTGCAGATGTGTATATGACATATGAGTATATGTGGTCATGTGTGAATGTTGGTTCACAAAGGCCACAGCATGTGCGTGAAGGTTTTGTAGAACAATCTAAGGGGTCAGTTCACATCTTCCATCATGACTGGGACATGGCATCTTTTTGTATCTATGTGAATACCTCACATTAGCATTCCCTCTCATGAAAGTTTCCTGGTACGATTCTCCTGTCTCATCATGGAAGCTCTGAGATTACTGCTCCCAACCCCTAAGTACCACCTCCAGCTTTATCTGGCTTTGGGGAATCTGAACTCAGGTCTTTTTGTTTGCACAGCAAGCACTTTATCCTCTGGGCCATCTCCCCAGCTGTTTGCATAATGCTCTGAGATTAACACCTTTTCATATATATAATTATATATTAGAATATGAATACATATATATGTATGTGTATATATATATATATATATATATATATATATATATATATATATATATATATATATTCCCCATGCTTTGTGGTTTATCTCTGTATTCTGATAATTGTTTCCTTTGCTGTAGAGACAAGTTTTAGTCACATTTAGTTAGTAATAATATATATTTATATTTACTTTGGTTTTCTGTGCTTGAGAGGGGTGGATCTTACCTAAATATTTCTTTCCAGTTGCAATGTCAGGGAAATGTCCATGTTTTCTTTCTTTCAAATCTTATGTGCAAGTCTTTCATCCATTTGAATTTTCTTTTAACTGGCACGATTGAGGAATTCTTTGGATAGGTAACATGTTTTGGCCAGGACCACCAGCTAGCAGGATGGCCCCTCCTCCAACACTCCTCCTTGCACTTCAGTGAACCATCAGTTAGCTGTAGATGTGTTGACTTGCCTCTCAACTCGCTACCCTCGATCATTGGTCTGCATATGTCTGACGCCAGAACCATGCCACAGCTTTATAGCACATTTCAAAACTATGCATGAAATGTCTCCCTTTATTCTTTGGGCTCAAGGCCACTTCAGCCATTCAGGGTTTCATAGAAAATCTGGAGTAATTTTTTGTCATTTGTCTGAAGAGTACCACTGGTCATCTGACTAGGAATGCACTGAACCCTCAAATTCTTTTCTCAGGGAAGAGAGAGCTGCCGTTAATTACCCACTCGACTGAGAGCTTCAGACACATCAAGTTAAGTGCACGTAGGGAAGGATTTCTGAACTCTGTTATGCTATTCAGCTGGAACAAAATACTTGAGAAAACAAAATTATGACAAAAGAAAGGGTTGGTTTGGGCCACAAATGGGTTTTGCTTCCTGGTTGCTTGGTCATGTAGCTTTGGGGATATGGGGGGCAGCATCCACAGAAGAGAACCTTGGTGCACTGCAAAGCCATTTCATGGATGGAAAGAAAGAAGACAGTGGTCGGCTCCCGGGCAACGCCCTTCACAGGAAGCTCAGGCTGACCTAACTTCCTTCCCCAGGCCCTGCCTCCTAGACTTTATACCAGTTTTCCAAACAATGGCACCAGGCAGCCAACTAATGTGCAACACTTGAGTCTTTGGTGAGCATTTACTGTCCAAGGTATCAGATACTTTGTTTTTTAACTTCCTTAAGCAGTCATTTCTCAAGTTCAGTCCAGTGTTCACTGTATTCTTTTACAAGAGGACACTTGGGCCTGGAAAATTTGTTGCAATCTTTCTTTTAAAGCAAATGTGGATTTCTGTTTAATCAAATGCTGAATGTCAACTTGAAGTCAACAGAAGGTTTAGAGACAACTCCCAGAATGAATCACTGGGCAGGAAGGTTCTCCCAGCTCAGAATCTCTAACCTGTAAGATACAACCACTCTGAGTTCCTTATCTATGACCACCTTGGGTCCTTGCCTACAGTGGTGAATCCATTAACACAGCTGTGTGAACGACTAGGAAAACAGAAAAGGCTCTTCCCTTGGAGGGAAACAATCTACTTCCTATAACATTGTTGGTAGGCCATAATTTGCTTCAGGTAGAAAAGTCAATGATAAAATTGATCATATCTGCCAACAGCTGAGAATTGGGCATGAGTGGATACGTCAGGTGCAAGACGACAGTGTGTTTTCAGAGACATCAAGATACTTGCTGTGTGTGTTGTTGTCTCTGGTTATTCTTTTCTCCTCTTTCCCACTCAGATAGTTTATAAATATCAGAAATTACACACTCTGTTTTTATATGATGTTAAAATGAAAGACAATACATCTCAAACACTCTCTGTGACCTGTAAGGAACACACTCTGCAACATGTGATGTGGCATTTAAGTTCTGATCATTACTAGGAACCCTATGAAATCTCCAAATACCTTTTATCTCTCACGTAAACCGTAACTGAAAAGGATTTCAAGTACTTAAGAACTGAAACCGTGAGACCACACTTCTGCAGATAAATTGGTGACCTGGTGTTCTTTATTTATGTAATTATTTCAATTGATCCCCTCACTGTTAGAATTCTCTACATCTTCTAAATCTTATAAGGAACTGATTACCACACAAGGTGGACTATCTGAGATGACTTCTAGCACCCTCAAAAACGATCTGTTTTTATCTTGTTGTTTTGTTTTTTCCTAAGGAGAAGAATCATTGTCGTCCAGAATATTATTAGAATTCGAAGATTTGAGGCGAGGTGAATAACTTGAAAGATCTGATGGCTTTCCCAGCCACTGCCTTCTGGAGCTAATTTGTATTGCTTATGGTAATAGTGCCCTCCAGAGGAATTTCGCAGGAACTTGAAAAGCTAAAATGGTCCAAGGAAAATTGAGACTGTGCCAATGAGAAATGGAAACAAAAGGTTCCAGAACTAAATTAACATTTTGACCGAACATGTCTCTTATGTAAAATTTGATGCTCAAAGCCAAAATTGCATTCATAATGACAAATATACACTTCTGAATGTTTCAGACAATTCTTGAATATGGATGTGCTTAAAATTAAACGAAAAAGGAAAGAATAAAAAGATTGTGATTATAAAATTTAAAATCGTGATTGCACTGTTTCTTCCCTTTCAGTTCTGGAGCGTCATCTTCAGAAGTTAGTTTGAATAAATATTAACAGTACTGCAGTCAACATAAACTGTTGCCATGAGTTATTGAAAAGAAATTGAAATGAGGGCAACCAAAGCCATAATTATCGATAACAAGCCAAAATTGACATCATAAAACACTAACAGGTTAAAATTAGAAAGGGATATAAAATATGTGATCTTTCTTTATCATTGATACTTCCTTAATTCTAGAGTACTGTGATGACTATTTCACAGAACAATTTGTCACCATGTCAAAGTGACTTTGTTTCACACCGTGAATTAAATTTAAGAGAAAGGCCGTCCGTGTCCAGTGATTTCTGGCTCCTCATCACACACCACGGTGATCTCCTCCATTTGACCTCTTAAAGGAGAGGTCAAATTAGCAAAAAATGCTTCCTTTCAGTGATATACAAAGAACAACGATTACGGGCAGTTAAAAATTAAAACACAACGTCAAAATGTCTTTCAGAGAAAAGCTGTATGGAAAAGATCGGAGAAGCCTGTTTGGTGAGGACATAAGGATACCCATCAAAGCAATCATCTTTAAAACGGCAACAATAAGGGAACTGATAATGTTTCTCCTACCACGCCTGAGTCTCCAGTGACGGAGTCTAGCCTTAAACTGGGAGTCCAAATAACCTTACCTGCCTTAAATTCATTTTGTTGTGTATTTTGTCCCACAAAGAAGAAAAGAAGCTGATGTAAGTCCTAAGTCTGTCCATGCATGACTGCTATGAACCTACAATTCAATAAGTTTAAAAGCTAACCGTATTAAATCATGAAAATCACAGTTATGTAACAGGAATAGTTTTACTTTTTCTCACCACTGATTATATCTCCTCATTTTTGACTTTGATAAATAAACTTCTAATCCTGGGTCAGGCAAGTAGCTCTGTGTGTAATGTAATGCATGCTGAGCATGGCGGCGCTTACATTTATTCCCAGCAACTGGGAATACACAGAGACAGACACTCCAGGGTCCTGCTGGCCAGCCAGTCTAGATTCACAGCATGCTTCGGATTCAGTGAAGAGACCTTATCTCAAAAAAATACAATGGAGACTAATAATAGACAACTCATAAAACCAACCTCTGGTCTCTACAAATGCACAGAGGCAAGCACATATGTACAAAGATACACAACACATACACACACACATATGTATGCAAGCACATGCCACATATATACAAATCAATAAATCGACAAATAATGGGTAAAAATCTAGTTCCCATATCTGTAATAGACTGTTTAGTATACAATGTCCAAACAAACTACACTATTTTAGCCCTTACTCGCCTGAAGTCATTTTTAATTTGTAATTATTACAGAATATTGCCAAATATAACCTATCAATGTGAATGATTGTCATTGGTCTTTCAGAATGTTCATTCAAACATCTTAGAGAAAATTGCTGAGGTGCATAAAGTCAACATTAGTACAACTTGAGCAATTAGCAATGCTTACTGAAATAAGTCTGTTATAAAACCAACAGTTTACACTCCAGGCACAGGAAGAGTGCCTGCCTATCAACACAGATCAAGAATGCACATGAAAATTTTAGGTGACTGCTACTTTCACTGTTACCCCATGGCATGTCATTTTGGGAACATGAATTGATTATGAATTTAGAGAACACCATTACGATGTAAAAGCCCTCTTTTTTTCATTTCTTGTTCACATATTCTGCTAATCTTCTATAGTTACAATTTTAATCATTTGTATTTCCATGTATTGAAAAAAAATACCTCTTGGTGGCCTTTATTTTTCATGCCATGCTTGCTAGCATAGTCAAAATACAGTTTTTAAAACGTTGTGTTTATAATGTACTTCCTGTAATAATTTCTTAAGGCATTTTCCTGAAAAGACATTCCAAAAATCTTAAAGATAGTTCTTCCTATAGGGTAAGAAAAAGCAATAAAAATTCACTCATTCATGCAAATATAGGCAATGATACATGATTGCATGTAGAGGTTCATTTTGACACATGACTAGATGCACCAATAGTTCCTATGCACATGCAAGCAAGCATGTGTGCATGTACAGTAACTATTGTTCCTATATCAGTCAGAGTTAAGCTATTTGTCTACTGTCACTTTTTAAATTATTAACTACAAATGCTAGAATGCTGTTACTTTTTAAATTTCATTTATAATCATAAATGCTTTAACAGTTTGCTCAGAAATTTCTTGGACTATTCCTTGTAAACTACCATACCATCAAATTATAATGAAATTTAATTATTTTAAATTATTTTTATTTTCCTTATGATACAGTTTTAGTGTTTCCAATGTAACAATAGAAATAACATTAGTAGCTTTATATAATTTCTCATGAAAACACAACTCTTAAGATGGCTCAGTAGTTAAAAGCACTGGCTGCTCTTCCATAGGACCTAGGATGGATTCCAGCACCCACATGGCAGCTCACAACTGTTTGCAACTCCTGTTCCAAAGGTTAAGACAACCTCTTCTATCTTCTTTCAGTGCCAGTCAGACATATGGAGCACAGACATTCATGGGCAAAATACTCTTGCACGTAAAATAAAAACAATACAACTTTAAGAATTAAGGAAATGTATTTTACCTAAAGATTATGTAACTTATTTCACTGGACATTGTATTAGGTAATTTTCAGTTTTAATTTTAAAAGTTATCATCATCATCTAGGGCTCATTCATTAATATTCAAGCCTGTGAAATTGAGCTCAATCCTCAAGAACTCACAAAGAAATGCTGGATGTAATGGGGCATACTTGTAATTCTGGCACTGGGCATGTAGAAACAGGTCCTGAACTCTTTGCTCAGCCAGCCTAGCCCAGGTGGTGAGATCCTGGCCAAGTGAGAGAACCTGCCTACAGCTGGTACAGACAGAGAAGGCACCTAAAAGTCAAGCTTTGCCCTCCATACTCATGCACATGCCCAAGAATGTACACCCTTATATACATGCAAACTCACAAGAACACACACACAGCCATGTAATATGCAAAGCTTCTAAGTGAACTGAGATAATCACAATGTTTCCCTATTTGCTTGACAATATACAAGCACCATTAATGAATTTTAATAATAAAAGCATTGTAAGATTAAAGTAAACTTGGTTAAGGTTATTGTTTGAGTTCTTACAAAAATGCTGCATACAGAAATTTTGGCTGTATATTCAAAAAATTAAACTATAGTTTCCATTTATTTGCATCTATGGTATTTTATTTATTTTTCTCTAACCCTACTATTAGAGCAACTTCATAAGGTAGTTAGTAAATACACATCTTATCCAGTCTCTAAAATGACTCAGTGGGTTAAGTGCTTGCCCTATAAGCATGAGGACATGAGTTGAGACCCCAGTACCCACGTAAAAGCCAAGTGTGGCATCCAATATCTGTAGGAACTCCAACAGGTGCTAAGGTACCCAAGACAGGAGGATTTCAGGGGCAGACTGAACACTCAATCTAGTTGAAATAGTGAGCTCCAGATACAGAAGGTTATGAATTAATACAAATCTTTATCATCTTGTACTACCATAGTTCAAGAATTGAGAAGGTAGAGGATATCTAAATAGAGGGGGACACTGAATGTTAACCTCTGGCTTCTATGCACACACATACAGATGAGCACACACACAAACACCATACATTCATACATACATCACACACACAAATAGATAATTATATTTCCCTCCACAGCTTCTGGTCACTTCCTGAACAGCTCTTTCAAGATGTTGACTTCCTTGCAAGTTTTAGTTTTAACTCGTAATCTTCAAAGTAACCACGAGTCCAAGTTTTGCATCTCACCCTTTGCTTTGTCCACTCATTGCATCACTGAGACTTCTTAAGATGTCTGACAACTGAGCTATACGACTCATGGCAGCCAATTTCCAAATGTCAATTGTCTGGAGGCACAAGCTTTAATGCCGCAGTATACATACACTTAATTTTAATGAGTGAAGCATTTGCATTCACCAACTGTCTGTCACCGTAACAAAAGCCTGAGATAAATTCACTTAAAACAAAGAAGGATTTAGTTTTAGCTTGTGATTTCAATTCATGGCAGTTGGCTCTATTCCTCTGGGCATGTAATGAGACAGAACAGCATGATGGGATTGTGTGGCAAATATGGCTGCTCCCTTGGTAGTGGTTGGGAAAAAAAGTCAAAGCGGAAGTATTTGGGATCACACCAATCCTGCAATGTCATGCTCCCAATGTACTAACTTCCTCCCATAGAACTCTGCCTCTTAACACTAACCTTTAACATGTTAAACTTCTCCCACAGCACCAAAACAACAAGACTTTAACACATGAATATTTTATTAAACATTTCAGATTCTCGATACAGATGGACATGTGCAGAGGACAAAGACTGCATGTACAGAAAGATATTTCAGATGGATGTGAGCAAGATTATTAAGAGTATTTACAGAAATGGTGTATAGTATCATGTTTCCATGAGGTGTATGACTCAGTGTGGAAGTCAGAGATCCTTATAAAAACTAAATTTATTTCTAGAAATGATAAACAGGCTGGTCAGGTGGCTCAGATGTTAAGAGTATGTACTCTTCTTACAGAGAACCCAAGTTCAGTTCCCAGCACCCACATCAGATATTTCATGTAATTTTCTAACTCTAGTTCCTGGAAGATCTGGTTCCTTTCACCCCCATGGGCAGCTGTAAGTACATGCACAAATCCTCACACCAACACACAAAACACAATAACAGAGCGCTTGCTGACAGGCATTGCTGGGGGCCCGCCCTGGCCTTTGGGTTTTAGAACTGAGGTAGAACACAGAGTTGGATGAAAGCCAAAAGACTGATGATCTCTAGCCTTGTAACTCTAACTGTCCTGGGGGCTACAAGCTGATGGCTTCTGGGAACTTGACACTCTGTCTGTGTCTGAAACACTCTGTTGCTTAGTCTGTGTCTGAAAACTGCTGACCTCTTTTCTCTTTAACTATCTGTGCTTAAATAAGTACTGAGGAAACTTAACTCTTTAACTCTTTTATTATTTGTGCTTAAATAATCACTAATTTCTGGTGAATTAACACAGGCTGTTAGCTTCAGGGAATTAAGGATTTAATTCCTGTTAGGCCTCCTTTCTTTGGTGAGTCAGCCAGGAGCCCCTTCCTGGATAGGCAAGAGGCTTGGAGATCATTCAGTTTTTTTGAACCAGAGAGAAAAGGAATGCAAAGACATCCTTTGCACAGACAACTCACACTACACACACACACACACACACACACACACACACACACACCCCTCACATGCAATGGCAAGTGGCTACACCAACTTTCTTTATTGGTTTCGGCTTTATATAGGTTTTAAACAAAAGTTCTCTATGTAAGAAAGAATTACCTAATAGATAAAACGTTACCAAAAAAAGGTGGAGTTGCAGAAAGGTATCAGTAACAAAGCAGTGTTCCATACTTTAAGCTCATTATAAGTTCCAAACAACAGTTTTTACATGGTCTTGCCTTATCACAGTGCATATCTATGGCTTCATCCTTGAACTTGAATGTTTTTCCTTGAACACAAATTTATCCCAAGCCTATTTCTCTTTTTGGTGTAATTATGGAAGCTCATTATAGTTCTTATTATACAGCCTTTACTTATTATTATGAGAAGTGGATGCATTCTATTCTTGATTCTATCTATGTTACATCTTTCTAGTAAAACAACTAAAATCATCTCTTCAAACTTTCTAAGATTATTTGAATCAAATCAGGAATCCTAAAAAAATCATTAGTTCATCTAAACAGCATTAATTCATGAAAATTCATCTTTATGTTGATCTGCACAAAGTCTGCTAAATGCCTAGAAATCCTTAAGGTATGTAAAGGTGACAGAAAAGGCATATCAGCTGCAAGAAGCAATCCTGGGAAAGTCTCTTGGGTCCTTGTTTCTCAAAGCCCACCCATCAAAGACCATGCAAAGTTGGTGGGCCACCTCCAGCAAGGTCACCAGCTAGCCTTATTCTTTCCTAGAGGGCTCCTGACAATCCCTAGATATGATTCCAAGAACCATATCAATTGCATATAGGATCCTTTATTCTCTGAACTCCAGCCAGGGAATGCTAGTTCTGATGATCTATGTTATCATCTGACACGTGCATTTAAAGGTCAAGTTTTTATGAGATGACAACTGTATCTCCAGGAAAGGTAAACATAGGATAGTTTGATCAGAGAGCTAAATCACTTTAGAGTGAAAAGGACACGATTTTTCCCCTTAAAATTTATATGTATTATTTACTTGATATATGTGTGTGTGACTGTCTAAAAGTGTGTGAACCTCACATGCAAGTACATGCTGTGTCCAGAGAGGACATCAGATACCCTGGGGATACAGGCTGTTGTGAGCTGCATGTGAAGCTGCATACAAAGCCTGGGTTCTCTCCCAACTCAACAAGTACTCTTAACTGCCAAGCCATCTCTTTAGCCTCAAGGATACCATGTGTCACCATTGTCACTCAGGAACTGGCTAGACAGACTTTTTAGTGTTGGGTGCTTGGGTGCTTGGGGTACTCAGAACTAAAAGAGTCAGATTGTTATTTCAGGAGAAAGAACTTAGCAAACTCCCTGCCACCGACAAAAATCTACATTTGGAGTGAAATGTTAAATTTTGTAAACCCTGTATCTATCACTCTGAACGTTCTATGTTCTGGGAGCTTCAAGATTTAGGTCACTGGTGAACTGAACAAATATGACTAATTCAGCTTGTGAAATGAAATACAGTAATATTTAGAACATGATGCAGCCCAGTAAATCTGTCTTTTTCAAATAAACAATGCGCCATGTTTCCAAGTCATAGAAGTAAATAATGTTGGAAAGTAATTAGTGATTTTTAATGTAATTCTATGTGAGCTATTTATTAATTGGATTACTACTTCTATGCTGTAACTAGTATTTAAGCAATTACTATTTGATGACTTTTATATAATGTTGAGTAGCAATATCCACAGGACCAAAATCGCTAGTAAGATACTCATCCCTTTCCAAACAGATAATGTAGAGAGGCAGAGTATAAAAGTACATTACATTTTGAAAAAAAAAATCATGACCAGTCATTAGAATCCATATATTACTAATTTTCATAAGTTTAAAAATAAATGCCAATATGTTCTTTTCTTTGTTTAGGACACATAGCACTGTTTTCTTCAAAATGTCTAGTTATTTCACTATGTGGCCAACTGGATACTGATTTTTAAGTTAAATTGACAAATATATGTAATATATGTTTTACATGTTTTTCTATTTTAATTTAATTTAACAATTTCACATATAGTATTTCTCAAGCCATGGAAACTCTCTTTAATGATACTAAACTTTAAGATTTTTTTTTTTTTTTTAAATTGCCATCAGGAAGTTTTCGGCAGAGCTGAACAGAGCTCTAAACCTGAAGAGAGGAAAGAAGTCAGTAATCTTACAGAGAAGTCAGAGACTAGATCCACACTGACAGCAACATCTGTGTAGACTAATAGCTTTTAAAAGGCCTGGCAAGCCCCTGTTTTGCTGGAACTTCCACACCACTTCTTGGAAGTTGGTGAAACAGCAAGGTTATTGTTACCACCTGTTGCCTGCTAAGCTGCAGCAAAAATAGGTGTTGATAGCAATGGTAACAGGAAAATTTGAGAGTAGTCGTACCAGCCACTTACTTAGGGTGTTCAAACAAATCATGAGGAACGTGCAGTTTTATTTGTGCCTCAGCTGATAAGCTAAGACAACAGTGAGCAAACCCCATTAGTGATTAGTAAATTATTACACACAGCCCGAGCTGCCGGCTGCTCCCTCATGGCATTCCTGATGGCAGAGGAAGAAGAGACAGGGGCGAAACACACGAAGGTACGGTGTGCTGTGAGACATTGTAGTGGAATCGTAAATGGATGTTTGCTAAAGACAGTTGTAGACATTCCCGATTCATGTAAAAGTATGAATTCTTAAATGCAGTTAGGAATCTATAAACAATCCTTTTCTTTCTCTCTCACTTCTCTGGGTATGGACTAATTTCCAACACTGTCTTCTGGAATACCATTTGAAAGGGCAGGATATAGCAAGAATTATTACTGCCATAATTTAATTTTTGAGGTTCATGGTAAAAATAAATTTTAAAGACTCAGAAAGGTCAAGTTATATGTCACGATAGAACCTTACTTTCACCTGTTCCAAAGTACAACCGGAGTGTAAAGAAAGAATAGAGTGCCGTAAAAGAATTCAAGCTACTGAGGACAGCTGTGAGCATGCAGAACTGAAGCCCAGTCATGATGGATGACTGCTGTGCTCTCAAGATGCCAACAGCAAGAAAATAATGTCGTTATCCCTAAGCTGTCAATTATCACTTTGCATCTGTTAGTTTGTGAAAATGGCTTCCGTGAACTGCATAATCCCATTGGCTATTATTTCTCTCGGTGCCAAACAGAATTTCAAATCTGAGAACTTTCTCTGTGACTGATACAAGCTTTCATTTTGCTAGTGTGAGTTATGCTGGTATTATGCAAAAGCAAAATTCACACACTGTGGAAAATATTTAAAGATACTCATAAAGCACTCTTCATTAACATTCTAGGTATGACAGCAGACATTATGACTTCATGCTGATATAAATAAGACTGTTGTAAGTTTACAAAGGTCTGGGCTTCACAAGCACTAGATAGTTGTACAATTTATTAAAATCAAAGAATGAACAATTTAGTAAGTCAGTGTTTGAAATATATACAAAGAGGAAAGTACAGAATTCTGACAGGCAATTAAATGAAGTTAAAATTCATAAGAAGAAATAGGTGAGGGGTGTGTGTGTGTGTGTGTGTGTGTGTGTGTGCGTGTGTGTGTGTGTGTGTGTGTAAAAAGACAGAGACGGAGATAAAAAGGAAGAACAAAAAAAATTTTCAAAGTTTCAAAATTCTTTGGAATAAATTTGCTAGCGTATTTAGTTGTAAGAAGTTAAACGCTATTTCCAGACTAATAACAAAATAAATTTCAAGCATAAATATGTATTGTATGTATATATTACAGTTAAAGTTATAAATCTGAGAACTCCGCAAGATTGAGTTCACAGAGACTATCACTTTGATTGCGGCTTACACAAACCCTCAGGGGTTAAGAGCACTGACTGTTCTTCCAGAGGTCCTGAGTTAAATTCCCAGCAACTGCATGGTGGCTCACAACCATCTTTAACATGGATCTAATACCTTGTTCTGCTGTGTCTGAAGACAGCTATAGTGTGCTCATATAAATAAAATAAATAAATCTTTAAAAAACAACAACAACAAAAAATGGCCGGGCAGTGGTGGTGCACACCTTTAATCCCAGCACTTGGGAGGCAGAGGCAGGTGGATTTCTGAGTTCAAGGCCAGCCTGGTCTACAGAGTGAGTTCCAGGACAGTCAGGTTTACACAGAGAAACCCTGTCTAAAAAAAAGAAAAAAGAAAAAGAGGAAAGAAAGAAAGAAAGAAAGAAAGAAAGAAAGAAAGAAAGAAAGAAAGAAAGAAAGAAGAAAGAAAGTGAGGCACAGCCAATCCTAAGGACAGTCATGTTGGTGTTTCCAGAGCAAGGCAGAAGTATGACCGCCCTTAGGGCAGATTAGCAATGAGACCTGACCTGACTGATTGAAAGGACCAGGGTAAAGAGCAAACTCTACACCACTGTAGACCTGGAAGCCAAGAGGTCAGCTCAAGTCTGTGCAGGCTGGGCTCTCTGACGGACAGGTTGGTCTCTTCTCATGGAAACTTAGTGATTCTCACATACTTGTTCTGCATACTGTCATGCAAACTAACAGGAACCAGCCATATCTACATAGCACAGAGTCTACCCCCATATTTCCCAGATAATAATAGACTGTTATTAATATGATGGAGGAAATGAGTTATGTAAAACAGAACATATACTTAATAAATTCAGAGAGGCCTTGGTTCTGAGGTGACTTCTGAGTCCTTCCTATGTCCTTTATTCAAAGTACTGCATAATCAGACCCTTACATTTTGAATATTTTTTTCTCAAATCCCAACACAAATAGAACACTCATTTAAAAGACTATATTTACTCGACCCCAGTAACTTTCCAACACAGAAATTATCAGTGGTTCCTTTCTAGATGCTTTTTTTTTTTTTTTTTTTTAACCAGAGACCAGGCTCTTTTCTTGAATGCATAGAATGGACACACAGTTGATTCAAACCAGAATTTCTAAGAAAGTGCATGCTTCGTTTGATTCTGGTAATGAGAATCAGGAAAGGCCAACTGTCTCCTGTCCCAGGCAAACGAAACGAATGTCTTGTAATTAGTGAAGAGCTAGTAACTGGAGGAGTGCTAGAGGTCAGCTTGTCCTGAAAGGTCCTTATCCTAACTTCAGGAGGCAAATTTACCCTCAGCCCTAATCCTACACACCCAAAACAGGGGAAACAGCAACTAGGAACCGAAGAAGCTCTTCGTGTCCACAAGGTGGCGCTCTCCAACAGTTAAAGCAGATTTGCTTCGCGGAGAAAAAGAACAGATGCAAGGTCATTTACAACCTCCTTAAAGGAAATTTGGAAAACGGAACACGGACTCGCCCTGTTTTCCTCTCTTCAAGTAACGTAAAGCTACCGTATGCCTTCCCTTTTCTGTGATTTTACCCGCTGTCTGGAAAACAGCACACGGAAGTTTAGATACTTCAAATAAGGAAAATAGACAAATGAATGAAATTGCTATTATCAGAAAAATATATCAGCTGGATCCAAGAGTATGCCGACTTTTTTCTTTTCTTTTTTTTTTTTTTTTCTTTTTTTTGCCTTGTTAGTGCTCGGCTATTACATCGGTATGAATGCCATTTTGTGTCATATAATTGCACATTCAAATCTATGTGATGGCCATAGAAATCACATGACCATAGAGAGTTATAATTAGATTCAGTTGTCAAAAATAAGAATACAAAACTTCAGCTGTAGGAACAAAAGAAAGCCAGGGGGAAAGTGGACAAAATCTTATTTATTCTGAGAAGAGAACAAAAGTTCTCCGGAGTCATGTGTGGCACTGGGGGTTAAAATGCCGACTTTAACAAATTGTTCTACGTGCAAAGATCTAGCATGTCCACGGAGCCTCTTAATAATCACCCCCTCTGCTTCCTCAAGGCAGAGATTACATAGCCAACACCCTTTCCCCAAAATATGTAAGAACAAGGTTTGGACTTTTTAAACCTTGACCATCAGACACCTGTGATTTTTAGTTTCGATATTCCACACAGTGTATAAATATTCACATGGCACCTACTTTTTAGGAATTGAGAGGAATTACCTATATGAAACCAGTAGTCTTTCTTAAATAAAAAATAATGAGGGTATTCAAATTATATATGATATTCGGACAATAGGCATGTCTATATACCTGAAACACACTCCCATTTACCATAAACTATTCAACTGTGTGAAAGCATGCACCTGTGTTTACTCTTCAAATTCTATTAAAATTATAGTTGTTTCCAGGAAAAGTATATTTTAGAGATGGAACACTCAGTTGAAAACTGTAGGTATAACTCGCCAAATAATAATGTTTGGAAATAGGTAGGTTTAATATTTTTTGGTCATAGACAAAAATATTACAAGTCTATAAGGAGTGCAGATTGGTCCAGAGCATGACCTCGGGTGGAGCTGTCATGATGCAGTTCCCTGAATGCCTATTATTGCATGCAAAGGGGACAAAGGTCACACTATTACTTCATCGCTGTTGTTGTTTTATTAGGTAGAGTGTACATGGAGATTTACCTGCTGTTAAATGCCACAGGGGGTATAATCCTGTCCAGATACAGAACATTTCAACCAACCCATGAAGACCTCCCTCAAACGCCCTTCACGTAAACCCCATCCCTCACGCCAGGGGCAGTTGCTGTTTAATTTTCTGCTGATAGGATTCAGAACATGCCACCATCCCCATTATGACATCTGATGAGCCGTAGAATTAGGAAAGTCACCCTCTGACCTTCTCCTGCCCTCTGCCTCTAACGTAGATTAAACAGTAACAGTGGCCTTTCCTTCAAAGTAGGGCGTAAGGCTCACATTCCAGAAGAAATGTCTTTATCTCTAAAGACACAGGGACACAGGGACCAATGAGACTTGCTACTTGTTACTGTTAGCTCACACCCTGCTGATGGGAATCCCATTTCTACAGAGCTACACCCTTCACCAAACCTAGCCAAGCACACTGGCTGGCGGCACACAAGTGTGGCTGTGTCTTTGGGTCTTCATTTATGAAAGGCCCTATGCATGTAAAACCTATATCAACTCAATCTGTCATTCTCTCTCTTGTTAATCTGTCTCCTATTAGGTAACTTTGACAGGAACCATGACATAAAGAAATTACATTTTCTCCCTTACATGATCATCCAATTTTATTTCCACTTTTATAGATCTCTGAGATTATCCTGTCCAGACAGTCTTTCATTTCCTCTGACAGGCAATGAAAATCCTGGTACCCCAGTGTGTTCCCAGGCTTGGTCAAGTATATAGTACCTAACAGTGGATTATCCCTGTTCTCTGACAAAAGGGAGTCATGAATATGCATGATAATATTTCTATAGGTTGTTCTCTTGTCTAAATTTTGAAATAATCTTTGTCTGTTCTTTTCCAAACACTAAACGAATAAGGGTCTGGGCCTAATTCCTAATTCCAAAACTCAATACTGGACAATAACATTGTAAAGTTTTCAACTGGATGCTCCCTCTCTGAAGTATATTTTCAGGAATAACTAACTTCAATAGAATTTAGAAAGCAAATATCATTATAGATTTCCACATCCCTTTTTGTTATTAAGTGTTGGGGATCAAACTCAGGACTTCAAATTTTCATGGTAAGCCTCTATTTATTTATGCAAGTAAATGTTAATAAAATAATTATTTGAACCTATACATGTAAATTAAGGTAGTTAATGCAGCTTTAATCTGTGGTCTGAAAAAAATACAAAAAGTGGAATACTATAAATTAGGCCTGATTTCTCCTTTGTGTTCTTGCTCTCTGGTAAGAGCCAGCAATTGAGCTTTCTTCTCAGCACCAGGTCTCCACACCTCCACAGTAAAGCAGGGGTGTGCTTGGGATCAGGGTGGAGACAGAAGGAAGGGGCACAAGAGGCCTTTGAAGTGCTGTTTCTATGGAAGGTGAGGATGAAGGATGCAGAGGACCGAGCTGCAGCCAATTCGCCAGAGATGCAGTAACGCACACCCCCACGGGTACCTCTGCTTCATTCACATGCTCCGTATTCAAAGCCCCTTGCAGGAAAAAGGAGGCGCAGAGAAAATAGGAAAACAGATTGATCGTTGCCATTTCTCAACGCAGTACAAATCCTACTAGAAAGGAGTTTTAAATATTCCCTGCCTGGGCAGAGACATCATCTCCTTGACTGAGTGGCAGATACACTGTCAGGGTAGAGGAAAGAGTCATGTATTGTTCCTCCTGTCCCTCCTCTTTGAGATCCTCTGTCCACATATCCACAGGAAATGAGTTGCTTGTAGCCATCTTGACTGATCCACACTTCCCCGGGTAGTGTCAATATTCAGTAAGTGAATTCTGCATTCTAGTTTATCCATTACACTCAGACAACTACTTGTTTATCAGACAGTCATCGTCTGCTGAGAAAACGACAAATCATGCCCTCCTTTGGGCTCGACACACGTGTCTCTGTTCTGTAAACAGCTTTAAGGTTAGGCACACACTACTTTTTCCAGATCAGTGAGATTCCCACAAAATCTTAGCATTCTTCTGGTCGGGTGGCCAACAATCAGATCCCTGAACAAATAACCACAGCAGAAGAGCTAAGTCCCAGGCAATGTTGTGATGGCTTCAGATTCTCTTTCTCTATTTATTAGTTTCTTCATTTAGAAAGCTTTGCTCTCCCTCAATTTAAGGGTATCCATTTCGAAGCTATCTGAAAATATCCCTTCAGATAAGAAAACATCATCCTTAACCTGACCTTTGAAACCAGACTGAACTCAATAACTGACCTGCTTTAATGTGGTCAGAAATTATTAATGTGCTTGAAGACACCAGAGGATCATTTGCTGCTAAAGCTACTTGCCTAAAGTCATGTTTTATAAAAAGTCGAAGTTCACCTTGCTACATACATGAAGAAATCACCGCCACCCCTCAGCTCACGGTGTTTTCTCTGTGTTCTGAATATTCCTAAACAGCTAGCAGAGGTTAGACACTCTTTAGCCAGTGAGTCAATCTGAAAAAGAAATTCAAGCAAAAAAAAAAATCTATTGTTTTCTTACAGAATAGTTAGTCCTTATCAGTCAGTATCAGACTCTAGGTTTTTACAATGCAGTCTCTGTGTTCTGCGTGGTTTTTTTTTAACTGTGGGGCCCGTGTCTTTAATTATCATGCAGGAATACATTTTCCATAACAAGCTATGCTTATTTTTAAGGTATATTTTTGTGTGTATGGGTTTTTTTTATCTGCATGTATGTCTGTGTACCATATGCATGCAGTTCCTGCAGAGGTCAAAAGAAGGCAGGAGACTGCATGGGCCTGGAGTTGCAGATGGTTGTGAGCCGCCATGTGGGTGCTGGGATTGAACCTGAGTCCTCGGAAAAGGCAGCCTAATACTCTGAACCGCAGGACCATATCTTCAGGACCCAAGTTAGGATTTATTTAAGATTTGGTGCTATTAAAACAAAAACAAAGAAGGAGTCGGGCAGTGGTGGCGCACGCCTTTAATCCCAGCACTTGGAAGGCAGAGACAGGTGGATTTCTGAGTTCGAGGCCAGCCTGCCTACAAAGTGAGTTCCAGGACAGCCAAGGCTATACAGAGAAACCCTGTCTCAAAAAATAAAAAATAAAAAAAAACAAAGAAGGAAATGAAGACTATGGTTTTAAACAAAGTTTTTAAAAAGGAGAGGCAGATGTCTCGTTAAACCATTGCTAGCCAAGTGGTAGGTGGCTCAGTGTACTCAGGCCCTTTCTGTCATCCTATGGCTGTATTCAGAGCAGCTCTCAGCTGCTGTCATTGTACAATGGTCAGAGTGCCAGATTCAGTATATGCTGTGCTCAGAGAGAAAGAGTACCCATATACATGAAACAGCCAGAGAATGGGTTGCAGTTTAAAGATTTATTTATTTATTTATTTATTATTTATTTTATTTTATTTTATTTTATTTGTATGAAAATACTGTAGCTGTCTTCAGACACACCAGAAGAGGGTATCGGATCCCATTACAGATGGTTGTGAACCACCATGTGTTTGCTGGGAATTGAACTCATGACCTCTGGAAAAGCAGTCCGTGCTCTTAACCACTGAGGCATCACTCTAGTGCAGATACCAGTTGTAGTTTAAATCCCATTAGTCTATAGCTTAGGATCACAGCCATGACTCTCATCAGAGTGTCAAACGGTTGACCCTCTGTCGTGAAAAGAGATTAAGAATATGCTGTATGGGTGACACTTTACAGTCTGGCATGCTACTGTATTCATTAGAAAGAATCTAAATACTTACAGCATAAAAAGTGCAGCTAACACAGAAAATCAAGTGTTTTCTACAATGAAAGGCAGGAGCTGTGCTTTCTAAGCTGGATCAGAGCACAGTGAAGATAAAGTCCCAGGGCCTGAGGTAACCCCACGCCTTGGAACTATGGAGTAGCAATGTCCCAGGTTAAAACTAATTTCCAAACCAACAATCTGGATGGAAGTGTCACTCCTGCCTTTGCTGAGGTGCACTCCGTCGTGCATATATCCAGCCTGGTCTTCAGTGAACCTTTCATGTAACTGGATAAGATTTCAAACCAAAGTGATTGGATTAATTTCACTAACATGTATACTCTTGGCTTGCACTAGCCTTGGAAACACCAATATCAGCTTCTTGTTCTTTTATCCTGCATTTGAACACATCGTAGTTTTGATAGCTTAAAGGTTCTAATTTATAAAGACTTTGTATTCTTATGGATTTTTCCCCCATCGTCCCTAGTTGAAATGAAAGAAAGGACTAATAACTTTCTTTTTAATATAACAGCCGTGTGGCTCACAGTTGGTTTGCAGGTAACTTTATCAAGACATTTCCCTGTCCTTTTCATTTTCCTATATTTAAAATGCAGATATATAAACTATAGCTTCACACTCATATCCCACTGCCTGTAATTTTCATCAAGGTATCAGATCACGTTGCTAGCATGCTGTGGCGCTAGGCAGAAGTTGTATGTAACACATTTCAGGATAGCATGGGACTGCTGCTCCCCATTGACCACACACTACCTAATAATACCCAGCTGCTGAATGCCAGCTAGATTCTGTCAGAGTCTGTTATCTAGTGGATAAGTTTCTGCTCCAAAAGGTTCTATGCAGAGGAATTAAGAAGAGAGCGAGGGTATGTTGAGCATATAAAAAATATACCACAGTCAGCTTCAAGGTTTAATCACAACTCTTTGCATTTAGTTTTAAAAATTATTATCAACTTCTTTCCCAAGTCCAAGGTCAATGGACATCTTCCCCAGACTTAGAGCAAGAGTGGTGACTGATAACCAGGCATTTTGAGTGAAGAATCTATACAGAGGGGAAGATGACACTTACAGAAAATCAATACGTACCTTGGCATTAATTCTATAAGTCAGATTCTGGGGACTCTTGAGGAAGATACTAGAAATTCTTGGGTTTGCTACTTTTAAATGTCTCCTCTTGTGATGAAACACAAAACCAAAAGAACATAAAGGACACATAAATGATCCGAGCATAAAGCCATCCAGCGGCAATATCACGAGCTTCTCTAATCCCAGCATGCACCTGTGGGTAGCGGGGAATAAAGAACCTATGGAACAAATAGCCTGGCTTACACAGGAATGAAGAGGCCCTATCCCAAAACATGGTTGAAAGGTGAGAACTCAAATCTGAAGGTTGTCCTCTGAAGCCTGTGCATGGGGACAGCACATCCTCACAACCGTAAGCACACATGCAAACACACACACACACACACTCATACACGCATATACACATACATGCACACATATATGTATGCGTGTACACACACACGGCACGGCCATATCCACTGGGAATGACATGAATTATGAAGCCATCACAGCTGCTTAACACAATTCTAACAGCTGAGCCGACTGCTGCAATCACTGTCCTTTTGGGTTTTGGTCTCTGCATGTTGAATTCTTGGAGACTCTTCTGCATTATGATTCCTTTTATGTCTTTTCCTGAGGAAAAAAATGTGTCTGAGTCTTTATAGAAAATTCCTAAGATTAACTTTGTCTGCTACTATTTGAAAGTCTTCCTTATGCTCTGGAGGTCATTAAGCATGGATAAATAATAAGGTCATTACTCCTGGAACCTTCTTTGGGTATCTACCCCTGTGCAAACTCAAACAGTATAACTGGTGCAGGGTAAACAGAGACAATTGACAAACTGACTAGCCAGGAGAATAGGTTACAGATTCAAGGTCCTTTTTATTAAAGGCTTAAAGATCTCTGAAAATGTAGTTTAAAGATAGGAGGTCTTACAGGATACACCACTAGAGAGATAGAACTCAGTAAATAAGAGAGACTGACTATCTACTTTATAGTATAAATGATGGAACATACAGGAAAATAAGTTAGGTATTAGTATTTGCTATTCATAAAAAGACCAGTTCAGATATTTCCTGTTTGTCTGGGGTGCTTTAAAACTGCAAACACTGACAGCCTAAAAGCAGGCTGCCGTACAATATATGTGTTTGCTTTGGAGGAGACATTCATTAGATTCTTTAAATTGGACTTATAGGGCTGAAAATAAGAGTAAAATCTGTTCTGTTTGTGTTTTCTAATTGTGACTGAACTTGTAACCCTGGACATACAATGAAAAGTCAAACGTATATTCTGTACCGCTTGGATACTCATCAGTCTGTGTGTTCTGGAAAAGTTGTATAAATAAAGAAGCACGGTCGCTAGCCAGACAGGGCAGCAGAAATGGCCTAATTGCTAGTCAGAGCCACAGAAGTGGTCTGATTGCTAGCAAGTCAGAGCTGCAAAATTCTCCTGACCCTCACCTGACTCGCTCCTTTCTCTGCAGACTCTTTATCTCCTCTTCACGCCTGTTAACAAGGACCCTCAGACCCTCACAGGGAAAACCCTGGCGCATACACACACACACACACACACACACACACACACACACACACACACACACACACATATACATACCTATATGCATTCACATATCCACATATGCACACACATATATATGCATGTACACACATAATGCATACACACACAAATATATAAATATATATATATACATATACACACACATATATAAATATATATATACATATACATACATACACACACACACACATGCACACACATCACATGGCCCTTGTGCCTTGTGTTTAGTACGCAATCTCAGAGGTATAATATGATTGTTTTGTCACAAATTTTTGGTTTGAAAACCAAGTGGCCTAATTGCAGATGCAAGAAATGACATCATTTAGCTTTATACTTAAGCCATGAAAGGATAAATTACAGAAAGAGCATAACTGCTACCTGATTTTATTGTTAATAAAAGGCCGTACTAAAATAGTTAAGAACACGTGTTAAGCCAGGACGTTTATGACATTGAGGGGCACACTTCCAAAGGAAACACAGTGAAAGGTTAATTTCATGTTCCTTCCTGTTGAGGAATAATTGCTATCAGATTGTTCTAACCATGATATTCCAGTTCACCAAAGTTAAATTGTTCCTGTCTGCTCAGCCCTGCTTCCTGAGGCCACCAAGAGATTTACAGGCACAAATACTGCCAGGATTCAGGGTATTTCTTATGATAATTCTTCATTTAAAAATAAATAGTGCACAGAGACGTCCTGTTTCACTTACACGAATAATAAATGCTCAGGGTAAGATCACCCTGAGTCCCCTGGGGGCTGTAGACTTCCGTAGAAGCAGCTCAGAGTAAAATGCTTCCCTGACATAGGCAAGGCTCTGGGGGAGAGGGGGAACACCGCAAAAGAAAAGGACAAACATAAAGAATAGAAATCAGGGATATCACCCAAACATAAGGGTGTTAGCATTTCTCATTGTGTGACCACATTCGTTTCAAGGTTGAGCCACATAGAGCTCGTTAGGGCTTCAAGAGGATACTGGGACTCAGTTCTATCTCCTCCCAACTAACCCCTCTCTCCTTAACCCTCCTCTTTCCCTCCCTCTCTCTGCCGTCTCTCCCTCACTCCCTCTCTCCTTTCTCTCCTGCTCTCTGCTGCTGATACTGCTCAGATCCCTTGAGATGAGTGAATTTCCAATCATGTTCTGTGAACTACAGGCAGTACAATGAGTGCAAGAAACTATTGACTACATAAGCCCCTGAGACAATGAGGCAAAATAAGCATTGCCTCTTCAAATCATGGCTTACTCCATATTGTGTTATGATAACAGGGAGCTACCATGCTTAGCTATTCATAAGAGAAGGTATGCACAAGAGAGGCACAATATTGAAACACAAACATTGTAAATATCTTCTCACTGGCAGCTTTCAAAGTAAACATAATTTTGAAATTCCTATGATCTGCATTTGCACCCAAGAAATCGCTCTTAGGAGCAACTGTAATAAAGTTAAATGGAAGACAAAAAGAAGGGACCACAGAGGGCCCCCTACGGCCTCTGTCCTGTTTTGGCTGAGCTTCCCTTGTGTGGAGCCAAGTATGTATTGACTGGAGTTGTCTCAAAGTTTCCACACAGGGCTCAAAGTCCATAGCATATATGCCCAGTCTATTTCATTGCAGTCTCTGACGATGTTTTTACTTGGGGGTTGTTTCTTTGTAAATTTACTATGAGTTCTGAGGTGAAGAAAGTAATGTTTATCGTTTTCTAAACTTAAAAATAAAAATGAACATGTTGATTTATAATCTCTTGGTGGACCAGACTTATAGACCCACCTCAGCCCCTGGCTCTGGAGACCACTGAGTCCTTCACTCTATATGCTAAGAGGAGCAAACATGATTTAAGGAAGAAAATGCCCACCTTATGTCTATATTTCCAACAGCACATCTCTGTATCCCACTGTCGTGAATCATTCGGCATAAATTCTTCATGGCACATGGAAGCTAACTTATTGTTAGGGTTGTGGCTGCAGCCTTGAATTCATCATGTCAGTACAAATCCTTCTTTTTCTAGATGGCCCTCCAGGCTGATAAAAACTAGATCCTTAAACAAGCCAAACCAGTCAGACAGGAACCAGTGACTAGCCTAAGTGTCAGCAGCATGTGTGATAGACCTGTGTTCTCTTCCATGAGTCCTGAAGAGAAGTGAGACCATGTGCAGTTTCGGAGAGAGATTTGTTTCAGGTAAGAGATTCAAATGAAATACTTCCTGTCTTAAACACATGGGAAGAGAAATACAAATAATACAAATGACTTCAAACTGTTGACCAGTTGGGTAATGTTTCTGCCATATTTTGCAATGGAGATCTGGTATGTAATTCTCCCTAAACTGAAAAGCCGATTCTTCCCTGCTTTCTGTAGCTTCCCCCCACACCTGCCGATCTCCTCTCTCTCTCTCTCTCCTTTGCTCCCTTTCGGTCTCCTCTTCTTGCTTCTCCTCTCAGGTTGGTACCTGCCTAATTTCACTGATATTATTTGTCTTGTGTCCTTTAAGTCTATGTTGCTGAGAGCGGCAAGCTTTGCTGAGTCCTACCTGCTGGGTAGAGTTTCCCTCACATTCATACTTTCAAGTCTAGTGCATCCCCAGTGACACTGCAAAGAGAATTTATTGTTCAATAGAAGAAGTGTTCTAACAAATTGGCAGAAGGTTGCGGGGAGAAGAGTTTCTGTCTCGTTTCTGTCTGTCACTCCTGCTGAGATCTTGCTCTTTCTTGTTTTCCAACTTCTTTTCTAGGGAACCACTGCATGTTAATGCATGCCCCAGTTCTTCCCCTGTCTTATCAAACTCTTGTTTTTCTAATGCTTGAGATTAAAAAAGAAAATGAGACATACTCCATTCCTTAAAACTAACCCCTATACGTGGCATATGTGCAGTGCTCATTTTGGAATGAATTACCAAGTGCAAATTTGTCTCAAGTTAGAAGCACTGGGAGAGAGGATGAACACATGCCACACCCACACGTATTGATGATAACACAAGTCAGCAGGGCTTTCTTAGTCCAACTTGGTGTCTCATTCCATGACATGCTTCTTGTCCTCTGACATGTCTCCCTGCATTTGGGACATCTAGGAAGCAAGTCAGTGAGATGAACATAATGTAACTGAACTATGATTGAGCTTGGAGAAAAGAAGGGTTGAAGGGCAAGGGACAGGGAGGGGAAAAGAAAAGAGGGAGGTAGAGAGGAAGGAAGGGAGAGGGGGAGGAACAACAGGGAGAGGGAGAAGAAGGAGAGAGAGACGGGAAGAAGGGAGGGGGAGAGGGAGAAGAAGACAGAGAGAGATCTTTATGCAGTTCTGTAGAACAGTGCTCACTGTCTCACTGATTCTAAGTCCCCAGACATGATTTCACAACTTGTCCTCATAACTGATTCCAGTTTTCATGAGGCAGCCTTCCCTAATAAGCAAAAATTAATATAATTCTCATGATGCTTAGAAAAGATGACAAGTCATTTCCTATCTATAAAACTTTTGCCTATTTCCAACTAAATTATTGTTTTTCTTCCAAATTTATGACCCGATGAAACAATATACAGATATTTATGACAAAAAGAATTTTAATTCATTACTTATAAATATTTTCAGACTATCAGTTCTTAGCAATTATTCTTCTATGAATAATATATGCATTTAAGTCATTTTCATGATTTCTTTTTCTGCTGAATATCTAGTTTTCTGTCTTCTATTTGTAAGATTTATCTTTAGTTCCAAATTCAGACTAGTAGTGTTGTGTATCTCTGAACTTAGCTGAACAAAACTGTTTTCTCCTGGAAATTTTATTCCTAACTTTTTAAATCTTCCTTTGATTTCTCCCTTTGTGAATTATGTAGGAATCTTTCTAACTCTAAGAACATATGAGTCTTTTTTTTTTTACTACACCAGATTTAGCAGGAATAACCTCTTTACTTTTTGGATTATATTAATACTACCCAAATGTGGTGTCAGAGTCTATAAGTAATACTTGTCCTTGGAAACAAAGTGTAATAACTAATCATTTGATACAGTATCCACATATGGCCAGTACATCAAACTAATGAACTAAATTTGTCAAATTTTCTGTGTAGCTCATGATATTTTGCCTGATTTATCTATAGATCTAGGAAAATATATTTATTGGTGCAACAAAGGGTTGCCATGTATGCTTTCAGAATCTTAGTTTTAGACCCACACCTAAAGTGCCAACATTGCAAATAGTATTCCCTTCTGAATTCTGCATGTTTTTGCTGTAGCTCTGTTTTCTCTATTTTAAATATATCCATAGAAGATCACTGCTTTGGCTTTTGTTACTAATTACTTAGGATATCTTTCTATGTTCTTAATTTTAAGAAATCTTTATGCTTTCTTTCTAGTGTACCCATAATTAATTTTCCACTTTGGGAAAAAGGCAAATACAATTTAACAATCTGTAGATTGTATAAGTTTTACGCATTTGCTTTACATTCACCTAGTTGAAACACAAGTGGTTTTATTTCTTTATATATTGCTAATTTATATGAATATATATAATAAGCCTACTAATTAATATACTGTATGTTAGTGTATATCTATTAATATATGTTAGTAGTATATATTTTACTTCAGGTAAGATATGACAAGGCACTTCACAAGCTACTCACATTAGACAATTCTTCCAGTTTGATTGACTTACATCTTCTCACAGAACTGTCAGGAAGTGACATTGCTATCTTACATCTTAGCGTGCAGAAAGTGACATTCCTATCTATAACCTTAACATGAGTGTGTTCTGAAGAACCCTAAAATGATGACTTTGCGTCTTCCTGAACAATAAACGACATTCTGAGGATTGGATACCCCAGACCTAGCGCACCTGGATAGCGCCTGGGATCTAATTTCCAAACCTCGTTACCTTGGGAACTGTCTTTCTTAGAGTCTATACAATAGTATTCTCATCTCATGGGAGTGAAATAATCCTGTAAGCATTGGTTTGGCTCTCTTGTTGCTGTGTGTACAAGGAGAGCTTCTGTGTGCTCTTGTGTATCCATGTGTGTCTAGGGAGTCACTCTAGAAAATTCTCTAAAGAATTTCATAGAAAACTCTCCTTGATTTACACTCTGACAGCTTGGTCTGCGGTTGAAACCATTCCTCAGTTACACACTGGCCATTTCCCAATTCCCACAGGGTTTCAACTTCCTCTGTAGCTACACACAAGCTTAATAAGTGTTACCACAAGTACTTTAATACATTTTATATTGGTTTTATACAAAGGCATGGGAAAGTCTTATGTGTAAGTAGCCAACCCAATACTACTTCACATTGTTCTATGTTCATTTAGTGGAAATCTCTCAATTGATATTACACACGCACACGCACACACACACACACACACACACACACACACACACACACACACACAAACCTCCTTTTCTAGCTTCTATACAGCATGCTAAATCATTCCCCTAACACTGTTACTATTTTGGGGAATTTTGGCCACCATACAAGCAGAAAACCCTTGGCTGTGACGCTCAATCTTATGTGCCCTTTCCAGAGGTGACAAGAAGAAATTTCTATGCTCTCCAGATAGGACACCAAATCTGCCCTGAATAAGTGTTTTGCATTAATTAATTAATCAATTAAATCCAGATCACAGCTTCCCCTCTGTCTTCTTCTTCCAGTCCCTCTCTCTCAATTCACCTCCCCCCTTCCCCTCCCTTTCTCCTCAGTGGAGGCCTCCTGTGGATATCAACTCACCTTGGCCTGTCAAACTGCAGTAGGACTAGGTGAATATTCTTCATTGAGTCTAGACAAGGCAGTCCAGTTAGGTGGAAAAAGACCCAAAGGCAGGCAACAGAGTCAGAGACAGCCCCTGCTCCTGCTGTTAGGGAGTCCCTCATGAAGACCAAGCTGCACATCTGCTACATGTGTGTAAAGGGCCTAGGTCCATCCCATGCATGCTCTCTGCTTGGTGAGTCTCTGTGAGCCCCTTTGATTCTGTAGGTTTTCTTATGGTGTCCTGGACCTCTCTGTCTCCCTCAATCCTTCCTCGCACTCTTCCACAGAATTCCCCAAGCTCCATTTAATGTCTGGTTGTGGGTCTCTGCATCTGTTTCAATCAGTTGCTGTGTAAAGCCTCTCTGATGACAGTTATGCTAGGCTCCTATTGGCAAGTTCAGCAGAATATCATTATTAGTGTCAGGGGTAGGCTCTCTCTCAAATGACATGGGTCTCAAACTGGCTCAGGCATTGGGTAGTCATTCTCACAATTTCCGCTCCAACTTTAGCCCTGTATATCTCGTAGGCAGGAGGAATTGTGAGCCTAAGGTTTTGTGCCTACTTTGGAGTGCCCACCCCCATACCTCCATTGGAAGTCTTGCTGGTTACAGAAGATGGATGTTGCAGGTTCCATATCTCCAACTGTTAAGGGTCTTAGTTAACATCACCCTCATATATTCCTGGTAGTTTTCTTTGTCCTAGGTTTCTAGCTCATCCCAAAGATCCCTCTTTCAACTCTTCCAGTTCTCTCTCTCTCAGATCCCTCTCCCTGTCCTCCCCACACTTAATCTATCTTGTTCTCCTCCCACCCCCATGCCCTCCCAGTTTCCTCCCTCCATCTACCCCAGATGTCCATATTATTTCCTCTTCTTAGTGAGATACAAGCATCCTCCCTTGAGTCCTCCTTGTTACTTAGCTTCTTTGGGTCCGAGGAATGTATCATGGTTATCTTGTACTTTATAGCTAATATCGACTTATAAGTCAGTACATATCATGTTTGTCTTTCTGGGTCTGTGTTACCTCACTTAGCATGATATTTTTTTTCTAGTTCCATCCATTTGCCTGCAAATGTCTTGATGTCATTTTGTAAATAGCTGAGTAATATTCCATTGTGTAAATGTGCCACATTTTCTGTATCCATTCTTCATTTGAGGGACATCAAAGCTGTTTTCAGTTTCTGGCTATTACAAATAAAGCTGCTATGTACATAGTTGAGCAAGTGTCCTTGAGGTGCGGTGGAGCATGTTTTGAGTATACACCCAGGAGCGGTATAGCTGGCTTTTGAAGTAGAACTATTTCCAGTTTTCTGAGAAACTGCCAAATTGACTTCCAGAGTGGATGTACAAGTTTGCACTCCCACCAGCAGTGGAGGAGTGCTCCCTGTACTCCACATCCTCAGCGGCAGGAGCTGGAGCTTGGGTTTGGGTCTTAGCCATCCTGACAGATATAAGAAGTAATCTTAGGTTGGTTTTGATTTACATTTCTCTGATGACTCAGGATGTTGAACATGTCTTTAAATGCCCCCTAGCCATTAGACATTCCTCTGTCAAGAATTCCCTGTTTAGAATGTACCTCATTTTTCATTGAGTTATTTGGTTTGGTGATGTCAAATGTCTTGAGTTCTTTATATATTTTGGATATCAGTCCCCTGTCAGATGTATAGTTGTTAAATATCTTTTCCCATCCTGTAGGCTGCTCTTTTGCCCTATTGACCATGTCTTTTGCTTTACAGAAGCTATGCAGTTTCATGAGGTCCCCTTTATTAATTGCTACTCTGAGTGCCTGAGATGTTGCTTCTCTGTTCAGGAGGTTTTCTCACATGCCAGTATGTTGAAGGCTATTCTCTATTTTCTCTTTCAGAATAATGTATCCTTTTTTATGTTGAGCTCTTTGATGCACTTGGATTTGGGTTTTATACAGGGTAATAGATATGGATCTATTTGCATTCTTCTAGATGCAGACATCCAGTTAGACCAGCAACATTTGTTGAAAATGGTTTCTGTTTTCCAGTGTATAGTTTTGTAATAGCAACATTTGATGAAGTTTTTTTTTTTCCCAATGTATGGTTTTGGCTTCTTTGTAAAAAATCAAGTGTCCATAGTTGCATGGGTTTACTTCTGGGTCTTTGATTCAATTCCATTAATCGACCTGTCTTTTTATGCCAATACCATAAGGTTTTTGTTTTACTATTGCTCTGTAGAGCAGGTTGAAATCATGAATAATGATATCTCCAGAATTTCTTTTGTTGTACAGGATTGTTTTAGTAATCCTAGGATTTTTGTTTCTCCATATGAAGTTGAGCATTATTCTTTCAAGGTCTATTGTTGCAGAAAATACTAAAAATCAGACTCGCATTTTCCTGTGCTTGTGCTGGCAACTTTCAGTCCCAGCAGGGTCCCTCTGGCTCTGGCTCTGGCTAGCCCCCACAGCGACCGAGCTGTGTTCTTAGTTCTTGTTCATTTGTCTCTGGAGCCACTAGTTTGCTCTCTGCCATAAACCCCTGTAGTCAGTGGTCCCATATTTCAGTAACCCAGTAAATCAAAACTCTTGAAGCTTATTATTAACAGTCAGATTTATATATCAATAAATTCTTAATACACAAGATGCTCACACAATAATATCAAGGTAATTAATGATTGTACAAGCTGCCCACCTAGATTAGACAAATTATCCCAATATTCTAACCTTTATGATATCATAAGTACCTGTGGCTGGTTACAGTCACGCTGGTTCACGTCCGCCTCCATCTTGGCCTTCCTCCTTCTCCTCAGACACTCTCTGTCTCTGCAACTGTTAGTTCTATCTCCCTTCTCCCTGTCCAATCACAGGCCTCCTTCTGCACTAATACTTTAATATGATTAAACAGGGAGAATCCTGTCACAGTCTATGAAGAATTGTTTTGGAATTTTGATGCGAATTGTGTTGAATCTATAGATTGCTTTTAGTAAGATGGGCATTTTTACTATATTAATCCTATAGATCCAGCTGCATGGAATATCTTTCCATCTTCTGGTATCTTCTTCAATTTATTTCTTCAAATATTTGAAGTTCTTGTTATACAGCTCTTTCACTTGTTTGGTTAGAGTTACACCAAGATATTTTATATTTTTTGTGGCAATTGGGAAGGGCATTGCTTCTCTAATTTCTTCTTCAGCCCCTTTATCTTTTATATAAGAGAGAACTACTGATTTTTCCTTTTAGTTAATTTTGTATCCAGTCACTTTGCGGAAGGTGTTTATCAGTTTTAGGAGTTCTCTGGTAAAATTTTTGGGATCACTTATTTATACTATCAAATCATCCTGCAAATAGTAATTCTTTGATGTCTTCCTTTCTAATTTGTATCCCCTTGATTTCCTTTAGTTGTCTTATTGCTCTAGTTAAAACTTCAAGTACTACATTGCATAGATATAGAGAAGAGATCCTTGTCTTATCCCTGATTTTAGTGGGATTTCTTTAGGTTTCTCTCCATTTAATTTGATGTTGGCTATGGGCTTGCTGTATATTGCTTTGATTATGTTTAGGTATGTGCTTTGCATCCCTGATCTCTCTTTGACTTTTATCATGAAGGGGTGTGGATTTTGTCAAAGGCCTTTTCAGCATCTAGTGATATAATCATGTGACTTTATCTTTCAGTTTGTATATATGGTGGATTATGTTGCTGTATTTTTGTATATTGAATCCATCCTGTATTCTTGGGATGAAGCCTACTCGATTTTGGTGGGTGGTGGTTTTGATGTGTTCCTGGATTCAGTTTGTGAGTATTTGGGCATCAATGCTCATGTGCACAATTGGTCTGAAATTTTCTTTTTTTTTTTTCTCTTTCTTTCTTTCTTTCTTTCTTTCTTTCTTTCTTTCTTTCTTTCTTTCTTTCTTTCTTTCTTTCTTTCTTCATTCCTTTCTTTCTTTTTTGTTGAATCTTCATGTGGTTTAGTTATCAGGGTGACTGTGGCCTCATAGAATGAGTTTGGCACTGTTTCTTCTGTTTCTATTTTGTAAAACAGTTTGAGGAGTGTTGGTATTAGCTCTTCTTTAAAAGTAGTAGAATTCTGCACTAAATTATCTGGTCCTGGGAGGGTTTTGGTTTGGAGAATTTAAATGTCTGCTTCTATTTCCTTAGTTGTCATTTGGCTTTTTAAATAGCTTACCTAATATTCATTTAACTTTGGTAAGTGGTATCAATCAAGAAGAATATTCATTAGGTTTGGAATTTCCAATTTTGTGATGTAGAGGTTGTTGAAGTAAGACCTAATGATTCTTCAAATTTCCTCAGTATCTTTATGTCCCACTTTCATTTCTTATTTTGTTAATTTGTATATTCTTTCTCTGGCTTTTAGTTAGTTTGGCTAAGAGTTTGTTTATATTGTTGATTTTCTCAAAGAGCCAGCTCTTGGTTACATTGATTCTTTGTATGGATCTTTTTTGTTTATAATTTATTGATTTCAGCCCTGGGTTTGAATATTTCCTTTCGTTTACTCCTCTTGGGTATGTTTGCTTCTTTTTTACCAAGAGCTTTCAAGTGTGCTGTTAAATTGCTAGTATGGGATCTCTCCAATTTCTTTATGAAGGCACTTAGTTTTATGAACTTTCCTTTTATCACTGCTTTCATTGTGTCACCTAAGTTTGGGTATGCTGTGCCTTCCTTTTCATTGAATTCTTGAAAGACTTCCCCATCTCTTGAATACTCTTGGTTGAAAGTCTATTTTATTAGATATTAGTATGGCTACTCCAGCTTGTTTTTGCTTGGAAAACCATTTTCCAGCTCTTTACTCTGTAGTAGTGTCTGTCTTTGTTGCTGAAGTGTGATTCTTGTATTCTTGTGTGCAGCCCAGTGATGGATCTTATTTACCTATCCATTCTGTTAGTCTGTGTCTTTTTATTTGGGAATTGAGTCCACTAATATTGAGAGATATTAATGACCAATGACTGCTAATTCCTGTTTTGATTTTGGCGGTGGTAATGTGTACATGCGCACACATGTTTGTGTGTGGAGGTTGGGGGTCTATGCTTCCCTTTTGGTTTTGCTGTTGTGGAATTTTTTTATTTTCTTGGGTTTAGTTAGCCTTCTTGGGTTGGGGTTTTCTTTCTAGTATCTTTTATAGGGCTGTATTTGTGGATAGATATTGTCTAAATTTGGTTATATCATGGAATATGTTGTTTTCTTCATTCATGATAATTTAAGGTTTTTGTTGGGTATAGTAGTCTGGGCTGGCATCTGTGGTCTCCGTTGTCAGAGACCATCTGCCCAGGCCCTTCTGGCTTTTAGAGTCTCTGTTGAGAAGTCAGATGGAATTCTGATAGGTCTGCCCTTATATTTTACTTGGTCTTTTTCCCTTGCAGCTTTTAATATTCTTTCTTTGTTCTGTATATTTAGTATTTTGGTTATTATGTGGCAGAAGGATTTTCTTTTTTGGTCCAATCTTTTTTGGTGTTCTGTAAGCTTCTTGTATAGGCACACCTCTTTCTTTAGGTTGGGAAATTTTTCTTCTATGATTTTATTGAAAATATTTTGAGGGCCTTGGAAATGAGAATCTTCTCTTTCTATTGCTATTATTCTTAGGTTTGGTCTTTTTATAATGACCTAGATTTAATGGATATTTTCTATCAGGAACTTTTTAGATTTAACATTTTCTTTGACTGATGTGTCAGTTTCCTCTATAGTATCTTCTGCATCTGATATTCTCTCTTTCATATCCTGTATTCTGTTGGTGATGCTTGCATCTGTTGTTCCTGTTCTCCTCCCTAAGCTTTATATCTCCAGGATTACCTCAGTTTGTGTTTGCTTTATTGCTTCTATTTCCATTTTCAGGTCTTGAATACTTTTATTCATTTCCTTCACCTGTTTGATTGTATTTTCCTTTATTTCTTTCAGGAATTTATTCATCTCCTCTTTAAAGGCCTCTATCATCTTCATAAGATTAGATTTAAGGTCATTTTCTTACACTTCATCTGTGTTAGGGTATACAGGGCTTGCTGTATTAAGATTGCTAAATTTTAGTGGTGCTGTATTGCCCTGGTTCTCGTTGATTGTGTTCTTCTTTTTTTAATTTTATCGGTTTCTTTTCTTTTCTTTTATTTATTTACATTTCAAATGTTATCCCCTTTCCTGGTTTCCCTCTGCAAAACCCCTAGCCCATCCCCTCTTATGCTGCTTCTATGAGGGTGCTCCCCCACCCACCTACCCACTTCTGCCTCACTGCCCTAGCATTCCTCTATACTGGGGCATCAACCTTTTACAGGACCAAGGGCCTCCCCTCCTATTGATGCCTGATAAGGCCCCTTCAGCTCCTTCAGTCCTTCCCCTAACTCCTCCATTGGAGTCCTTGTGTTCAGTCCGATGACTGGCTGTGAGCATCCACAGCTGTATTGGTCAGGATCTGGCAGAGCCTCTAAGTAGACAGCTGTATCAGGCTCCTGTCTGCAAGCACTTCTTGGCATCCGCAATAGTGTCTGGGTTTGGTGTCTGCATGTGAGATGGATCCCCAGATGGGACAGTCTCTGGATGGCCTTTCTTTCAGTCTTGGCTCCACTCTTTGTCCCTGTATTTCCTTTAGACAGGAGCAATTCTGGGTTAAATTTTTGGAGATGGGTGGGTGGCCCCATCCCTCAACCTGGAGTCTGTGCCTAACCTCTGGATATGGTCTTGACTGGTTCCCCCTCCCCTTTGTGGGATATTTCAGCTAATGTCATCTCCATGGGGTCGTGGGAGGCTCTTGCTTTCCTGGCATATAGGGCTTTCTGGTTGCCACCCCCAGTTCCCCATCCCCCATTGCTACACACCTCTGCTCAATTTCCTGCCCTCTGTACATCTTCTCTATCCCATCCCATACCTGATTCTTCCCTTCTTCCCCCTCTCCTCTTCCTCTCTCCCTCCCAAGTCCCTCCCACCCTCTACTTCCTTTGATTATTTTGTTCCCCCTTCTAAGTAGGACTGAAGCATCCACTTTTATTTTCCTTCCTCTTGAGCTTCATGTGGTCCATGAGTTGTATCATGGGTATCCCATGCTCTTTGCCTAATACCCACTTATCAGTGACCTCACTTAGGATGATATTTTCAAGTTCCATCCATTTGCTTGCGAATATCATGAAGTCATTGTTTTTAATAGCTGAGAACTATTCTATTATGTAAATGTACCACATTTTCTGTATCCATTCCTCTGTTGAAGGACATCTGGGTTGTTTCCAGCTTCTGGCTATAATGTTCTTAAGCTGTTCTTTAGCCATCTGGTTTCCCTGGTACCCACAGGGAAACCTCCAGGACTGAAGGCGAAGTTGTGAGCCTGGAAATGGACTGCAGAGGACAGGGCAGAGTTTGTTGATGCTGGGTATTCCCTAAGGGGACCTGGCAAGCTAGGGGCATGGGTGGAGTCCTACATCTCCCTGGCACTGGTAGCCCCTGGGAATGCAAGCAGAGCAATGGGACAGAAAATGAAGCTCAGGGAACAGGGTGCATCTTATCACTTCTGGGTGTACCCCAGGGCAATTGAGATTGAAGGTGGTTTCACTTGGATATCTCAGCTGCCAGCAGTCCTCCAGGAATGCATACAGAGTTGTGAGCTGGTAAATGGAGCTCAGGTGACAGGGTGTAGCTCACTGCTCCCAGGAAGACTAGGCAGGCAGGGCCTGAATAAGGTTTTTGACTCAAGCAACTACTTCTAAGTAAGTGCGGGCATAAGAGACACCACTGAGAAACTGCTTCATTCAGATTTCTGTTCTTAAACCACAACTTTAATGTGCTATTTCCTGCTGTTACTAGAAAGTTAACTAATTATGATTCCTTGTGACTTCTGAGAATACATGTCTTTTCCCTCAACTACTGTCTCTACAGTGCTTGCCGTTACATATGCATATGAATTGTTTACTTAGAGAAATGATAAAATACTAGTAGCACTATTCTCCTTTCTGATTATTAAATGAAAAATTTTTTGCACGAATTTCAATTTTAGTTTAAATAATCCCAGATCTTTCAACTCGTTTATTAATACTGTGTGTGTGTGCATGTGTGTGTATGTCTGTGTGCATGTGTGTATGTGTGCATGTGTGCCTGTGTGTGTGAATGCATGTATGTGTGTGTGAGCGTGTGTGTGTGTGTGTGTGTGTGTGTGTGTGTGTGTGTATGTATGTATATACAGTATAAATGTTGATGTCCAGTGTCTTCCTCTCACTTGCCTTATGTTTGAGGCAGGATTTCTTACTGTACTCAGGGCTCTCTACTTTCACTGGACCATCTGGCCAGTGAGCCACAGATGTTTACCTGTGTTAGTCTCCCCAGCATTGAGGACACCCTTATGCCTGACCTTTACAGGGTGTGAGGAATCCAAATTCAGGCCCTTGTACATTTACTCACTGAGTCATCTTCCTACCCCTGGACTATTTTTTTAATTACCGACTTTAAAATATTTGCAATAATCTTTTATACTAAGATAATATCAACTGATTTTGAAATAATGCTCCTAGCTTCATAGTTGTGAATTGTGACTTTGCCTAATGTTTTCTTTACTGACACACATTTCTCATTAGAAGACAACAAAGATTTCCAAGTATTCCTATACATTACATTTTAATTTTTTTCTCTCATGTGTGGTAGGTAAACTGAATACTTGGCATAAAAAAAATGTTTACATGTTGCAGAATATTTGGTCACACTGTGAATCCCAAGATTGTGTTACAACTGAAAAACAAAACAACAACACTTGTTGTCTGGCTCAGCCCTTAGCACACACCTTTTATCATTCTGGCTGGAATACAGACACACACTTAGTACATATGGTTAGTCCCACACAATGAAGGTAAAGTTAGTTTGTAGAATGAAGCATCCGTGTTTGAAAGTGATGCTAACTGAGTAGCAGATGATGTGATGAATCAGAGAAAGACTTGACAGGGTGGGGAAGGCAAGCTACTTGAGAGAGCAGCACAGAGAAGAAGAAGAGGCAGTTTTACTGGCAGAGTTCTCCAGAGACGGGTTGCGGAGAGAAACAGCTAGACACAGGAGAAGAGCATGAGAAGGAGCCAAAAGATTAGAACAGATTGTTAGAGTTAGTTTGAGGCCAAGAGGAGCAAAATTGTCAGAAGCCAGGAAAGGACCCAGAATGAATCAGTCAGCATGGAGGGGAGTTTTGAGCCAGGATAACTGAGTTGAATCAACCAGCCCAAATTCAGAAAGAACTAGAAAGGGTGAGCTTATCAGCAGTAGGTTTCAGAGGCTGAAGACATTCTAGGCCTAGATTAGATTGTATGGAGTCTTGAAGTTTCCAGGACTAGGCCTAGGTTAGCAAAAGGAAAAAGCAAACCTAGAAGACAACAATTACATCAGATGACTAAAAGTTACGTTTACCTGGCCAGGCAGTGGTGGCACACACCTTTAATCCCAACACTCAGGATGCAGAGGCAAGTGGATCTCTCTGAGTTTAAGGCCAGCCTAGTCTACAGAGTGATTTCCATGACAGCCAGGAATACAGAGAGACTGTGTTTCAATAAACAAAACAAATAAAAATTGTGTTTACCTGCAGAACCATGAAACTTTTCCCTAATGACAAAGCAGTAAAATTGAGCACACTGACTCCTGTTCCCTTTATTTCTACACTAAACTGATTAAACATTTTTCTCTTTTATACATGTATATGTACCATATTTGTGCGTGGGTATGACTTGCATGTTTAGAGCTATCTTTTTATCTGCACTGTTATCCATCTCTAGATTTTCTTATTTACATCCTGGTAGTTTCTTGATCAAATGATTGATCTCTTGTCTCTGTTAAAATTATAGCATTCCACTTCATTCATTTCCACCACCTGCTCCTTCTCTGCTGCTGCATTAATCTCTTACAATTTTATGATAAAACTCATATCCTTGCTTCATAAATTATTAATTTAATTAATATTTAAGTCCAAGATTATATTTTGAGTTTTTGATTACATTATCTCATAAGTTCCATTTTATGATACCATATTCAACTTCCTTTATAACTTAATTTTTTCATTTCAATGATATTTTATATCTTATTATACCTTATTTAATAAAATTTATTGTTTCTTAATTTTCAAGGAATATATAGTTAATGTTTTATGCTACTAACTCAAGCAAGTATTTTTAGGTCTAATGTTTTCTTTCTGTCTTTGTGTGCATGTATGTGTGTGGATTGGTGGAACTGTACGGGTTCAGTTTCACATAGGTTCCTGCATCTTTACACATGTGCAAGCATGCATGGCTGAGTGTGTGTGTGTGTGTGTGTGTGTGTGTGTGTGTGTGTGTGTGTGTGTGATTTTGTTTTGAGACATAGTCTCGCATGTAGGTCTGTCTTAGAACATGCTGTGTAAAACAGACCGGCTTCAAAATTACAGTGTCTGCTTTCTCCTCTTCCCAAATATTAGGATTCCATACTGAGCCATGAAGCCTGGCAGACAATATATTCTTAGCAATCACTTTACTTCTTTGGTTTTTTAAAGAGAAAAGATTTGTCTTGGCTCACAGTGTGAATGTCCCAAAGGGCTCTGGGCCCTAGTGAGGATACTGCATGCCAGAGGCATGAAGCACGTGCTTCATGTATTCTTAAAGAATACGTACTCATCTGTGATGACATTTTCTCCAGTGACTCTTCCACGGTAAATGACCGTCTTCTTCATCAGTTACCGTATCATTTGTACCTTATTCTGTTACTTTTTGTTATTTTGTCTGACTAGCTTTTTATCAGACCAGCTCCCCAACATTTTAAGCATAGAAACCTGAAAATAAAAATACCCTTCAACTAGTTTACTGTCACTAACCATAACTTGGTTTCTTTCTGAGTTCTGGGCTTCCCCTTTATGGTGTTTTGTTTTTGTTTTGTTTTGTTTTGGTTTTGTCCAGCTAATTGGCTTGAGCAGATAAGCTTACTCTATGTAACTAAAAACAATACATGTTTGCCTTGCCAGGACTGGCCCTTTTCTGTACTCTTCATTTATATCCTAAAAACTTATCTCCCTTCCCAGAAGATGCAAACTAAATAATGGGCAATCGTTTGCACTGTGTATTTTACATTAATGCCAATTTTAGTCATAGAAAGCATACAAGAAGGGGTTGCGGGCTGCCTCTGAAGGAGGCTGAGTCTGCATGACAACAGGTACAGAAAACTGACCAGAACTTCCCAGTGTGTGAGGCAGCCAGAGAGAGCAAGCTGTAGGCCTACCAGTGCTTCAGGCCTGGAATTCCTCCAGATAATCAAATAAGTTCCAGCTAGTGTAGTGTGCATATGAGTGAGTTTGTGTGTGTGTGTGTGTGTGTGTGTGTGTGTGTGTGTGTGTGTGTGTGTGTGTGGAGTGTGGGGGTGGTATATGTTTCTTCCATTTCTATCTGATCTATTCTGACTTAACATATGGTATAAAGTGGATTGACAAAATGCTTGCCAGTCTTCACAGCCACTGACGCTAAACTATAAATGGAGTCTGTCTTCTTCATTAGAAGATTTTTGATGAATTGATGTCAATTTGATGTCATATTAATAGGCATATGACATTCTAAAGAAGTCATGTCACATCTAAAGATTATGACAGGGAGCTAGAATTTGCAGGTTGTTTTATGATTTTGTTAAGCTGTCCCCTTGTGTTCTTCCTACAAATTTTATTCTAAATCATTGGGAAGACACACGATATTCTACAAAGGAATTCTGTGTAGTATAAATCATTTTTATTAGTAAAATAAAATTCTTTCTAAAAATGGTAAAGTGGCCAATATATTCACATTATTACCGATTTTTGTTATAGTCACCCTCTGAGATTTCTCTAAGATCTTTCATGCTGGCACTCAATCTGTCATTACGTCTTTGTATTTCAAATGAATTATTGATTACATAATCATATTAGCATTTTGAATACTTAACTGACCTAGAAATTCAAGAATATTTGGTGAAGAGGCAGGCACATGTCTAGCCGCTAGGACAGTGATCAAAGCTGTAAGTTGTGACAATCTTCTTCCCCTCCCGTGAGTTGTGGACTCAGCACAAAGACATTCTGTGCCCGTAAGTTGGGCACAGCCACACAGGACTTCTTACCTGATGCCCTGGGAAGATGGGACCACTACATGAGGTTAATTTATGAGATAAAGCCGTTTATCATTTTGATTCCAGACCCATATTCAAGCTCCCCCAAGAATAAGAATAACACTGAATTAATTTTTCTCCATTTCTCTCCTCAGGCAAATATTTACAGTGAGGAGAACCTTTTATAAGGATGGAAATTTTTCTATGATACATTAATATTTAACAGTGATGCTACAGCCAGACAGAAACAAATATGAACACAGCACATGCACACGGGTGCACACATGCATGAACACGTGCACACACACAAGTGCACACACACACACACATGTGCACATGCAGACACATGCATAAATACTCTTTGTATTTTAAGGAAAGTATATGAAATCATGGAACTGGGTAGAAACGGCAATGCAAACGCATTTGCAGTTAGAGAATATGGTAGATCAACAACCATAAAATGACAGGAACTATTTGTCACACACTGACAGGTTACATTGTCAAGAAATGACGGCCCCTAATGAAAAGCACTTGTATGATCTCTACCTCGGTAGTGAATGAGGCCTAGGAAGTTGATTTGGAGCAAGGGATGCACCTGTGAGTGAAAGATGAGTTTCTTGACCCAGTCTTTTCATTTCTGTTCACTGCCTGTTACCTTAGAGCGGACACTGAGCAAGTGTTGCTTCTGTGCACATTGTACACAGACACCGGAGTAACATTCGATCTGGCTCAAGGGCTGTTGCTATTTCCCAGTAAAAATATTTAAGGACTTCATTTAGGGCTCATTTAAATAGAGTTATCAAAGGGTGCAAATAGGAGCTAAGCAAAGTGATGCATCTTATAACCTCTAGGGAGACTGAGGCAAGAGAATCAACAAGTTCAGGGTTAACATGGGCTACACTACATCCAAAATCATCCTGGATCACACAGAGAGACCTGGTCTCTAGAACTCAAAATAATAAAAATAAAAATGAATCAAACATCAACAAAAGGGAGGCAGAGTGGTGATCTTGGTTCGGGACTCTGTGACATGCCTACAGAATTGTTTATGGTTTTACTTGCATTCTACTTGGCTCAAAATGCCAGGGGACAATCTATCATTGGAAATTTATAATGAAAAGATATAATCCTATTAAGTAGAGATCACATTTTTGAAGAAACACATTTGAACTCGTCAGATTTTTATGAGGGACTTATCAATTTTGTTTATCACCGAAAGAACATTTTAAAAACATTTACATACAATTTTCAATATAATTCAAAGAACTGCCCTGAACTGACTGACCAAGGCTTCCTGCCTCATATCCCCTGACACAGCATGAGGAACCATCAGAGTTGTGCCTCTACTGAGATCTAATCTACATAAGATGCTTATGTTCCTTTATTGGCTTGTCGTGCCCCCTCCCTCTCTTAAAGGGAGACTGAGATTTTCCTTCCAGCACCTGTTCATTTACCAGAAAACCAAGACCTGTATCCCAAGCAAGGAGTAAATAGGAGGCAAGCCCCATTCCTGCAGCCCACTGTTACAGTCCAGTTAAACAGTGGAACAGTCCTCAGTCACAGTCTTGCAGAACCTTGCCTTAAGCCCATTACACTTGCTGGCGTCTTGTCTTGTCTTCCAAGTCCACCACGGATTTTTGCTCCCAGTTGCCTGTGGGTCAACATCTTTATTTCACATTCCAACTTTGCCCCAGTATGCTAGCTCGTACTTGTAGTTTCAGCACTTGAAAATCTGAGGCATTAGGATTGTCATGAGTTCAAGGCCAGCCTGGAATACAGACTTAGGGGGATGTGTGTGTGTGGGGGGGTGAGGTCTTAAAATATTAGGGGATTACAATGACAGTTAACTAATCACATGTATTTATCATTACCAATTCATGGATTTAAACGTATCTGATATATGTAATTCATTTCTAGTGTTACAATTGTGACTCGAAGAGAAAGGACCTCCTTCAGTTAAAGGGCACCTTTAATCCTTCATTACTTTCTTTACTCATAAGCATTATGGGCTATTCCAGTTTATCTCTTGGAATATTCATCCCGATATCAGATTATCTCCTAAGCAACATGTATTTTGCTCTTTTTGAAAATAGTATTTTAATGACATGTATTTACTAATCATGTGTATGGTGTGTTTGTCTATGCATGTGTGTGTGCGCATGCTTACCACAGCAAGTGTGTGGAAGTCAGGGGACAACTTGAGGGAGTCTGTTCTCTCTTTCTACTGTGTAAGTCACAGGGATTGAACTCAGGCCTCGGCCTTGGCAACGACTGCTGAACCATCTCTTGGCTCCCAACCCTGCTTTCTAGATGTTAACGATTCTCATGGCTACTGCTATGCATCCTCTTTGTAGTTCTCTATATCTCTTATTTAAGGAAGAACTATGACTAATGACAGGTAGGTAGAGAAACAAAGCATAGGTATTTCTTGAACTTCATAAATTCACCCTGACAATTTTGAGTCTGATTTTTTTCACTTCAGTGAATATTAACTTTCAGGAGCATGAGGGATTCTAAGACCATTTGGCAGTTTTATCTGATATTATATAAAAAATATAATCTGAGGATAACAACAAATGAGATCACTCACAATTATTAAAGGCTTCAAAATGGTAAGGTCTTTATTTCCTCCAAGAAATGAATCTCAGTTGTATTAACAACGTCAGAGAGGGCAGCTGTATTGAACCATAGTTAAAATATCTAAGTATCAGAGTTGTCTAAAAACACATGGATGAATTTAGTGCTCACGGCTGTGATTTGCATATGTTTTGTGTCTGATAAGACCTCAGAGTTCATCTATTAAAATTGATTTTCTATTAGTGCTCATGGCTATGACTTGCATATGTGTTTTGTGCCTGATAGGACTGCAGACTTCATCTATTAATATTCATTTCCTTTTGTGAGTTATTTACTGTGTGGGTTTAAAATTGATCAGACTGTGGTGTTGAATGTGAGCCTCCAGGAAGTGAAGATTAAACGTCATTTATTATCTTGATCCCTGATAGATTTATGTGAAAGGACACACATACATATGCACACTTGCACACACACACACACAAACGTACACACACACACACACACACACACACACACACACACACACACACAACTTTTCTTATCCTCTTTTGCTCTAGGACTTTTCCCTGAGGAAGACCATCACCAGATACAGGCCTTTTATCTCACATTTGCCAAAACATGAGACAATACAAACCCTCTATTTTTGTAGCCTCGCAATCTGTACTACTGCTATTGCCAATAGCAGATGAACGTACAAACTCCCAGCTGCACTTATGTTGACGTGTCAGCCATTTTGATTGTCCAAAAGTCATTCCCTAGGAGTTTATAAATAGCATGTCTTGATAATGTGGGGAACTTTAATTATCCTTTTAAGTTCTAGGTCAATTTTCTTCTCTTAAATATATCATATATCAGATCTCCATTTTCTTGCACATTGTATTGCTGTTAACATCTGAAGACACTAGCTCTCTTAGGGTGTTTTAAACCATGTTGGTGGTTTTTACTCAATAACTCATCACATAGGCAGCTTGCTGTTGATATGTTGATCGTGCCTCATTTGTTTCAGCTTTCTCCTTCTGAGCCTTACCCCTCTTCTGTCTCCTTTTTTCCCACTCCTGTGTGTTCCCCTTCACAGTTTTCCTTGTGGCTTCGCAAAATCTGATTGGAAAACAACTTTTTCCACTATGTCTCAATCCTGCCTAGAATTCCATATTCTTGAAGCTATACAGGTTGAGTCTTCTTTGACTAACCCTCTTGCTTACACAAATGGTTTTCATGTAAAAGAAATCTCTGAACATCAAGTAAATTGTTGAAAATAATTCTCAAGTTCCCTCATCGATTACAGGGAGATTTGATAACACAAGTGTGATGGGGGGTTGCCTGTTTGTTGTCCATATGGAAACAGTTGCATCAACTGCTTCAAGATCTCCATGCCCTGAAATGACGTTGTCTTTCTAGGACAGGTTTGTCTGACAATAGGTAAAGTATTGCTGGTTCTTTTCAGAGCACTGTTTGGTTGTAGAATACAAAGGAGTGGGTTGTCATCTGAGGAAGACTTGTGGGTCAGGTTATAGAAGTCAAATGTTCATCTGCTGTAAAATTCTGACTTTTATGACAGATAAATGAAGAAGTGCACAGTGTTGAAATGAAACACAGCTGTCACCAGAACAAGAAAATTTTTAAATGTTACTTCTTGAAAGGGAATATATGTCTAAGTCAAAAATGTTAGAAGAAATTTTAAATAATATTTTAATTTAATTTATATTTATATATTTGTAAAATAAATACTTGACATTTTATTAATTTTATGTGTATGAGTGTTTGCCTGCATGCATGTCTTGATACCATGTGCATTCAGTGTCATTGCAGGCCAGGAGAGGGCGCTAGACACCCTGTAACTAGAATTACAGACACTTGTGAGTGGCCATGGGGATTTCTAGATCTGAACCCTGGTCCTCTATGGGAGTTACCTCAACTTCTGAGCCATCTCTTCAGCTCTTACACCAAGTTTTGTTTCATTTTCCCTTTAATATCTCATTCTACATATCTTTCAAAAATATCTCTTGAAAATCCTTCCAAATCTGTCAATCAAGCTCTTGTCTGAATGTGTAGAGCAATATAAAAATAATTCATTAATTAAATGTTTTAAAAATATTTTAATGTAAATATAATTAAATCAAATTCTCATTTCATAAATAATTAATGGAGAAATGAGTCTGACAGTTGATCAATGCCGTTATTATCCTTTTAAAATAATTTTTGTTTATAATAAACCTTATATTCTTTTCTGTTTGCTGTGTTAAGCCTCACAAATGGCAATTTAGGAGTAAAGCATTGGTTTTAGCTCACAGTTCAAAGCAGAGTCCATCATGATTGGGAGTCAAGGCCAAAGGCACCTGAGGCAACTTCTCACACCCCTTCCACAAGCAGCAACGAAAGGACAAATCGATCTGCTTCTAGGATCCCTTTCTCCAGTCGCTAAGTCCAATAATCCATTTATTTCAATTGCCACAACTAAGGCAACCTTCCAGAAGCAGGCCCAGAGGCCCAGAAAATTCTCCATCAATTGATAAGATTGAGAAGATCTAGTTGCTAACCATAATGAGCATCTCACATTTACTTGAGTAAGAAGGGATAAATTCCAAGTCATTGCCTTCTCTCATACCTTGATTTTATATTGTTTAATTCACAGACTCATTATGTCATCAATACAAATGAGCATTGCAATAGGTGGAGTAGAGAAAACAGGGAAGTGTTACCTGGAATGAAACGTGTAGTCAGTGCCATGGGAAGAGAAAAATGTAGATGATACAGTTTAGCCCTAATCTAGCTGGGAACGTTGTCTTTTCTTTGTTAAATAAATAAATAAATAAATAGATAAATAAATAAAATGGACATCAGTGGCTCATGCCTATAAGCCTGGATGAGAAGAGAGGAAAAACAAAACAAAAAAATTTGTGTTTGAGGTCATCTTGAGCTATCCCATGTGGACCAGGGCTAGACCTGCCTAGATTATAGAGTGAGATGAGAGATACAGATAGACAGACAGATGGACAGACAGACAGACACAGACAAACAGAAAGTTTACCTAAGCCCGGATTAATGACTATAGTGTGAAAGAATAATCCAGTCAGAAGGTGAGCATTCAGCCTAAACCCAGGGAAATACCACCATCAGGAGTGAAGAGACCCATCCTGCCCACAGTTCTGGAGCCACCATGTGATGCCCCACACAGAAGCCCACTGAATGACATAATGTGAGCTAAGAGAGAGAGAGTGCAGAGCCAGGCCATGTAGGAGCTTAACAATTATGTGGAAAACCACTGAAAATCCTGTAACCATGGAAATACACTGTTAGTGTCTGAAATAAAACGTTAAATTGTGAAGGAAAATGAGGAGCAAATGGGTTGCAGAGAATGCAGAAGTGGTTTGAGGGTGATATATTTTAGGGGAAGGCTGATGACTTTAAATTAGCAGTGGAGAGTGGTATACAGGAGACAGGGCGCTAGACTCGAGATGCGTTCATGTGAGAAACTAGCTGGTGCATTTTTGAATATAGGAGAATAAGAGAGAGAGAGAAGATTGGAAGCTGAAACCTTGGTGTCTGGCTTAAGGGCTGGGTGGAAGATGGAATTTGGTGCCATAGAAAACAACAGACTATAAGTTGAGTCTTCAGTAATTGGGATTTAACAAGCAGCTAAACTAATTTTATAATAAAAATGTAACAAAATACCAAACTAGCACAAAAGAAAAATCATTACTGTCATCTTAACTAAATATTGTTATGGGGTAGCTAAAAGATTTTAGCTGAAACATTCTCAGTAGATTTTGAAGGGTTATTCTACACAGCCTGTATAGGCATACGGATAGACATGAATAACAATTTGCCAAAAGCACACAAATTAATTATCCTGACTTTTAATTCTACCAAGTATCGTGAGTGTTTTTAAACTTTATACGAATGATGTCACAGTAAAAACAGAATGAATAGAAACACTAAGTAGGTTCAGTGAGCCTCGGTGGAGTCATGGAAAGCAGGTGATAATTTAAGTCACAGAACGGGGCTGGTGAGATGGATCTGAGTCTGAGAATGTTTGCTGTTCTTGCAAAAGCCCAAGTTCAGTCCCCAAGCACTCACAAACAAGTCCAGGGGATATGAAGCACTCTTCTGATCTCCACAGGTGTCTTTACACATACCCACATACAAAATTAAACCTAAATTAAATCTCTAGACCATTGAAGAAATGAAATAGCCTACACGAGAGAATAACTCAGGAGGAAATGAACTCCAGAAAGGATCAGGAAGGAAACCGTGAATAGGTAAAGGGGTGCTTGAGAGATAACAGAAAGGAGAAATTCTGAGTGTGGCTACCAGCAAGGAGCCAAAGGAACAGCAAGACACTGGGATGAAGAAACAGAGAGTACATAGCAAGCGCTGCTGCAAAGGACCAGAGAGATTTCAAAAGGGAGAGGATTTAATGGCATGAACCCCATTAAAGCATTTAATGGAAGTAGTTCTAGAGAAGCAGATAAAAGAATTTGCAATTACTTATACTTAAGGCGTTTTGGAGTGAAAGTCTAGCTACTGGAGGAGGGAAAGAATTAAGACTCCACACGAAAGGGATGGTGGCTAATAATTCAAAGGCTGTGAGCTACTGCTCAGCATGAGCATGCGAGTGCACGCGTGTTGAGTGACTGAGCAAACACTGATCTCAGAAGAGCAGGCAGTTCCAGGGCGAGATGGGTTCTGTAGGGATTAAGGGGGCACACGGTTAAAGGGATTGCTCGGTGGTTCGGAGTATGGCTGCTCTCCTGCAAGACTGTTGTTGAGTTCCCAGCACCCACGTGGTTGATCACAGCTGTCTGTAGCTCCAGACCTAGGGGACCTTTCCCCTCTTCTTATGACCTAAGCATCAGGCACACAGTGGTGCATATACACAAAATAATAGTGATCAAAAAGAATTGAGGACTTGTTTGTCTATCAAAAGAATATTATTAATCCACCCCGTCGGTATTCTCCCTTAGATTTTCTGTGCTTTCATCCTGATGGACTAAGTTAGTTCCCACCAGTCAAGTGAACAATTGAAGCATTTTCATATTTATTCAACCCTTTTTTCCCCTTGCAAATGCCTTTGTCACTAAAGACCACTTTCATTTTGTTTTGTTTTGTTTTTCTAGGAAAATTTGAAACTTCTTTTATGATATCAAGAAGACATTTGGGGCCAAATAAATCCTCTCCATTACACAAAATCAAAAATGGCAGATAGTTGGCAAACAGAGCCAAATCACCTTGAACCACAGGAAGGGGGATATGATCCCCAACAATCTCACCATGCAAACCAGCACCTTTCTTCCAGGCAAGTCAGGTTGGGTTTTGATCAGCTAGTGGAAGAGATCAATAATAAAACTCCACTGACAGAGAGTGAAAAAGAAGACACATGTTTTGTGCCAGCTGCACCAAACTTGGGTTCAAACTGGCAATCCATATATGGAACACACCCAAGACACTTCGACGAATTCACTTCTCAGAGCCCTGACCCCTCCCAGCCTCAGTTTGGAAAGACATCAGCCATCGGTTTTAATCCTGCTGTCTTACCTCCTCATCAGCTCATTCATCAGGTAGACTCCTGGAGAAATCCCACGGGAAAATATCACGGTGCTGCGGATCCCAGATTGGATGCTTTCACTCCATCTTCCACCGGCCTGGATAAATGTAACCCACAAGGACAATCAGGAACCGAACATCATAACTATTATGTAGAGCTTGAAGGCAGTGTGCCCTGTCATTATTCATCTTACTCAGTGGCCTTCATGCCCAGTAAAGAGGAAAGAGGAAGTGGAGGTGTGGACCCTGTAGAAGCTTCTCCGGAGTTCTCTAAAGGCTCCTTTCTACCCAGGGCATCAGAGAACATGTCAACGGAAAGCACAGAGGTACGTGCAATGCACACAAACTTAGAAACAGTCACTCGGTAGAAGGTTGCGTTAATTGGTAACAAAGTTAAATGATCTCATGAAAGGAAAATCTATTGTATTAGTTAGACCATTTTATTTTTTCACAAATTTCATGTTCTTAAATTAACAACTATTGTAAAAGTACATTTAACTATCATTTTTCAAGAATATAGATCGTCAAATTTATTAATATATTAGTATAACCTATGTTAATATATTATATTAGTGTTGTATATTTATATGTATATTATATTAATAATTAATACATTTTAATAGATAAAAGTATATATGAAAGTTTAGCTTGTGTAATTTACCTATTCTTGCTATGTTGTGAAAACATACATATATTCCATTGCATTTATAATTTGAGTCACACTATGATGATTTAAAATCTTATTATCTTTAGCAGCAGAGGAAACCAGCCTTGTCCATAGAGGCTCCTAAATTATTTGATTGGCAGGCATAATGCATAGGAGCCTGAGAAAAAGTAAGAAATTAGATCATTACAGTTCAATGGACTCTAATCCTTTCTTTGATTACTGCATGGTCGCTCGGGTAGCCAGAGAGTTTCCTGTATCATGTTTGAAGATTTTTATGCTTATAGGAGCTAGACACAAATTAAGCCAGAAGCAGATCACAATAAACAACAAGTGGGGGAGGCTAGAGAAATGGAATGCAAATGTGGGGTTTTTAGATCCTCAGCAACCACAAGAAAAAGCTAGGCGTTGTAGCATGAATTGACAATCACAGTGCTGGAGAGACAGAGCCAGGCAGATCTTTGGATTTCTAACCAATCTGGCCAAATACACGAGTTACAGGTTTAATGAGTGACTGTCCATAAAGGAGGTGAAGAATTGATAGAGGAAAAAACAGGACTTCAGTCTCTGGCCTACATACACACACACACACACACACACACACACACACACGCACAAGGAAAAGGGAGGGGGGGGAGGTGTGTCACAGCAGGTACAATATACAGGAGGAACCAAAAGATTCTTCATCCAACAACTGGTTATCAAATTGTTAAATAAGACTTTGATATGCTGGACAGAAAGTATTTGGGGCAGTAAAGATAGATTTTTTTTAATTCAGAAATTGATTAACACTGATCTTATGAAAACCAATATCAACATGGTAAATCAACAAATGGCAAGTATAAAGGAATTTTAATCCAATAACATGGCTGCTCTAGCAAAGAATCATATCCAAAGACCTTCTAGGTCTGGGTGATTGGGCTGGAATACAGACATGCCTTTAAGCCCAGGAGACAGAGGCAAGCAGATCTCTGAGTTCAAGGCCAGTCTGGTACAGAGCAAGTTTCAGAAAAGCTTAGGTCCAGGCATGGTGGTACAGGCCTTTAATTTTTGTTCTCAGGAGACAGAGGCAAGCAGATGTCTGAGTTCTAGTCAGTCAGTTGGGTGAGCCAGTGAGTTAAGAGGCAGTGCAGTAGACTGAAGTTTACAGCAGTTCAGTTCGTGGAGCTCAGAGGCAGTTTTTACCAGGAGACTTTTACAGACAGGTTGCAGAGACAAAGCTAGACACAGGTGAAGACAGAAGGAGCCAGAGAATGAGAAAGAGTCAGAAGATTAGAACATATTACCAGAGTCAGTTTAAGGCAGAGTAGAGCAATTCAGTCAGAAGCAAAGAGAAGTCAGTTTCAATCACGCAACTTGGAAAGGAATTCGAGCCAGAACAGCTAAGTTGAACCATCCAGCCAGAGTTCAGAAAGAGCTGAAAGGAGTAAGATTATTCACCAGTGAACTTTTGAAATGACAATTACATCTGGCAAATAAAAGACACTTTAAAGGAAGTGCATAAGCAAATAGATAACTCTACAAGAAGGCCATTGCATAACAAATACCACCGCAAATTATCTGAATCAAAAAGTGAATATATCTTAAGGATATCTAATTCATATCACAGCAGTATGATAATCAGTCACTTTACCCTACTGTTATAAATAGTCTTAAAATTAGACAAGATAACTAAACCAGCTGAATTCAGACTTTGGGCAACAGGCAGCATGAAACACAGATTCCCTAAGAGCTGCCAGCATCCTGGTTTACGCTTGAAGGGCAGCTCCCTGCAGCTATGCACTCGGATGGAGCCCAGAGCAAAGCTGGACGGTTAGCTACAGACTGCAAAAGCAGCTTGGACTTGCTGGATAATGTGCTGTCAACAAGAAAACTGTGCCATGGGTAGGTTTAGAAATCTCAGGGGATTTCCTACATCTTGGCTGAGTGCGGGGTTGTTATTTGGAAGGCCCACGAGATAATGTTAAAAAAAAAATTCTCAAATTTAATTGAAAATAACTAATTATAGAGTCAAAGAAGCAACAAATTACAAATAAAGGCAAAGTCATCCAAATACAGGCAAATGATATTCAGGTATCTAAAATCAAAACATCAGAAAGGAATTACGAGGGTTTGGAAAGAGTTCAGGCAGTGTGACAACCATCTGAAGAACTGAAACATCTCATCAGAAAGCTAGCAGTCGGAGACAATGGAGTCAGAGACAGTGGGAACCAGAGAGTAAACCATAGGCAGCGAGAACCAGAGGCAGTCAGAACCAGAGGCGGTGGGAGGCAGAGGCCGTGGGAGGCAGAGGCCGTGGGAGGCAGAGGCTGTGGGAGGCAGAGGCAGTCAGAACCAGAGGCCGTGGGAGGCAGAGGCCGTGGGAGGCAGAGTGAGTGGAACCAGAGGCAGCTGGAACCAGAGGAGGTGGCAGCCAGAGGCAGGGGTAGTCAAGGACATTGGGAGCCAAGGCAGTATTTTGCAGATTATATTGAAACAAGAGATAAGTAGAAAATTAAATTGAAATGAATAACTAAGATAAATAGGGAAAATAAAATTAAACATTAAAAACAGGTAGACACAGCCGGGCAGTGGTGGCGCACGCCTTTAATCCCAGCACTTGGGAAGCAGAGGCAGGTGGATTTCTGAGTTCGAGGCCAGCCTGGTCTACAGGTGAGTTCCAGGACAGCCAGGGATACACAGAGAGAACCTGTCTCGAAAAACCAACCAACCAACCAAACAAACAAACAAACAAACAAACAAAAAAACAGGTAGACACGATGACCAGAAACCAAACTATTTTATACATATGTTAATTATAAACACTGCAATATGTCCAAGTAATAAACAGAAAATGGCGCACTAAAGACATAAAGGCACAATTACTGTCAGAAAAAAAAATATATTAACTTGAGAAACAAAGGACCAGGTTGAAAATAAAACAACCAAGGATTTAACTCTCAGCCTGAAAGAGAAGATTACTGTGGTTCCCACAGCAGCAAAACTTGATTTAAGACAGTGTTGTTGGGGGCTGGAGAGATGGCTCACTGGTTAAGAGCACTGACTGCTCTTCCAGAGGTCCTGAGTTCAAATCCCAGCAATCACACGGTGGCTCACAACCGTCTGTAATGAGATCTGATGCCCTCTTCTGATGTGTCTGAAGACAGTGTACTTATATATAATAAATAAATCTTTAAAAAGCAAAGACAGTCTTGTTAGAGGTAAAGGTGCCATGTTATAACGATCATGTTGTCAATCTGGAAGAGAGAATAAAGTTCATGTATGCACATTTGACAATAGAACTTCACAATAGAAACACACAAGGCAAAAGTGATTTAAACGTGGTTACATATGCACCCTCCATCTGAAAGTTTATTTAGAACATTACCAACATATTAAACATAGCCACCCAAGCAGTTAGATATAAAACAATGGTTTCTTCATACTTCCCAAAAACTATCAACAATTCAAAAGCCTGTCAGGAGTAAGATGGCCCAAGGAATCATGGGATAGGTACACGATAGAGGCCAATGCTCAGTGCTTTTAAACAGTGCACCACGATATGTAGGAGCCAAAACGAAAGCACATAGGTAAGCAAAGTATGATGATAGAAATCTAAATACCAGTACAAAAGAGGGTGGTAGCTTCACCGAACAGAGAAGTGAAGAGACTTTTAAAGGGACAGCGCTGTTCAATATTTTCCCTGGTTGTTGACTGCACAGATGCATACATTCCTGAAGACTAAATCATATACCTAAGGTCTATACATTTTTCTACATGCAAATATTACTTCAATAGAAATCAAGAGGGTAAAACTAAGTGCAAACTGACCTTTACAAGAAAATCAAATCAACAAACATGCTGCTCTTTTTAATTTAGCAATTTTTACTTCCAGCCAGTTGGTTGTCCCATTGAAATAGTTGAAGTACCCCAAGGGAGTAACAAGAGCCTGGCCTCCTTTTGTAACAAAGTAAGAAAGTGAGTATTGCTCTTTTAATAAATATTGAAGTTTCCATACTTGATTACATTTCTCTGTTTTGCAACCTATTCCGTGATATTAGTTTTGCATGCAAAATGTCAAGTCCCTTAGCTTGTTAATGGAATAAAACAATTTTCAAAAGCTATCATTGATCACCTTGCTGGCTGATTTTTCTTCTTTATGCTCTTAAGTATTTTTTCATTGAAATCTGATTAAACGATAGTTTCTCTGTCAGAACTGGCCTTGTGCGTTGGTAGTTTGATTTTTGCTGTATTTGTAACTCATTAATTACATAGCATCTGAGCCTGGAGGCTCAGGCCCAAACTGACCCAGGTTCATCCTCCCACCTAGAGCATTCTGGCCCTGTCAGGTCCTTCCCATCAGCTGACTCTTATCCCAAGTGAGTTGTCACCAGACACATGCATGTTTCCCTACTGAGAACATTGCTGAGAATGTTCCTGCAATAACCTTGGTCTCCTTGCTTATCTGAAAATTAATATCCTGCTAGAAGGAAGAATACTTTTCTCATGTTATTACCATTTATCTCATGGAAACTTTTCTTTTATTTGGAAATTTGAAGCGTTTTCATCCTCTAGAGGGTTTTCTCTTGAACTTTTTCTCTTAATATAAGAAATGTGCATTTATGTAAAGGCTTTGGCTTCCTACTAAACGATCAAAGTAGAATGAAAGGTTTGAGTCACTGATCAATTTAAAGGCTAGTTCCATTCCCAAAACGTCTTCATTCATTCACAATATAGATTCATATTTTAGAATAAAATTAATTAGAGATAGCTAAAATCAAAGCTAATCAACTAGCCAGCAAAACAAACAAACACACAAAAAAACCTGACAGCCACATTGCAAGAAATAAAAATATAGACCCAGAAAAATACAAAACAAAAGATCCTCAAATCTATACAGATGTACAAATTTTCATTTGTTTCTTGCTAATTTATTCAATAAGAAACTGAAAAGGTCCTTTAGATTCTTAAACTAGAACGATTGAAGACTAATGAATGATTGAGGCATTCATTAGTAAGAGATGGCTCAGCAGTTAAGAGCACTTGCTGCTTGTCTTAGTCAGAGTTTCTGTTTCTGCACAAACATCATGACCAAGATGCAAGTTGGGGAGGAAAAGGTTTACTGAGCTTACACTTCCATGCTGCTGTTCATCACCAAAGGAAGTCAGGACTGGAACTCAAAGCAGGTCAGGAAGCAGGAGCTGATGCAGAGGTTATGGAGGGATGTCACTTACTGACTTGCTTGCTCTCCTGGCTTGCTCAGCCTGCTTTCTTGTAGAACCCAAGACTACCAACCCACAGATGGTACCACTGACAAGGGGCCCTCCCCCCTTGATCACTAATTGAGAAAATGCCTTACCCCTAGATCTCATGGAGGCATTTTCTCAACTGAAACTCCTTTCTCTGTGATAACTCCAACTTGTGTCGAGTTGACACACAAAACTAGCCAGTACAATTGACCCCTTGTTAACTCGACACACAAACACATCACCATTAAGCCTCAACCCTTACTTCCTTATTCATCCCCAAGATCTAAATAACTGTAAAAGTCCCACAGTCTTTGCAAATTCTTACATATTAACATTTCAATCCCTTTTAAACATCCAATCTCTTAGAATTCAAAGTCTTTTAAAAATTCAAAGTCTCTTAACTGTGGGTCTCACTAAAGAACGTATTGTTCTTTCTTCAAGAGGGAAAAATATCAGGTCACAGTCACAATCAAAAGCAAACTCAAACTCCAACCATCCAATGTCTGGGATCCACTCACAATCTTCTGGATTCCTCCAAAGGATTGAGTCACTTCTCCAGCTCTGCTCTTTGTAGCACACACCTTGTCTTCTAGGCTCCAGGTGCCTGTACTCCACTGCTGCTGCTGTTCTTGGTGGTCATCTCATGGTACTGGCATCTCCAAAACACTGCTGTCATCTGCTACAACTAGGCCTTACCATGGTGCCAAGCCCCACATCCTTTGCATGACCCCCTCAGTCCTGGGCTATCAATTGCAGCTGAAGCTGCACCTTCACCAATGGCCTTTCACAGCACCAAACCTCAACTTCATTGCATGACCCCTTCAATCCTGGGCTGTCAATTGCAACTGAGGCTGCACCTTCACCAGTGGCCTTCCATGGCCTTTCACAGTGCCCAGACCTCAGTTGCTCTTCATGACTCCTTCATGCCTTCAAAACCAGTACCACCTGGGTGACTCTTACACATTACCAAGTCCAGCCACAGCTCAAGGTACAACCCTGACTATCTCTGGAACGCAGCCTTTGTGCTCTCAGAAAACACTTCTCAGAAGATTTTAATCCAATGATGCTGGTCTCTTCTTAATCACTGCTAATATCTTAGCTCCAGCTAACCAGCATCAATAGTCTGAGCAATGCAATGGTTTTGCTTTAGTAGTTCTGGTATCTTGTTAATCACAGCTAACCAAAACCACAGAATCTTCATAGTCAAAATAGCAATGGCCCTGATAAGAGTCTTTAATCTTCCCTCTGAAACTTCACAAGTCAGGCCTCCATCTTCTGCACTGTTCTCAACATTATCTTCCAAGCTCCTACACAACATCCCACAGAGCTCTTAACACTGAATGGATCTTCTAGCCCAAAGTTCCAACGTCCTTCCACAGTCCTCCCCAAAACATGGTCAGGTTGTCACAGGAATACCCCACTATGCTGGTACCAATTTGTCTTAGTTAGGGTTTCTATTCCTGCACAAACATCATGACCAAGATGCAAGTTGGGGAGGAAAGGGTTTATTGATCTCACACTTCCATGTTGCTGTTCATCACCAAAGGAAGTCAGGACTGGAACTCAGGCAAGTCAGGAAGCAGGAGCTAATGCAGAGGCCATGGAGGGATGTTACTTACTAGCTTGCTTGTTTCTCCTGGCTTGCTCAGCCTGCTTTCTTATAGAATCCAAGACTATCAGCCCACAGATGGTACCACCCACAAGGGGCCCTGCCCCCTTGATCACTAACTGAGAAAATGCCTTACAATTGGATCTCATGGAGGCATTTTCTCAACTGAAGCTCCTTTCTCTGTGATAACTCCAACTTGTGTCAAGTTGACACACAAAACTAGCCAGTACACTGCTCTTGCAGAGAACTCAAGTTTGGTTTCCAGCACCCATAGCTGGTAGTTCACAACCATCTGTCATTCTGACTCCAGGGGATCTGATGCTTTCTTGTGCATCCATTTGCACCTGCATGCACATGCTCATCCCCATATATAGAAATGCACATATACACATAATTTAAAATTAATAGTAAAAATAAATCTCCAAAGCTATCATTTGGTAATTCCTCCCTGAGTAATGTGAGGAGTCGCCATCTTAGTACACCACTGGAAGAAAGTGTTTTTAAACTCCAGCAATGCTTCCTTTCACTTCTTTGTAATTTTATACTCTTAAGAGGATAAAATGCAGATGCAGTCGCATCAGGAAAGTATCTTAAGTGATTGTGTCAGTGGCTTGTGATTTGTGTTCAAATTCTTAAACCACTTTTCCTCGATAATTTATTTTTAAATAATTATGAGAACTAAAGCAACTAACCAAAGGGTAAAGTTGGTTTAGTGAAAAGAAACCAGAGATTGCATCATGCTTAAGTGTTTGCGTGATTATCTATCTGAGTACATAATTCCCTAGATAAGCTCTGTTAGGATTCTTTCAGTGCTTGGAACTGTCAATTCACACCTAAAAAAGTAAATAAGAAAATCAATTAAAATATGAATATCAAATTTCACAAGATAGTCTCCCAACCCATAGCAAAATAAATTCAAATATCCCATTGCAATTATTTTTCTTATATTTAAATAAGTTCAGTTAAACATGCTGTTAGTATTCATTTATGCTCTTATTAATGATATTTCTAATTTCTTGATTTGATTGTTTTGACATAATTTAAGAATCTCATGTTTTAAAGAAACAGCACATGATTATAAAACACAATAAAATTCCACAATGCTCAGAACAAGTCCTGGTTCACAGTGGATGCCCTGCGAGGGTTAGGGAAGAATCAATCATGAGTTTGCACTTTGAATTTAATCTCCCCAAGTGCTAGAAGCTGAAATTGTTCATGCACTGAACACTATCTTGGTAGATGAGCGTTCATATCAGAAGCAGGGAGGGGCCAGGAAGTGCATCTAGGCTGTACGCCTCCAGGCCTGCCCCACACTGACCTGCTTCTTCCAGACGGGCTTCCCATCCTAGAAGCCTCTCCATCACCACAGAGTAGGATACAATCTGGGTACCAAGTGTTCAAACACATGGGCTTGTGAGAATGTAGACAATATTTCACATAAGCCACAACATAAAGTATCCAAAGCTTGCTATTGAATCATAATTTTCCATTTAAGAAGAGTTTATATGTCAGTATAATAAACACAAAAAATAGGGACAAGACTTTATTTCACCATGGGAAGCATTCTGTATTTGTTAGTGTCTTTATAGTGTGTTCTATATTGACATAAAACATGGGCCTACAGGGACCAGCGATGGAAATACATAATGATCATTATAATACTTTACATGGTTTCAGAGTTTGTAAATTTTTTATGCCTTTTCTCTTTTAGCCCTCACATAAATCCTTTAAAGTAGGTGGCAATGGCTCCTTTAGTGTGCACAAAGAGGCAAGTCAAATAGTATGCCTCTGGTTCTAATATTCCAAAGTAGGAGCATGAGAATTCAAACTCCAAGTGTCTGCTATAAGAATTAACTCTTCAGCAATTCTTTGACTCCTCTGTGTCCTCATAACTCGATTATTTTTGTAAAAATCCACAACTTTAAAGATAGTAAAGAAACAGGAGCAGTGTTTGTGAATTAGATACAAACTCAAGAATTAATTTACTTACTGATATCCAAGGTATGTTTACAACTTTGGGGAAACTGAGAGTGAGAGGAACATGACAGGGGAAACCCAGGCAGCAGGAGCAAAGTCAAGAAGCAAGAGATGCCACTCTGAGTGAATCCTCCTGTCTTGACAGCTAGGAAAACACATTATTAATTATTTATGACGGGGCATCCCCCAGAAGTCTATGAGCTGCCTCTACCCTTGTTCTTGGAGTGAGTAAGTGTTCCATCTCACAGACAATGGAGGCTGTCACCTGGTTTTCATGTTCTGATGCTGCTGGCATTCCTTATGATTGGGTGACGTTTCAAAAGAATGATGATGATCAGGTCCTAAGCTTTTCTTTTCTTTTTTTTTTTTCCTTTACATATACTTTTCAGAATAAGGGAAACATATCATGCAAGTGACATTAATTCCAATTCTGGGAAGATCTGGGCCATCACCACAGCCTATCCATCTCGGCTCTTCGCTGACACCAAGTTTAGAGTAAAAATTTCCACTGATAACTCAGCACAACTTCTTCTTATGCCACATGGTAAGAAAACGTCCGAGCAGAAATACAAGTCTCAGTGTTCATGGATAGCCTTGAACTCATGAAAAGAACCACCGTTCAGCACTATTTTGTCCTGATGGAAAGTCAGAGGAAAGCAACCATGGGCTATTAATTGTAGACATCTGAGGGGTAAACACAGTCTCCCTTCACATAGTTCTCCAGAAAAGTCGTTTCCTTGTTGTAAATTATAGCAGGCGGAGGAGGTTTTCTGTGCAATTAAAATAAATCAAATTTCTAAAATATTCAAGATAAAGATGATGTATAGATGGAAACACTGTTTTCTACCCAGCTGGAACAGGGACTTTGTTCAGGTGTGTGAATAAATCGTGGAGAAGAAAGTTAGAGGAAGTCTGTTCCCACCATGAGAAATTTAAAAGCTCTGTGCAACCCACACTAACCTAATAATCAGTACTGTTGACTAAGAGTGAATCCCTGAATATGGTTCCTAGAAATTTGTACTATGTAATATTTACTAGATATTTTCTTCTCTATTACTTGAAGATATCTTTAAATTTACATAATGTCCTGTTATTGTGCTTTGGTCCTTTATTCTAGAAAGCAATGCTCATTTATTAAACATCTATCTGCAACCACATAGATTATTGCTTACCAGGAGGAAAGCATTTTCAGATGCGCAATGGACTGGGAAATATTTTCACTGGTTAATAATTGTAATTATTCCTTTTTCTTTTCTTGCTTTTTAGTTGAGGCTTTGAGTAAATACAGATGATGACAGTCAGACACAGTGTGTTTATATACCTGTTAAAACTATATGGTTTGAAGCCAGGTGGTGGTGGCGCACGCCTTTAATCCCAGCACTTGGGAGGCAGAGGCAGGCGGATTTCTGAGTTCGAGGCCAGCCTGGTCTACAGAGTGAGTACCAGGACAGCCAGGGCTACACAGAGAAACCCTGTCTCGAAAAAACAAAAAACAAAACAAAACAAAACAAAAAAACTATATGGTTTGAAAACTCCTGTTGGCTAAAGCAAGAGAGAAAGTATTTTTAAACAGTGTTAGCATTCCTCATAGCGTGTAAGAGTAGGAATGCATCGAAGACATAGGAATGGATTTATAACACAAGTGTTGATGCTCACAATTTCCTTATAGCCCCAAGCCAGTCTCTCTCTGGCAATTATCCCTGCCTTGTTCTCTGCTGATTCACTTTCTTGTTTTTCCAAAACAATAAAGAAATAAAAGGTAAGTTTTCAAGCATGCATGCTGTTTGTCCAACAATGGACAGTCAGTCCACCTCTTATTAGATCCAGCTCCCAATATTTAAGAGCAGAATCGTGATTCTCCAGCCAATGGCCTTGCATTTTTTGATCTCACCAGCACACTGTCAGATTCCAGTTGCTGAAGTTGTTGGAGAATTAAGGAGTTACATGAAGTGAGAGATGACACAAAACAGAATGATTCTATCATGGGCTAAAACAAAAGTACAGGTATAAAATCTACATAAAGGAAGCCCTGGTAGATGTGTTGACAACATACGGATGAGGAGCTTCATTTGATGATTTAAAGATTCTAGGATACAGATGGTGGCTTCAGGTCCAGGCCTGTAAAGGACAGGTGGCAGGAGCCGTTATTTCACAGAAGTTCAGCAGACAATTCTCCAACGCTGTGCATTCTGGTATGCTCAGTGCTTGGAACTGGGGGAATCCAGATTCTCAGGACCAAACCACCCCCTGACTTTCCCCTACCCTTCCTTCTCTCCTGCATTCTCCCCCCATCCCCCAAACATAGAAAGTAGGTTTCCTCATCCGAAAGCTGGTTGAAACACTTAGAAGGGTTGTACTAACTGTCCTTTACCTTTCCACAAGTGGGCCTTGTATGAACATTAAGAGGCTATCCGGATCTACGTACCACTCCGCCATGTTCCAAGCAGAGCAGCACCCATAGCTCTGATGACAGGAAAGTAAAGTCCAGGTGTCTAGCCACCGTGGGCCAGCAGCCTTCTCTGCTGTTTTCCAGAGCGCCTTGCCAGGGGTTTTGCCCGTGGTCTTATTTTGAGCTAACATTAATCCACACCGTTCCTTCAGGACCCCCAAGCTGTGATATGGTGAGGAACCTATGACAGGGCAATGCGTGGCCATCTGACATTCCCTCGAGAACTCTACTATTTAGTTTTTCAAACCTGTTCCTTAATGACATCTTGATCTACCATAAAAATATACATTTTAAATTTGTGTCTCCTTTTGGGTCACAGCAATGCCATTTATGCCACTCTGTGTTACTGAATTTTGGTCAAAGTCACTTACATACAAAAGGAAGTAGAAGAAAAAAAATATCTGATTGTAAAATAAACCAGTTAAAGAGACACAGAATTACAGATAAAGCTCCACTGGGCAATGAAGTTGTCCATTTGAAGTTTTCTACTAAAAACCCTTACTGGCTGAGTACCTTCAAGAGTCAACTGCACTTGCTTTCAGTGGCCAAGTTCATTGGCTCACACTGAAAATGTGGGCGTGACACGTTTAAATAAATCAGCCACATTCGTCTGTTTTATGCATGTGGAACACCTCAGGTTCCAAAATGGCAGAAATTATAGCAATCCAAACTCTTTAGTTGAGAAATTGAGCCCCAGAGGTTGAAGAACTTGTCTTTATAAATTCACTAAAAATGATGAAGACCGTATTATATCCAGGACTTAGCATAAAACACTGAAAACCACGTTTATGGTGGTAAAATTATCTTAATATCAAGACATATCTTTTAAAAATATTATGGTTTTTTAATTTAATTTGTTTTATATTTATATGTGTGAGTCCAAGTGTGTGCACTGGCAACATGTACATGCAGTGCCTGCTGAGGCCAGAAGGAGCCACCATACCCCCTAGAACTGAGGTTACATTTGCCTATGATGCTCCAGAGGTGGGAACCAAACTTGGGTTCCCTCTTAGACCAGAAAGTGGTCTCTGCCGCTGAGCCACCTCTCCAATGAAATCATATCTCGTTTTGATTTTATTATTTTATTTTATTAATTTATTTTATTGATGGACCTTTTGCCTGCATGCTATATGTATAGCCCTAATGCCCATGGAAGAGAAGACAATCTTTGATCGCCTAGTACTGGAGTTACAGACAACAATGAACTGCCCTGTGAGTGCTACAAATTGACTCCACGTCCTCTGGAAGAGCAGCCAGGATATGTAATTGCAAAGCCGTCTCCCCAGCGTTCCAAGAATATCTTTTGTGTAGAGCCATAATACATCCAATGATTTCGATATGAGAAATGCAATAACCAGCTTTGAAATTTTCCATTCACACAGAGCTGAACTTGAAAATGATTGCAAGCAGCCTTTATCTAAAATAGCTATGAATGTAGTAAATAGACAAACAAATGTGCCTTGCTTTAATTCCCCTTGATGTAGCTAGCAGGCTACAATACTTCATAATGTGATTATCGGATTCTGTACTCAGAAGCTTCACAGCGGATATTTCATGAGCTCTTTCTCACCTATATTATTCACTTTTGTTTTGCAGCTAATTATCTTGTCAGAGACCTAATTGCTGAAATTCTACTTTTATGTGCAAATGAGCAGCTTTCCCCCAAAGAGTATCTTCTAAGTATATGCGGTTCTGAAGAATTTTTACAGATGTAAGTATCTTATTAAAGTCAATTTTGGTTGCTGTAATTTGTCAGTTTTAAGCCACAAGGCTTTGTTTTGTTGTGTTTTAAAAAGACGTTTCACAAACATTACGTTCGGTCTGCTTTCGAGCGGCGAGGATGTGTTAATGGGTTTAAAGCAAGATGTTCTCCACAGGCTTGGATATTTGAATGCTCGGTCTCCAGCTAATGGTGCGGGTTTGTGACGCTTTGAAATCTTCCGGATGTATTTTCCAGTTGGCGGGTTATCAGTCACGTGGGGGTTGTAATTATTCTCACCTACATTTCCGGTCTACCTCTCTCCCTGGTCCACCAGGATATGAGTTGCCACAACCGTAAGCTCCCATGTAAACAAATGGAGCAGACTTGTATGTTTTCCCTGACACGATGGATGGTATCCTTTAAAACCCTCCACTAAAATAAACTCTTCCCCATTAAGCCATTTCTATTCACTGTTTCATTTGGTCAAAGCCATGAGAAAGGTAACTAGTATAGAAACCACGCTGGGGAACGGACTTGGAGCCTCGCTGGGAAAACTATGATTGACACACTGAGTCCCATGACGTTAAGTCATAACTTACAAATAAATTTTATCCTCTTTGTGGAGGTTTGGAAATTTTGTGGCTCATTGGTACTTTTCCTTTCGGTATTGTTTTATATTATTATAGGTATTTAATCATAGAAATAATGATTTATGTACTTTTATGTGTGTGTTTTGCCTTCGTGATTAACTGTGCACCTTGTGCATGCAATGCCTATGGAGACCAGAAGAGGGCATCAGATCCTCTGGAACTGGAGTTGCAGGGAGTTGTGAGCAGTTGTGGGGATGCTGGGAATTGAACTTAGATCCCAAGTGCTCTTTAGCGCTAAGCTCTCTCTCCAGCTCAGCAAAGATATTTTACATAAACTGTGACTGGTGTGACAATCTAATTTATTTAAGAATCGTGATTCTTCTGGAGAGATGGCTCAGTGGTTAAGAGCACTGGCTGCCCTTCCAGAGGTCCTGAGTTCAATTCCCAGCACCCTGTGGGCTCACAACCATCTGTAATGGGATCCAATGCCCTCTTCTGGTGGGTCTGAAGAGAGCGACAGTGTACTCACATACATGAAATAAGAATGGTGATCCCCAGGGAAAGAGAATTTCAGTTTTAAACCTGTTGATTACCCTACCTGTAATAAAGTTTTCCTGGAGCACTTATAGTCTGAAGTATGAATTCTTTTGTTTTGGTCTAGCATATTATAAGCATGTTAATCAAATAATGACTTTTTAAATTTATTTTTGGTTATTTACTTTATTTACATTTCAGATGTTTTCCCCTCTGGAAACCCCATATCCCATCCCCTCTCCCCCTGCCTCTGTGAGGGTGTTCCCCTAACCACCCACCCACTCCCATCTTCCCTCCCTAGCATTCCCCTACACTGGGGCATCTAACACCCTCAGGCCCAAGGGCCTCTCCTCCCACTGATGGCCAGCAAGGCCCTCCTTTGCCACATATGTGGCCAGCACCATGGGTCCCTCCATGTGTATTCTTTGGTTGGTGGTCCAGTCTCTTGGAGTGTCAAATAATGATTTTTAAAATAAGAATTTTAAGATTGAGAATTACAATAATTGCATAAAACCACAAGTTTTGATTTCTATCTATTTTGTTTCTATGAATTTTTGTTATAGAATTTTAAAATAATCACATGCTGAAATCAACTAGGCCCAAAGCCTTTACATCTCACTGAACTTCTGGAGAGTTAAACAGCCATTCCAAGTTGTGCTTCACATTGGATTTTACACTTCCACTACTGAATTTATATTTTTGTATTTATCCAACACACACACACAGGTACACACATGAGAAATCCATGGCAGAGTTAGAACTGGATAAATAATTATCTTTATATCCTCCTTCATATCGCATGTCCATTACCTGCATTCAGTTTTTCCATGCCCCTAATATTAACTGCTCTGAGCTACTACCTCACGCCAATCGGGGTGACCACCATCGAGAAGTCAGACAACAAGTGTTAGTGAGGAAGTGGAGAGAGAGGAAGCCCTATTCACGGTTGGTGGGAGTGTAAGTTAGATGCAGTTACTGTGGAGGTCAGTGTGAAGACTCCAAATATTTCAAAAGAAAATTGCCATAGACCCATTTGTTTCACTTCTGGGAATATAACCAGAGAACCCCATAGCCTACCACAGAGATATTTGAACCTCCATGTTTATTGTCATTAACTATAGAAATTAATTTAAATCAACCAAATTGTACATCAGCAGATGAATAAATAATGATTTTGCATACACATGTGCGTTTACACGTGCATGCACACACACACACACACACACACACACATATATATACATATATATAACCTATATATGACTACTATTCAGCTCTAATGAAAAATGTGATCACAGGAAAATGATGGATGGACTTAGAACGTACGAGTGCCTCCGCATCCAGCCAGTTACACATACATATATGTGAACAAATGTGCGTGTGGTACAGTATAACATGTGGAGAAGAAAACGGTACATTTTAAAGACCTTTTAAATAATTTAAATAGTTCACTAAAACAACCTAAGGTCTGCTATGAATTAAGCTTTAAATATTTATTTGATTTAAAAAAAAACATTATTTTTTAGTTATCACAACAAATCCTTTGCTTGATGCTCCTTAGAGACCAGCCTCAAAAATATAAAGCATGTTTAATAAAAGATAAATAATTATCTGTAGCAGACTATAAATACTAAAGTGTTTGGCAGTCATGTTCCTCCTTTGTGTTTCTAAATGGTTACAAAATTTACAAACAACTCCTGAGACTAAAAAAGGTATTTATTTTGAGAGTTCCATTGTGGTCACTATTCTACCACAAATGCACTTGAAAATATCTTGTAAGTGAATCACAGCCAATGCAGTCATCTAATGTACCGAATTACCTGTGAGTCACTCTTGGAGCTGATTGTCTCTTGTGTTATGAGTTATAACTAATTACCATATTGTAATCATCACTGCTTTCCTGCACAGAGAAAATAAGCATCCTTTATTTGTTTGAGTCTATCACATTCAGCAACTAGGCTGTTGCTTTTCCCTCAGCCTATGATTGACAGCCAGTATTGGCAGTCTTAAACGATAGGATGTATATATTTAAGCTTGCCAATATTGGTGTAACTAAATTTAGTATGCAGATGATATTACCATTGTTTCTAATATCTAAGGAAACATGAATATGCTATTTAGATTTTTTTAATGAATTAATATATTGTTTTTCTAAAGGTTTTCTCATTGGGAATATAGAAATCTACACATGAAGCTCTCTGGGGAGCTGGAGCATCAGCCCAGTGAATGAAGCACTTGCAGTGCAGGCATGCAGACCAGAGCTCATACCCCTAGCACTCATGTAAACCCGCATTATAAAAATGCAGCCCTGTTACCCCAGTGCTAAGAGAACACCAAGTGGGTCCTGGAGACCTTCTGACCAGCAAGTGTATCTGAAATGAATAGCTTCAGGTTACGTGAGAAGCTCTGTCTCAGAAATAATGTGGAGAGCGACTTGGGAAGATGTGTTAGCCTTAACCTCTATCCCACACATACCCACAAGGTCAGCCATACCTGCATACACATTTGCGCATACAATTCACATAAAAAACAAAATGTTTTCTTTAGAAGAAACACATATAATATGCAATAAGTTAATCATGAAATAAGAAATACTTTAGACTTTCATACTGAAGCGTCAATCTTTCTGGAATACTCTATTAGGTAGAATTGCAATGGTAACAACAGCGTCAATTGGGAAGTACTAATTGTTTGCCTTACATTGACTAGACATTTAAATCTCATAGCAGATTCAGGAGATGGTTACCATAGTATTCCCTGCTTTATGCATGGAAACATTCAATCTTTCTTCAAGGCCACACAAAACTAAAATAAATATAAGTTCAAACTGGTATTTGCTTGAACTGCTATGACTTTTCACTGAAAAACACTTGGAGTGGTATACAGAAAAGAAATCGTAATAGTTCTTTTGCTGCAATATCAAGGAAAATACACCATTTTACAGGAGTGTGGAAGGTTAGAGACAGAGGGTCAGAGCTGCCCATTACAGCAGCACTAAGATCCACAGGTGCACGTGACTCGTCAGCGAATTAAAACACACAGATGATTCCAACATGGCCCCTACCATCTTCCTGGCCCAGGCACGAATGGAAAACAACTGCCTCCAGATCAAGGCAGTTGAGGGGGCAGGAGCAGAAAGAAAAGTCAATAGCCAACTTCTGTCTAACGAATAAACACCTGGGCAGGACTCTCTATCAGGTAAAGTCTCCATACCCTCAAAGTACATAAAGCACACTAATAATTTGTTCTTACAAAATAATGATCAACAGACAGAAGAAAGCTCAAGAATATAGGTAGCAACTGAAATGGACAAGAATACTGAAAGAGTTTAATAAAAAAAAATGCAATTAAACAATCAAATGCCATTTCTGAATAACAGATTGTTCAAGTATGATGATGAAGCTCAGTAAAGTCACTGGCATCCATCCGGCCCTAGGCTTGTTTTGGTTGGGAAGTATTTAATGGCTTCTTCTATTTCCTTATGGGATATGGGAACTGTTTAAATAGTTTACCTGCTCTTGATTTAACGTTGGTATGTGGTATCTGTCTAGAAAATCATTCATTTCATCCAGATTTTCCAGTTTTGTTGAGTATAGGCTTTTGTAGTAGGATCTGATGATTTTTTGAATTTCCTGTTTCTGTTATTATGTCTCCCTTTTCATTTCTGATTTTTAAAATTTGGATACTGTATCTGTGCCCGTTAGTTAGTTTGGTTAGGGGTTTAATCTATCTTTTTGATCTTCTCAAGAACCATCTTTGGCTTTGTTGATTCTTTGTATTGTTCTCTTTGTTTTTATTTGGTTGATTTTGGCCCTGAGTTTGACTATTTCCTGCCTTCTGCTCCTCTTGGGCTTGTTTGTTTCTTTTTGTTCTAGGGCTTTCGGGTGTGCTATTAAGTTGCTAGTGTAGGATCTCTCCAATTTCTTCATGAGGGCACTCAGAGCTATGAATTTTCCTCTTAGCACTGCTTTGTGTCCCATAAGTTTGGGTGTGTTGTGTCATCATTTTCATTGAATTCCAGGGAGTCTTTAATTTCTTTCTTTATTTCTTCCCTAACCAAGTTATCAGTTGAGTAAAGAGTTTTTCAGTTACCATGGGTATGTGGGTTTCTGTTGTTATTTAAGTCTAGCCTTAGTCTGTGGTGATCAGGTAGGATTAATGGTATTATTTCAATCTTCTTGTATCTGTGGAGGTTTGTTTTGTGACCGATTATATGGTTAATTTTGGAGAAGGTACCATGAGGTGCTGAGAAGAAGGTATATTCTTTTGTTTTAGGGTGAAATTTTCTGTAGATGTCTGTTAAATCTATGTGGTTCATAACCTCAAATAGTTGCACTGTGTCTCTGTTTAGTTTCTGTTTCAGGGACCTGTCCATTTGTGAGACTGGGGTGTTGAAGTCTCCCACTACTATTGTGTGGGGTTCAATATGTGTTTTGAGCTTTAGTAAAGTTTCTTTTATGAATGTGGGTACCCTTGCATTTGAGTCATAGATGATCAGAGTTCAGACTTTCTTTGGTGGATTTTTTCTTTGATGAATATGAAATGAAATGTCCTTCCCCATATTGCTTGATAACTTTTGGTTGAAAGTCTATTTTATTGTATATTAGGATGGTAATGTCTGCTTGTTTCTTGGGACCATTTGCTTGGAAGACTATTTTCCAGCCTTTTACTCTGAGGTAGTGTCTGTCTTTGTTGTTGAGGTGTGTTTCTTGTATGCAGCAAAATGCTAGATCCCGATTGCATATCCAGTCTGTTAGCTTATGTCTCAATTTGGAGACACATCGAATATTTCAGTGCTGAGAGACGTCCAATGTGTAGTAACCAAATAAAGTTTCAGGAAAACTGGATGAACCTGTGGAAGTGGTTTTAGCTTTTTCTAATAGAAAGTTCATTTATTTGTCATGCATAACAGGCTGATTTGACATATGTAAACATTATGGGGTGTCTAGTTCAAGCTGGCACATACATTATTTCACATAGTTAAGATCTGCTGTCCTATGGGAAGCGTTGGTTTTAAGAGCTGAATCACGGAGGAAAAATGACCAGAGAAAAGACCTTAAGGACATCGATACCTAAATGATAACAAGATGAAGAGGATCAGAAAAGGGAAACTGAGAAAAAGTGATTTAAAGTGGTACAATAGCTTAGGAACCATGCAGAAATAGAAAGTCCTGAATACCAAGTAATATGCCATGAAAGACTGAAATCAAAGATGTGTGAGACAATGTCAAGTCAGCAGTAAATTTGGTAACAGGGGAGTTACCTGTTGATGTAAGAGTAAGGTGAGTACCACTACAGTGGAGGAAGCAAGGTTTCAATGAATTGAGAACATAACCTGGGGGTGAGGCTTAGCCAGTGGCTAAGCATACTGGCTGCTTTGCAGAGGACCAGGTTCAGTTCACAGCGCCAGCATGATGACCCACAGCTGTCTATAATTCTACTGTCAAGGGAACCTGACATGCTCTTCTCCTTGGACACCACACCCATATACACACTGCCTATAAACACAAGTAAGAAAATGCTCATACACGTTGAAAGAATAATCTAAGCTGGAGAGTGGAAATGTGCAAGCAAAATACTAGTCTCAGAAATAAGGGTTTGCGACAGACCAGACAGCGACAGCATGGTGACTTGGATGCAAAGGATAATCTGGAGATTTGGAAGTGCACATAAGAGGCACTGGCGAAATGTTCATGAGCTGACAAGAAAGGACCAAGGGGGGGTTAAAGGCAGCAAGAGACCACTGTGAACACAGGTAGGAGGAGATGGTTAGATGAAATCCAGGAGATGAGGAAGCTGTGGGGTTCTGTAGAGGAAATGTCCTTGGTGGGAAACAGTGGCAGATCCAGCACTTAGGAGCAGAAACGCATGTCCATTGGTAGCCATGGCGATCATCATGCTTTGGGGAAACCAAGGCTCCTGCAGACTACGAAAAGAGACCGAAACCAAAACAACAGTAGAAAACAGTATATTTCCCCCTAGAACTTTCAAATTTATTACTGTATTTTAAACTGTCATTTGCAAGTTTCTGCTTAACTGGCATCAAACAAAGCATCTCCACAATAGGAAACAATATTATTGCTTTGTGTTGACAAAGACAGTGTCTTATTTAGGGTTTTACTGCTGTGAACAGACATCATGACCAAGGCAACTCTCATAAGGACAAAATTTAATTGAAGCTGGCTTACAGGTTCAGAGGTTCAGTCCATTATCATCAAGGTAGGAACATGGAAGCATCCAGGCAGGCATGGTGCAGGAGGAGCTGAGAGTTCTACACCTTCATCTGTAGGCTGCTAGCAGAATACTCACTTCCAGGCAGCTGTGACTACGGTCTTAAAGCCCACACCCATAGTGACACACCTACTCCAACAAGGCCATAGATCCTAATAGTGCCAGTCCCTGGGCCAAGCATATACAAACCATGACAGCATGCTACCCTCTGTTGTCAAATGTCCTTACCCCTTTAAAATAGGATTTTTACATAATATGCTATATTATGAATTGAGAGTAAATTCAAGAATTATAACAGAAACTTTTTCAGGTTTATCCTAATCCCATACAAACTTAGCATATAAAATATTCATTACTATTTTACATTATATTTATATAAATAGGGAATAGTGGAATCAGCAAATTGAGATCCGAATGAAGTAGAAATCCAACTGAGAGATGGAACGCACTTGGTTCATTCATAAAACATTAAAGTCTTTCACCAGCTTCCCGTTCCTTGGCCTCCAGTAAGATAACCATGGAGAGAGGTCTCCCTGTATCCCACTTCACACGGCCTCATCCTGCCTTCTGGCTACATCAATCTCACCAGAGCAGCCTGCAGTAAGAAGCCTGAGATTTACTTATGCCTGGGTGCAGAGGGTTGCACCCAACCCCTGGAGGTTGAAGACTTATTCCCTATTTACTGTGTCTGTCTTCCTTCTGGAGTGATGACAGTTGGACCTTCTTTTCAACTTGACATACCTCACACAGGTGTTTCCTCCCAGACTGTTGACAATTGATGAAGAACAGTACTGCCTGGTGTTGGCCCTTTGTCTGGAGGCCCAACTTCTATGAGTAATGCAAGTTTTTCTTAACATGCATCTACGAACTTTAATTTTTTTCTCTCAAAGATCTCAAAGTCTTAATTTCCAATTCATCTTAAAAATAATTCTCCTCAGTCCCTACTGCGTGAAACAATAAAATTGGCTCTATTTCAAAGCTTTTGCTGAATAAATCATGACTGCTCTGCCAGTGGGAAAGCACCAGGGCCTCCCATGGAGAAACTGAATATCTTTATTTTAAGATTATACTACAGTCAAGTTTATCTTAATTAAAACAAAACAAACGTTGCTTATTGTTTACTTTACTGCTGTCAAGGAATGCTACAACCCAGATTAAAAATATTTTTGAAGAATAGAAATCAAAATCCTATAGTAACTAGAAGCCTTGGTTTGAACAGTAATTTGTCTTTAAATTTGAATTAATATGGCGGCATCTATCTCTTCATTCAGCATCAATGTCGATTAGACCGATTGGACTTCCCACCAGAGAGCCTCTTTTTATCTCTTTACAGAAAGGCTGTATTCATTTTCTTTTCTTTTTTTATTATATAAATATCTGTGTGTTTGTGGGTAGATATGTGTACGTGAATGCAGGTACCCCTGAAGGCCAAAAGACATCATTCAATCCCCTGAAACTGCAGTTACAGAGGATTGTGAACCACCATGTGGGTGCTGGGTAGTGAACAAGTGTTATTAACTGCTGAGCTCAAGCTCTCTCTCTCTCTCTCTCTCTCTCTCTCTCTCTCTATCTATCTATCTATCTATCTCTATCTCTATCTCTATCTCTATCTCTATCTCTATCTCTATCTCTATCTCTATCTCTCCAGCCCCCAAATCCTTTTCTTGCAATAAGGAAATCCTATTTAAAAACTTAAATCTCCGTCAGGCCCATTGGCATACTTGGGAAGTGGAGGCTGAAGGATCAGGATTTCAGGGTCACTCTCAGCTACATACCAAATTTAAGATCAGCTTGGGCTACATGATGCCCTCTGTCAAAAAATAAATTAAATTACCTTAATTAGAATTTTAAATAATCTTGACATCTTTCCCTTTAAAAATACTTTCAGTCTGCCTGAGAACATTTGTATGAGTTTGGACATTAAGCACTGGCTTGCAAAGTGTGATTGTCTTGTACTCAAAGCAAATTCAAACCTGTAGCGTCCAGTAGGAGAAAGACTAAGTCACATACAGTGTAAGCTAATATATCATATTAGTAGGCAGTAAACAGTAAACACTGGGTTTTAGGTAACCTTGGCGTGTATCTTTTTTCCCCTCAACAAAATTGAGGATTCTATTTAGCAAACAAATGAATTGATTATTTTTACCACCTGGAAAGACTGTTGCACATTCTGAACCTTGGTTAAGTACCTTAATTCATCAGCTCCCAGGGTATCACAGCATGGACAGGAACAGGTTATCACCAAGGCCTTTCCTACAGCTGAGAACAATTTTTACCCAATAGAAAGATCTTGAGTTGCTTTAGTTTCCAGTTCATTCCCAGAGCTTTTTCTACATTTTAAAGGTAACTGTAGTAGCTCTTCATAACAATTAGGTGACAAAATATAATAACATACAACAGGCTTGCATTTGATTTCCAGTCAACTCGAACAACTCAGGCTGCTTGGAGTTGGTCCTGTGTGCTATGTGTAGGGACCACAGCATACTTCAGCTCAGGGTCTGAAAGAGATTAACAGGGAGAAGCATCATGAACCTACAAATTTTGTAAAGGGAGCCACAAACCCATTGCAGGGCATTTGGAAAGAGACATAAGAAATTAACTCTGAGTAAGGCTACATTAATTATACTTAGACATGTAACAGACAATATGCTGATACCGAATTACTTCTGCTACTTTAAATCACTATTTACCAAGGTTAACAATTATCAAATCTCTTTCTATTAGAGTTGATGTTGAAATAGCCTGGTTTTCTGATTTTTTTTTTTTAAATAAATGGTTTGAGAGAGAAAGTTGGCATTCCATAGTAACTCAACCTTGGTAAAGGTTGAATGTGCTATTTTAGTCTCGGTTCTTGAATGTTTTAGATTAGCAAGGTCTACAGAGTGTTTCTCTTCTCCAGAGATTAGTTGGAGAAATAAGTGAAACCTTGAGATAGAATCAAATCTCTGCTTGTTTCCTGGGGGAGGAACTGCAATATTCTGTGGGCCGAGGAGAGCCCAGTATGTAATTTTGTAGAGGATACGAATCGTTAGCATCACATATGTGTTTATTGGCTCTGTGTGGTAGGTAACTCCATTTCTGTAGATTGTTTTGTTATAACTTAATTGTTGTGGCTGTGTTAATAAATAGCAAAGGTGTTGCAAATGAGTTTTCTCCTAGTTAATGAATATTTCTCTGAGATAATAAAGTTTTTATTGCATTTAGTTTTATTTTAAGCTAAATATAGTGTGTATACTCTTTGCAGTAAAAAATAAAACCATATTGGCATGAAGAATGTGATGGATAGTTACCTTTTATTAGACGGAAATAATCAGAAAAACAGAGCATTTGCGTGCACAAATAAAAACTATTTTGTCTACTTTCCTACTGAGTAAAAGCTGTCGGTATCAACTTATGCCCCGTGGAAGTACTTCTATTCAAATCCCTGACTTCTCTTTGCTAACTAAACGCATGCTTGTCAACCCGGGGTTTGGTATTTAACCTGTTACTGCATCTTTAAGTTAAGACATTTAACGGTTACTATCCATGTTCCCTTGAAAGAGAAATAACAATAACTGAGTGGCGCTGGTTTGCAGAAGCACCCATCACGCCATTTGTTTTTATCTGTCTTCTGTCGGTTGCGACAAAACACCTTACAAGGGGCAATGTAAAGAAGTGGGGTTTGCGTCAGCTCACAGTTCCATGGGACACAGTTGGACGGTGTGGGAAGCTAAGGTGCAGGAGCAAGCGGTCATGCCTGCAGTCAGGAAGCAGAAGGTGATGAACAAGGAACGCTGGCAACCAGCTGGTGTTCGCTCACCTTTCTACACAGTCTGAGACTCCAGCTCGTGCGACGGTCCCACCCACTCACATTTAGAAAGGGTTTCCCACTTCAGTTAACCGAAGCAAGAAAATTCCTCTCAAGCCTGCCAGAGACTTTTCAGTGATTCGACAACCAGGCAAGCCAACGATCAGTATTAACTATCACATTAATATTTTAACATTTTGCTATATTCAGCTTATATAAATGGCCTACTTAGAGGAAGCGTTAAAAGTCCAGCTATATTGCTGAATCCCCCCCCCCCCCAAATTTCCAAAAGCTGTCAGTAGTCCTGGCTCTCAGGATTCAGAAAATCAAAACGTTACGGTTTTTCCAGTGTTGTATCAACATTTCAGGGTGCACTTGTGGATGTTTCTTTTGCTGGGATACTGGAGACTGACCTCCCCGACTGCTAGACGATCCTGTTCACACTGCGTCACATCGCAACCCAGAACTACTTTTTTTTTTTTTTTTTAAATGTGAGAATAAACATTTAGTTAGTGTGGCTTATATAACCCCAGCACATTGAATGGTTGAGGCCTGTGGACTCCCGTGACTTTGAGAGCAGACTGGTCTTCAAATGGAGACTGTATTAGTTAATTTTCTGTCGCTGTGATAAAATACCTCAAGAAATATCACCTTAAAGAGGAAAGGATTTATTTTCATTGATGTTTCAATGAAAAGAGAATCCACCATGAGAAGGAAGACTTGGCAATAATCAGAATGAGCATTGTGGCAGGAACAGGAAGCTGGCTCATCCCATATTTATCACATCCAGAGAGGACAGCGGGAGGAAGGGAGGGGGGAGAGGTGAGAAGAAGGAGAGGGGGG
>CM052700.1:9297623-9319223 GCA_028551405.1 Uromys caudimaculatus | reverse complement strand
TTGAGGTGGCAGCATCTGTCTCTTTGCTCTTCTTCAGCTGTGGGTAGAGTGACGGTGCTTCCCCCAGAGAGTACTCTCCTGGCCTTTCTCAGTATATTACCTTTTCTTCTGTTCTTCAATGCTTTCTTTAATCTTTCTTTCATTTCCTCTAGAATAGCAGGAGCTAATAGAAGGTCACATGGTTTTAAATGTATTTTACAGATCACGATAACAAATTGGAAAACTCTTTAGCGTTGTATTTAATTCACATATATTTAATATACAAGGAGTGTTATTTCAACATGTTGTCAAGTTGATATTGAAAGACAGGAGCAATCCTTCATTTCACATAAGGGTTCATTTTTATTTAAAGTTAAGTTAGTTTTGTCCACTGTGTAATTTGAATTTGGAAAAAAAAATTTTCAGGGAAAAATGTTGAGAGATAGAAAGAAACAATGCAATCCATACAACCAAAATACAAAATGAGGGCTTATATTTAATTTTCTTTTTTCCCCACCCACCCAACCCCACATTTTTTTCTTTCTTTCTCTCATTAGGATGCAAACAGACACCTAAAATGTATTAATAATAATAAAATCAATTAAACAAAATTTTCTTGTTAATCTTTTGATCTAGATATTAATATGTCGGAGGAAGACAGTATTTAATTCGAGATAGTTAAGTTTAATTGCCTTATCTCATGGAATAGAGCTGGTAAACATGTCTGCAAAATGTATGCTGTTTCTACAACCTCACTCTGCTTACTGGATAAAATGGATCCCACAGACATCCTGGCATCAATTAGCCCACCCCGCAGCATGTTGAGGTGGCTGACTAAAACCAACTCTGACCATGTATAGAGGATCCTTTAATTTAAAATGCCTATTTAATAATTTTCTACCTTAATGCGTTAAAAATTACAGTATGTTGTCATATATAGCTAGAGATGCATGTTATTTTTCAGTGTTCATTTCTACACATTACACAAGTGTACATATAATATATAAATATACACACACACATATGTATGATAAACACGTATGCACGCATGCACTCATAGCTTACCATTACCAGACTGTATCAGACCAAGTTTTAAGCAAACAAGGCAATGAAGTCATCAGGGAAGCATGCCTTTACACAGTGTGTAGTATTTTGTGAAAATATAATTATGCTTCTCCTTCTTCCTCTCCAGGGATCACTGTCTAGGGAGCCACAAAATATTCCAGAAAAATAAATCTGTGGTTCAACTTCATCTTCAGAAAAACAGGAACACTCCAGGAAAATTATCCCGGAAGGTAAGACTTTCTGAATGTGGGTTTCAATTTGGCACATTGACACCTTTAAGGACGATAGTTCTATCTTGGTGGCTCTCTGCCAAATTGGAATTACTTAGCTTAATGAGCAGGTGTTTATTTCAGTATAGTTATTAAAACAAGGTAAAAATATTTTCATAAAATTCCTTAATAATCCAGACTGAAACAATAACATGAACTTGTAACTGAAACCTTAGGGTGACAGACTGGACATTTATCTTGTATATCCCAAACGCCAAAAGTTGAAGTCTTAACCTTCAAGGGATAGGATTAGGAGATAAAGTCAAATGGTGTACACTTAGATTTAAAAGAAATCAGAGAGCAGGGTTCTTTTTTTTTTTCTTTTAAATAATTTGTTTATTCATAATATGAGCATAATGAGATGCTATACATTCCGTCCAGTAAAGGTGAAACAACAGAAACCACAGTTATATGTAACTTCTGTATAAAGAGTGAATTCACTTCAATGTAACAGTAACCCTTGTCACATCTTATGTATGATTTTATAACATTATTTAATGATTACCTTAATCTTAGCCTGAACTCAGTGTCCTCAGTGCTGCTTATAAATACCCACTTAAGAAGAGGTTAGATTTCCCCTCTCTTTTTCCTTCCCCCGTCTCTGTTGGACTACAACCTGAAGGAAACTGACTACATTTTAGGCAGATGCTCCCCTTGAACTTAAACCTCTTGGTCACTGTGGTTCTAACACACTCAGTATATGGCACTTATGGTATTATTTGGCTGTAGCATCCAGGGATGACTAATACACTCAGCTCAACAAGCCACTTGGTTTCTTTTTTCTTCTTTTTAATTATTTATTTATTCTTTGATACTTTATTTACATTTCCAATGTTTCCCCCTTTCTAGGTCTCCTCTTTGGAAGCCCCCATCCCCTCCCCCTCCCCCGCCTCTATGAGGGTATTCCACCTCCCACCCACCCGCCCACCCATTCCTGTATTCCCATCCTGACATTCCCCTTTACTGGGGCCTCTAACACCCTCAGGCCCAAGGGCCTCTCCTCCCCCTGATGGCCAACTGAAGGAGTTTGCAGCTCCATGGAGAGAGCAACAGTGTCAACTGGCCTGACCCTCCCCCCAGTCCTCCTGGAGGCTGGACCACCAACCAAAGAATACACATCGAGGGACCCATGGCTCGGACCACATACGTGGCACTTGGTTTCTTAAGAAAATAGTTTGTGAGAGACCTACTGAGGTCATCATGCACACCCCCCACATACCCACTTAGAAACGGAAAGAAACACAAATGTCAATGAGAGTTACTGATGGCAGAAAAATAACACCATTCTTGTCCCATTAGAAGACTATTTATGTCCCCATCAGCGTTGCTTAAATCTGGCTAGCTTAATATTCATAACTGCATATACTAATCGTCAAGAAAGGGATGAGTGTGCCTTAATGATACAATTTCATGCTGTTGGGTGTGAATTTTATTCCCTGTGTGATGTCTTGAAATAGTCCCAACCCAAATTGCACAGTTTGCGTGAACTTTGATATTTTGTCAGGTTTTATCTACAGAATCTTCCAACTACCTGCTTTAAGCAAAACTTCCAATGCTCTGTCATTTCCATCAGATGGCAAATTTCTTGCGTGTGTATATATATATATATATATATATATATATGGAATGAGGTGTTTCATCATAAAAATATGTTAGGCGGCACGACAGTTTGCAGCATATGAGTGCAGAATATAACATAATGAGGCCAAAAGAGAGCTGTTTAGAAATTTCTCCCGGATCTGCTTCCAGCTCAGGCATCACTGACAGTTCCAGGACTGGCTGTGTATCTAAAATCTAGGCAGAGTAATATCACAAAGTCCAACTGATACCTCAACACTAATGAGCTTATGTTTCCTCAAATTTCCCTCCATGTTGCTGAAAAAGCTAAAATCATAGTATTTTATTGCCACACAGGGACATAGGGAAGGAAGAAGAAATGTGTGACTGTAATTTGCATGTTGATAAAACAATTTTTAGCTGTTATAGTTCACAAATCACTGGTGCCGTGGCTCACATAAATTAAAGAACTCAGAAGGCTGGAGAGATGGCTCAGTGGTTAAGAACTTTGTTGCTCTTGCAGAGGACCCAAGTTCAATCCTCAGCCTCCATATACAGCTGCTGACAACCACTCGTGACTCCAGCTCCAGAGGATCCAGTGCCATCTTCTGGCTTTCACAAGCACCAGCATTCATGTGCACATACCTATATATAATCTCACACACACACACACACACACACACACACACACACACACACACTTAGTTAAGAGCTAAAATCCTTTAATCCAGGTCTATCTTAAATCCATACAATTCTCATACACTGACGCATATGCACAAAGCATGTGTTTTTATGAGACACTTTACCTAAAAATTTAATATTCATAATTCTGTTAATCAAATGCCAGCATAAACAATATCCCATTGTAATTCCCTCAGATTTCAGATGCAGAACTGGTGAGCTTACATTTAAGCCGAGCTGTGAGACTTCAGAGCCTTTATACGATGTCATCAACTTACACAGGAGAAAGGCTTTGATTTACACACCGCCTCGGTTTGGATTTGAGCTAAAAGGATAACTGGCCAAAACTTTCATTCCTTGTCTGTGATTTTTCAGACTAGAGTCACTTAGGGAGAGAGTATTATCTGTGACTCATTTTTTGAATGATGGCTGATGATCGAGCACCCAGCCCACTGAGGAGGTCACCCCTCAGCAGCTCATCTGGAGTTATATAAGAAAGCATGCCACGGGAACAAAGTCAATAAGCAGCAGCCTGGTCCTGGTTCCTACCTCCAGATTCCTGCCTTGGCTTCTGTCCGTTGTCGACCATAAGATGTAAGGTGGAGCAAAATGTTTTGCCCCACAAGCTTTTGGTCAGACATTTATCACAATGACAGAGTAAAAGGACAAGGTGCATTTCAGTAACTTTATTTTGTTTTCTGCAGCTATATTTACTTTGCACAAAACCTGGGACATCATAGAGATTTAATGAGGAACCACATTCTGCATACATTAGATTGCTAGTATGGACTACCATTCTTTAAATTATTAAATAGATGAAGTGGAAAAGAAACAGATGATAAATGCTGTTATCTCCCTATCATCTGTAATGTAAAGCGCTGGTGAAGAGATCAATTAAATGGTCCAATGGTCCAGTCTTACAGCTGGAAAAAGGGAAGCAAAAGCAGGCCAGTTATTGAACTCACCTCATAATTAATGAACCTTGGTGCAGTTGTCACTGTGTATGGGCAGAAGCACAGAGCTGAGTTGAGGTGCGCAGTGCACAGCTGTAGCTATCATTTCCCAGTTCCAATCTGAGGTTGGAAACCCTGCATCCATGACTCTATTAAATGTTCCACCGTAGCTTTCCTCTTGAAGTTCTCCTTCTTGAAGCAAATGTCACAGATTTCTATATCATCCCAGAAAGATGGACCAAGAAGAGGAATGACAATTCAATTCCTGGCAGTGGTGCTGTTGTATAAAAAGTAAATAAATCTAGAACTCTGTGAGTTCAAGTCCAGCCTGCTCTAAGTAGTTAGTTCTAATTAACCTAAGATATATGGTGAGACCCGTCTTAATAAAATAAAAGGTTAAAAACATAAAACAGACAACATGCTTAATGGCAAAATGACTATGCATCCTTCATTCTTACAGTGAGTATTCTGTCTATGTCACTTCTGTTAAGAAGTTGCCATGCTCATGAATAGAACAGTGAACAGAGTTGACGAGGTGCCCATTTCACAAAGGATAGCATACAGTGGAGTCAACTGCCCCAATTCCCAGTAGAGAATCATGATAACCTTCACACTGAGTAAAAGTGTTCTCTCTCTCTCTCAAAATCTGGTGTTTTAGGACACTTCCACTATGACTTTTCAAAGGAGAAGACATGGCATTTTAAAAAAATTAAGAGTAAACAGCTAAGAAATACTCAAGATCCGAATTGTTAAGACCACAGTGCTATGGTGTGAGCAAGCCTGTGGTTTGGCAATCCCTTCAAGACCACGACTCTAGTGATCTAATAACTCCAACTACTTCCTACATCTTAAAGGCTCCAGCCCACCCCAAGTAGCCCCAACCTGGGGATCAAACTTCAGCATACAGGCCTTTGAGAAACACTAAACTACAGCAAATCGTAATATCAACCATTTTGACATGTCATAATTTTTATTGTAAAGTTTCAGTACCCCTAAATTATATTTTAGTGCAGATCCTATAAATAATCCATGAAATAAAATGATAGTTACTGTATTAGTTACTTTTCTATTGCCCTGACAAAACACCATGACCAAGGCAACTTATAAAAGAAAGCATTTCACTGAGAGATCTCAGTGCTGGAGGTTAGTCTGGGACCAGCTTGGGAGGGCACATTGCAGTGGTGAGGTAGACAGGCATGGGGCTTGTATAGTAGAGGCTTGCACATGATCCATAAACAGAAGGCAGAGAGGGTGCTAACAGGGAACAGTGTGGGGTTTTGAAACTTCAAAGCTCAACTCCCACAAATGACAACCTCAACAAGACCACACCTCCTCATCCTTCCCAAACAGTTCCAGTTCCATGAACTGGTGACCATGCATTCAAATATATGAGCCTATGCTCATATGCCATTTTTATTCAGACCAACACAGTTACTGTCATAGTCTGCCTCAGCTCTCAACTTGACATAATCTAGAGTCAGCTGGGAAAAGGGAACCTCAGCTGATGGAGTACTTCATAAGACTGGCTTGTAGCTATGTCTGTGGGGCATTTTCTTAACTCTTAGTTGATATGGAAGACTGCAGTCCACCGTGGGAAGGAGCACCCATGGAAAAGTGAGCCTGGGCTGAGCATAGAAAGCAGCAAGCCAGTAAGCAGCATTCCTCTGTGGTGTTGGCTTTTCTTCCTGACTCTTGGTTTCTGCCTTAAGTTCCTGCCTTGCCTTCCCTCGGTGATGTAACCCTTCCCTCCCCAAGCTGCTTTTGGTCATGATATTTCATCACATCAATGGGAAGCAAACTAGGGTGGTTGTTTCTACTTTGACACAAATTTTACAGTTTGCTTTTTTGGACACATGTAGAATACTGATGAATTTGATATAACCGATGGCAGCTTGTCAGCTTGTACTTCTTTGTTATTTAAATTGCTACACTTAAAATAACTGGCCCTTATTTTTATAGTCCTCGCAAACAGTATGCCCTTTCTTAATGGTACTTTTAAGTAATACCAAGTCCTCTTTGATTTTCGGAATTTCAATTGTAAACATTTATGAGCAATATTGTCCTTCTGGGAAGACTGCAAATTTAGTTAGTTTTCTGCATTGCACCAGAAATACTGTCATTATGATCACCTGATTAAATCTATTGTACTTGTGGCCTTTCAGAAATTACCTTAGTGCTTCATGAAGCTCAATTTATCTCCAATGCTGCAATTGGTCAGAAAGTCATCTAATGGTCTTTAGAAATCAACTTGGATTTCAAAATTTTTAATGCTCCCACCTCAATATGATGTAAATAACTGAATGCCTCTCCTTTAATATTTCAATTCTCTTTAAATTTCTTTCAAATGTGATCAAAAGTGCTGTCAAAATTGTATAAACTAATCACAAAAACAAGATATCCTTCCAGTGCACAGGATATTCACAGAACAACTACAGTATCCATTTTTTCCAAGACAAAATCTTACTATGGAGCCCAGGATGACTTCCAACTCACAATCCTCCTGCCTCATCATCTCAAATTCTAATATCATGGGCCTACACAGCAAGAACTGGCTCAGTAATAGATTTTACATGAGAAAAAAATTTTTTTTCCTTAATAATATGTCAGCTTTAGAGAAACTAAATTAAACTACATTGTGAAGTGCGCAGTAAATTCATGGCAACTTCTGGTTTCTCTATCTTTTGTAAATACTTTAAAAGTAATTCTAGGGGCTAGAGAGATGGCTCAGTGGTTAAGAGCACTGTTTGCTCTTCCAGAGGACTCCAGTTCAGTTACAGGCGATTACGCAACAACTCACACTCTCCCTCAATTCTGGTTCCACTAGATCCAGCATGCTCTACTGGCTCCAGCCATTGCACATGTATGTTGCACATGAGTATAAGTGTGCAACCATTCATACGTGTAAAATAAATAAATATTTGAGATAAGCATCCCTGCTAAATGACATTAGGAAAAAAGACGAATTTCCTCCTCCCCCCAAAATATATCTGGAGACAAATAAAGCACTTTTGCAGTAAATCTGAGGGTTTAATATAAAGTCATGAAAATGGCTGTGTTTTAGACTTTGTTCTTCAGTAAATAAAAGTTATTTACATGTTTGCTTTGATTTAACTTCTGTGGACATTCAGGTTCTACATGTTACACTATCTTAACCACATTAATTTTTAAATATATGTCTTAAAACGTTTGTAATATCACACACACGCACGCACGTGCACGCGCACGCGCACACACACACACACACACACACACACACCTAAATTCTTCTGCCTCTTTTCCAGTAAATGTTCTGTGCAAAAGAGCTTGGTGTGGCTTATCCTTCATCGTAATGGCAATTGACCACACGAGGGCGACAAATCCAACCGACTCTCTAACACTTTGTAATTTCTCATAGTCTACCAAATTTAATATAAACTTTAGCTTTCTCTGTTTCAAAGAGAAAAACACCAGAGCCACTAGTTCTGTCGTAGGTGACTCTAATGCAAACTCCTGTCTCTTTAACATTTCTGCAGTTTTTAACTGCGTTCTCTCAAGCTATTGTTTCAGAAGGTCGCCCTTACTATTTCCATGTCGCCTCCCTTCCTTTTAGCCTACTCACCGAAGTAGACAACATAACAATTAATCCACTCTTGACATATCTAGGGCTTTATTCTGATGTTTTCTGTCAGGAGCACAGGCAGTTTTAAAAATAGGCACGGGTCACCAAGGCTGTCAGAAACAGGTTTCAACAACAAAACGTGTTGCCCTCACAGTCAGTGCCATTAGGATGAAGGATACAACCTCTGGAGCACTTGAGCATAAGATCTGCATGAATGCTTACTGGGGAAGAGGTAGGCGTGTGTGTGTGTGTGTGTGTGTGTGTGTGTGTGTGTACACGAGTGCGTGCTCAAGAGTGTGTGTGAGCCTGTGTATAGATAGGGGCCATAAAACTAATGTTTTAAGATAGATGCCTCCTGTCGATTAGAAGAAAAATAAATCACCAATTAACTCCCAGAATCTATAGTTAGACCCAATAGCTGTAATTTATTACCTGCATAAAGAGAGTCTATTACAGCGACGTCAGCAGCAGAACACGGTAAAGCTGAAGAAGAAAAGAAAAGAAAGGAATATTTAGGTGTCTTCGGTCAATCATCTGGCAAGTTAAGTGCCATGCTGTCATGGCTTGCTTGGTGTGCACACCCAAAAAGAGAAGAAGGAGCAGGGAAGAGGGGAGACTGTCTGAGGAGGAGAAGTAGGAAGGGAAGGAGAGGGAGAAGGGGATGGCAGGAAAACTGATGTCAAAAACCTGCCTTCCTCCTTCTGAGGAGAAATTCTGTTTAACCTTGGTGACAGCCCGATGCTTTCCCAGAATCCTCTAGGTTTATCCTCATCCAAGGCTCAACCTCCTGTTTCACTTGGAAGGAGGGCTCACACAGTTAAGGAAAGTAGAGGAAGTTATTTAAAACAAAGTATAAAAATGATGAATTGAGGTTATCAAAAGAGCTGAATGAAGTGACAGCAGGAAGTTCCAGACCTATTTTCATCTGCTCCTTATTCTTATTCAGCCTATAAATATTAATATATTCTGCTGTCTGCAGAGTGAAGATGACCACAGTCCGTTTCATCTGAACCAACTTCTAGAATTTACACATATTTGGAAAATTTCCAGGTAAGCGATTCTATTTCTAGCCCAAGATACTTTTCTCCCTTCGTTCTCAGATGCCGGATCGCAATATCTTCTCAGTCAACTGTAAATACTGCTCCTCTGCCGGCACCATTTCAGCTATAGTACTTTACTACATAACTCCTCTTGGCAAACTCTGTTAATAATTATCTATTCTTCACAGCTACTCAGCTGTACTTGAGGAGCTGCTAGCACCTTGCAGAGTAATATGACTTTCATTTTGAAATATTTCTGCTACTGCTGGTTATTACACTCCAAAGGATTTCTTTTTTTCTTCTTATTCATTTTGTGAATCTGGGTATTCATGTAACTCAGCTCTTTGTAAAAACCCAATTCTCACACCCTGAAAGTCACCATCTCCTGCTTAAAATTCCTTCTGGACCTCCCTGATATAATTGGTATGTCATAAACGGAGGAGTGTGAATTCAAATTCAAATGACAGGAAATGTGCACCTCATAATCAGTCCTCACACCTAAATGTATGCCCGTGTAGCTCAGAATAGATGCATCAGTAAAAGATGCCTCAGAAAACATCAGGGCTGTAGGTTGGGTTTTTCTGGAATTGTTATGAGAAAAGCCAGGAAGAACCTGGGGTGTGGGAAGTGGAAGTCAGATGTGTTTGTGTTGGGGTGGGGGTGTCATAAGTCTCTAAAGGAAAGCCTGCTATAAAGTTAGCTAAATTGGCTTGTGGCATATTAATAACACTCATCACTCTGTGAAGACCTTGCATAGTTTACACGCATTTTCTCACCTCAGTCTCTCCTCAAGGCTGTGATGACCTATCTTATCTGCTTCAGAACCATGGAAAGCAAGGTTCTGAGAGGTCAGATAACAGACCCCAGGCTCCTAAGTCTCTGTTAGTGTGCATGGTGAATGCTGAACTTATATGCAGTAGAACCACCAAAGGTCGCGGCTTCATTTTTACAAAAAATAAATAAATACATAAATAAAAATCCACCCACAGGTCTTGGAGAAACAAATACCAAAGAGCGAAACCAGAAGTGAGGTAAAGAGAGAGAAAACCAATACATCTCTAACACATTCCTAACAAGGAAATTCTTGGTTGAGGAAGTATTGTTTCCAACCTGTTTGTCCGAGTATTGTGACTTGAGCCTAATTCTTGGGACAAGGAATGGAGAGGCAGAGACTGTGAGAACACAGTCCCCAAGAAGACATTCTCCTGTTCTTGTCTCGCACATGCTACTACTTGCCCTTATCTGTCTAGTGGTCTTGACTGTGCATAGGTGTCCATTGGATTAAGTCAGGGCAAAGTAAAAGTCTTACTATAATAAATGGCAAAGAACATCTAACAGGGACAGCCTAGGTTCAGACTAAACTCTGCACCTTTATACTGTATCCTGAGAGTCATGGGCAACAATCTGGAAAGGCTAGATAAGATGCCACACACCAATACTCTTCCTCTCTCTCTCTCTCTCTCTCCCTCTCTCTCTCTCTCTCTCTCTCTCTCTCTCTCTCTATATATATATATATATATATATATATATATATATATATATATGTATGTGTATGTATGTGTATGTATGTATATATATACACACATATATGTATATGTATGTATATATGTGTGTATATATACATATATATATGTATATGTGTGTGTGTGTATATATACACACACACACAGCTGTACAGAGACAGGTTGCAGAGAGAGAACAAGTTACACACAAGGGAAGACAGAATAAGCCAGAGAATAAGAGCCGGAAGATTAGAACAAATTGTCGTTTAGCGTGAGGACAAGCAGAGCAATTCAGTAAGAAGCTCAGAGAAGCCAAATTGAATTGAATATATATATCTTTTATTTGCCTGATGTAACTGTCATCTCAGAAATTTACTGCCTCCATCTGCTAACCTAGGCCTAATCCTGGAAGCTTCTAGCTTCTATACAATCAAGTCTAGACCTAGAAAATTTTCAGCCTTTGAGAATTGCTGCTGAATAAGCTCACCCCTTCCTACTTATTTTTGAACTCTGGCTGGCTGGTTCAACTCAGCTGTTCTGACTCAAACTCCTCTCCAAGCTGACTGATTCAATCTGGCTTCTCTGAGCTTCTTACTGAATTGCTCTGCTTGTCCTCACACTAACTGACAATTTGTTCTAATCTTCCGGCTCTTATTCTCTGGCTTATTCTGTCTTCCCCTGTGTGTAGCTTGTTCTCTCTCTGCAACCTGTCTCTGTACAGCTGTCCCAATAAATCTTCCTCCTCTCCTATTTTCTCTCTGTGCTGCTCTTTCTTAAGTAGCCTCTCTTCTCTCTCTCTCTTGTGAGAGCTGAGCATATCCTATTCTGTCAAATCTTTCTCTGACTCATCACTTTGTCTGCCACTCAATTAGACAACACTTTCTAACATGTGTGCTTCATTCTAGAAGATAACTCTACCTTCATTGTGTGGGATTAAAAATGTGTTCTAAGGGCATGTCCGAGGGATTAAAGATGTGTGCTAAGGATGAGCTACACCACAATTAAAAACATGTTTTTTTCCAGTAAATAACACAGTCTCGAGGTTCTCAGTGTGATCAAATATCCTCCAACATTATAGAAACTAAAACAGCGAAGTTAAAACAAAATAACAGAGACACAGTACTGCAGACATGACCAAAGCTAGATCAAAAAATGAGTACTTTAGTGTCCAGCCCATCTCTCCTCGGTGTTACCTGGCACAGGTCCCTTACAACCTCATAACAATTGTACACCTTCGCTTTCTGTGAGACAGTGTTTTCCTCCCTGTCTTCGCAGACTAAAAGGTCAAGCACTATGACTCCAGGGGTCCACACACTCAGACAGGGAGGGGGAGGGTCAGGAAGACTGTGAGTGTAATGCCATTCTGGACTACGTACCAAAATCCCTTCTCAATAAAACAGGGCCATCAAGTCCTTGATGTCTAGAGTAACGGCAGAGACTTTTCTTTGGGTCTCTGCCTTCTGTTTTATCTATTTCTTACAAGTTAAGAAAAATTATTAACTATCAATATTTCCAATTATTTCTCTTTTCTATTAGATGGGTATAATATTTACAAGCAAAGCAAAGGAATAGATATGTTGGAGTTTTTTTTTAACATTGGGAACGTATTTTGCACGAAAACACACTTTTCTTTTCCTACCACTCCACTGACTTGTATAGAATTTGCATATTTTGTCTTAAAATGACAACTGAACTGATAAGGGGGTAACACATAAGAAGAAAGCTACTGGAAAATATATTAATGGGTTTTCCATGTAGGCTTTTGTCTTTGTAGCTCATTATTAAATTCAGCTCAAGAGTTTTCAGGACAAATAAGAAGATAAAGATAATAATGTTTTGGAAAGTGCTCTGAGCAGCAAAGCCGGCAAGAATCTCTGCTCAAATCACATACATCCCAACTAAATATAGATAAATCTGAAACAATAAATAAGCTTGGGAAAGGAAAATTCAGTGATCTGTTGCCTAAGACAGCCCCATCCATCATAAATACCTGCCAAATGATTTTTTTTCTTTTTTTTTCCCAGACAGGGTTTCTCTGTGTAGCCCTGGCTATCCTAGAACTCACTCTGTAGACCAGGCTGGCCTCGAACTCAGAAATCTGCCTGCCTCTGCCTCCCAAGTGCTGGGCTTAGAGGCGTGCGCCACCACTGCCCGGCGCCAAATGATTTTTAAGATGGGATATTTAATATTTCTTAATGCTAACATTTATCATTATCTGCTTATGAATCATATTTGGGTTATTAGAGCAAACTATTTCTTTCTGGTCTCACATCAACAAAGAAGTTTCTGTGACCCTAAAAGATGTGAACATTTTGCCCTGCTAACAAACAGGAGTTCAATTTTACAATAGATACCCTCAATGTGCCCTCAAATTCAATTGACAAGGTCTACCTGGAGATGGGGCCACAAGGAAAATACACTGAGGACTCAGAAACCATTAGAGAGAGACACACCCATTATGATTCGGATGCTAAGATAGCTTATGCTTGTGATCGACCAGCTCTAAACTGAGGTCTCATACCCCTCCCCTGAGGTTCATGATGGTTTCAGAGACACAACGGTGCATGATGATGCTTATAAGACACTGCAGTGGTCAGGGATGAGATGATTCAAAAGAATAAGAAAGGAAACAGAGACCCCAGCTCTCTAAGGCACCCTAACCTCCAGGAAGCCATCTGGAGCCTTTCCAAACACTGCCCTTGGGACTTCCAAGGGAACCTTCATAATATGTACACAATCAATCACATAGCTGACTATATTAGCTATTTTTCTAGCTGCTATGATAAAATACCATGGCACAAATGACTTAAGAAAGGAAAGGTTTCTTTTGCAGTGGTTCATAATTTAAGGGTAAAATCCATCATGGCAGAGGAGTCAAGGCAACAGAAGTTTGAAGTAGCTGGATCCATGCCTCTGTGCTCAGAAAGAAGTGAGTGCTGAATGCTGGTCTATGTCCCAAAGCCTGAAGAATGATGCCACCTATGTTCAAGATGGGTCTTCCCATGTCAATTAACTTAATCAAGATAATCCCTTACAGACGGGGTCAATGGCTAACTTAATATAAATAATCCCTCACAGGCATGCCCCAAGATGAATCTCCTAGGTAACTCCAGCCTGAGTATCCTAGATGACTCCAGATGGCTCCTGTTAACTATTAACACTATCACACTGGTCAATGGTGACTAACCTTCAACTCCCAGAGACTGAGGAAAGACCAGACACTAACCTTACTAGATGTTTTTGGTGACAGCTTCTACATCGCAGAAAACTCCTACATCCTAAGTTCAGCCCACAGTTCAAGATTACACTCCATCACTATGGAGGAGTCACGACTGCTGGAGTTTGGGCAGCTGGTCACAATGCATGCAACAGTAAAGAAGTAGAGGAGGGATGGAGAGGAATTAATGCTAGCCCATCCTCTGCGTCTTATACAGTCCGGGATCCCACTTCCCATGGAATGGACCCACCCACAGTTGTTGATTCTATCTCAACTAAACCTAAATCAAGATAGCCCCTTACAGATCTTCCCAGAAGCCTTTCTTTTTTCTAAAGTGATTTTATATTCTGTCAACTTGACAATTAATACAATCATAGAATGTAAGTTATAGCCTATGAACTTTGTGGGAATGGTAGGCTTGTGAAATGTCTGCCAGTTTAAATATGTCTTAAAGGGTAAGAGATCAAGTGTGATAGAATGTAGGGAGTTGATGCAAGAATTCACTGAATTGGTTCTAAAATTCTACAAAATTAAAATAATTTCAAGGTACAAATTTTAAGTCATATCAAGTAATCTGTTTATGTTCTGCCTAATACAGAATCATGGAAAAATTGGAACTTATGATAGATGTCTGTATTAAATGTGTGATATTAATTTTCTACACAAATCTAACCAGATTTTTGTTTTTATCTTTGTAGACAGTGCCTCTCCACAGTAATAAAAAAATACAACCTCCATGTCGAGCACCTGTTGAAAACCCAGGTATAAGCTTCCATTGCCTTAGCCATCTATTCAACTAGCATTTATAAACTATCTCCTATTCTTTCTTAAACTTTGCAAATTTCTCAAGAAATAGAGATGAATAAAACAGAGTCCACATTCCAAGGGGATTTCCATTCTACCATATGAATATAAGTAAAGGAAATATGCAGTAAAATGCTACAGATGCTACCAAAAAGCCTTGTGCATACAGAACACACACACACACACACACACACACACACACACACACACACACACCACATAAAGACAAAAAATGCCACCAATTAGCATCAACACGTTTCCATTGTTCGTTGCAATACGAGTGTGTGTTTCTTGGTCAGCGGTGGGAAACCTTAAAGAAAGGTGGAAGTAGAGAAAACATTCATCAAAGAAAAATAGAGACAGAAACCGGTGAACGGAGGAACTGCCTGGCGTGTTGGAAACTATATTAAATTCTGTACTACTGCAATCAGATTCAAGGCTCGAGGCTGGCAAGAATTATGCAGATTCCTTTGGATCTTATATAACCAACTAATGCCTTTTTGATTTATCAGCTGATGTCAGAGGCCATTGTTCACAGGAGTGAAATGACTGCTGGGTGATTAGAGAGGCATCCCATTAGCTCAAGGTGATAGTGAGGGCCCAGCCTGGCATCGTTCTGCAGGTCAGAGATGGGGAGAAATGTGAAATTTGCATGATTGGGTGAAAGACTTAGTAAGCCTAAAATAACCACGGATTTCCTGGCTGCAGCTGACTGCATGGAGAGATCAATTCCAGAGAATAATGAGGAGGGGAGAGGATGGCTCAGCGGGGTGAGGATGAGGGATTCAGTCCAAGGCTACTAAAATCCAGGCACCCGCTGGGCCTCCGAGTTGTGATCTCCATTAGGCATATCATTTCTGAGAGCTGCTCTTAGGAAGGGCTGGCTTTCCAAAAGTAAGTCAGCAGAACACCTTACACCAAAGCCCTGCAGATCAGAGCCTAGTTTGATCAGGTGATGGCTCCTTTTCTCAGGAACCAGTGGGATTAACAGGTCCATGGGAGGATGTGGCTCTCAGGCCACTGACTATTCCTAACAGGAATGAGCTTCGGTGGAATTTGTGGTTTTGATGTGGATGCTGAACTTGTATATGAATGTGAATTCTATACAAATAATTAGCACTATGGGAATGCCAATGCAATTATACACCTCCTTTTCCTCCCTGAACTCTGGTACTCTCCCTATCGCAATTGTCTTTCTTGGGCCCATCTTGAACATGGAAATGTAAAGATATGGGGTATAAGTGAAAGAAATGATACTATTTTAACTCTTATAGAAGTATCTTAAGTGAGGCTCAGAAGATGTCTCAGTAGATAAAGTACCTAGTATGGCAAATACGAAGACCTGAGTTTGGTCGACAGCAGCCACGTAAAAAGCTGGGTGTGGTAACACACACCTGTAATCCCAGGCCTAACAAAGCAGAGTCTAGATGATCCTGGGGGCTCACTGGCCGAGTCATTCAGGTGATGCAGTGAGTACCAGGTTTTATAAATGACCTTGTCCTAAAAAGTAGAGGACAGCATGTATCCCTTCTGGAGAATGTGGAGAGTAATCACGTCAATGCGTACTTCTTTGTCTTTGATATTTGCCGGACAATCCGTGGCATATAGCAGCATCCCAGCAGTCTCTTCTACCCTGTTCTGTCTGTCCTTTCAACAGGACAGGAGTGATTGGGTATGGTGCTCCCCTTGATTCCGTACCACCTCATGTTACTAGAATCCATTTTGTGTTGCCCTAGAGTTCCTGAGACTCTAGTTCATATAAACCACAGAGATTTAGTGAGCGAGGTGCGAAACACTAAGGATATGAGGACCAGAAGATCAAAAGTTCAAGGTCATGCTCAGCTTCGTAGTGAGTTCCAGGCTAGCCTGGGCTACAGGAGATTCTGTCTGCAAACAAAACACAAACAGACAAACACAAAAGGAATAAAGATTTAGCTGTCTTAGTTCTAGAGTCTGAAAGGCCCAACTCCAATGGACCTCAAATGATAGAGGTTCCATGCTCTGTTACCACGAAGGAAAAAAGGCAGCTGAGTAAGAAGCAACAAACTCCCCTTTGTAAGGAAGGTCAATGAAGCCATTAAGATTGTGCCTTTGTGATGATCAGTGTGGTTGGATCTTTCTTACCCGACGGGACTCTAGTAGAGAACCAATTTGTCCAGTTGATTACCCACTAGACTCAACTACCACACTGTGAGGAATGGTGACCACAAGACAAAAAAAAAAAAAAAAAAAAAAAAAAAAAAAAAAAAGATCTACAGTGCATTTTATGGAATTTTTTTCTAATTGTAATAAAGAAAACTTATCTTTAAAAAAAGTAGAGTACAGAAAGACTTAGGATTATGCCCAACATCCATCCTTCACAGGTACACGTACAGGACCCTGCACATATATGAATTCTCTACCTATCTATCTATCTATCTATCTATCTATCTATCTATCTATCTATCTATCTATCTATCTCGGTGTGTGTGTGTGTGTGTGTGTGTGTGTGTGTGTGTCTCCTAAGTTGTGCCCTTTTACACTTGACTTGTCCAATCCTATAATAACCTTTCTTAGGTAAAATTTGAAATTTGCCAGGACCTAAGGCACACTAAGACTTCAATCATCTATGCAGAGACAGCTTCAAGGGTTAATAATCTCAAGAGTTGACTTCATTTAGTTTAATATCTCAGTGATATCTCAGTGCTGTTTGTGTGTTGTAGGCATTTCCTTTACACACACACACACACACACACACACACACACACACACACACACACACACACGCATGCTCAGACTTCTGAAGACCTGTAACACTTCTGGCTTTTCAATTTTAGAAGCTTGATTACATTACTCACATAGGAAGCCATCCATATGTTCGCCTTGAAAGAAACCATTGGCCACTGTTAATTGTTCCAGTGTGACTAAAATATTGGCAAAACATCAAAGAAACACTGTCTTCATGTTGTCATTAGCAGAACACAATCATTGCTTGCAACTGGATTAATTTATAAATAGACCACAGTGCCTGTGTGGCTCCACATGAACTCAATCCAAACCAAAGAGATTTAACTTTTAGATTTAATTCTTAAAGTTATGTGCATATGTGTATGTCTCTCTGGGTATGAGCATGTGAGTGCAGATGTGCTCAGCAGACAGAAAAGGGCATCATATTCTCCAGTGCTGCAGTTCCAAATGGTTGTGAGGCATCTGAAATAGATGTTGGGAACTGAACTTGGGCCCCCTGGACCAGGACGTGTTCTTAACCCCTGAGCAATCCTATTAAACTCATGAAAAGCTTACTAGATGAACTTCTGAAGCAGAGCATCCAGAGCAATGTGTGGGCAGACCACAAGACTGTCAGTTCTAAATGTGGCACCTGCTTATTGACAACTGAATTAAGCAGCGTTGCATCATGGTTCCAGTATCAGACCACCTGCTTCTCTGACAAATACCATTTAATCAATGTCCCAAGCAGCATCGATTTGGAAAATAATGTTTCTACCATCTCTTACAAACTTAGATTATTATGCATGATTTGAAAAGAAGATAACAAATCCCCAAGTAGGTAAATGTCATGACTCTTTCTGAGCCATGTGGATAAGTTCAACAACTGACAAATAAGTTTGTTCTCTGAAGTAATTATTTCAACATATTTTAGACTTCATTAATCTCAAATCGGGTGGCCTGCATTGTGTCCTAGGTGGCTAACTGTGCAAGCAGCTTATGTGAAACTTTTCCATGAGACACTTACCTCCTGAATTCCATTCCATGGATATTTTGAATTTTCAGAAAAATATTTTTGAAAGCATTCTTTATTCTATATTTATCTTAAATTTTGAAAGAAATCAAAAATAAAAGAGTTCTCCAAAAGTTATTACTGAATGCTTACTTGATGCAAAGAATTGAACCTTTTGCTCCCTGGATAGAGAGAGGTGGTGAGTGCCCTTCTCTGAAGTGGCTGAGGACCTGGCTTGAGATTGGGTCTATTTACATAAGTAATTCCCAGAGTGGAGTCTATTCAACCCAGCACACTATAAATCAGGTCTTACCCTGGCTGAAAGAATTGACTTCTGATTCAAAATTGCTTCTTACTGGGACACTTCAATTTCCTTGCTGAGTTCCTACTGAAATGTCAGTCAGGACCTTTAGAGGTAAGCGAATCTCATGAACTACTGAACTAATTGCAGAGCACGTTGACCAAGACTGAAAGAAATCAACTGGACTGAAGTGTGATTGGACTCCATGCAATGTCTACCTGGTCTAGGAAGGGCGAAGAGCCCCAGTTCTCCCACCACCTGGCCTATGATCTAGATGCTGTACCACTAATAAAGAAAAGAATAATGTGTCTTTTGTATTCACATTAAACAGCTCAGGAGAAATAAGGAATGCTCCTTGTCCAAAGCCACAAACAAGCCAGAGAGGAAGAAAACTCAAAATATAAGCAGGAAGACTCAGCATAGGATGTAACAACACAGGTTTTTTGGTTTTGTTTTTGTTTTTGTTTTTGTTTTTTTTAGAATTAAGCACTCTTAGTAACATCAAATACACTAGTAGATGTTCAGACTGTCCAATCTTAAACATAATTTAAGCAGAGTTATAGTCCAGGTCAAAATTCAGAAACAGAACTCCCCACCGCCTGAGAGATATTCCTGTCAACTCCCATTACTGTGGAGGAATTTTACCTAGCCTTCCTAATTCATATTCTTCATCGCTACAGTAGAGATAATAAAATATAAGACAATGATACCTTTAAAGATCAGTGAAAATGACCCGTGTAATGTGTTTAACACAGGGCGGTGATTGGAAGAACATCTTCGCAGCTGCGCGAGTCACGTGGTATCGTGAGTCACGTGGTATTGGTCTCACACTACCACTGCAGCCCTTGTTTTCATTGCTATCACAGGGGTGGAGGGATTGTGGAGAATCCAGAATACAGCCATCAACCCAGTCCATAACCACAATCGGATATAATAAAAGGTTTTGGAAAGGAGCAAAACAAATTCATAAGAAGAAAATAAGAAAAAAATGACCAGGTATGATGACCAGTGAGGAGGTCAGAAAGAGAAACTGAGGAGACAGAATCAGGTCATGGGGAAATCAGATACAATTTTCGGAATGAAGGCTGCATTAGCAGAAACGCAGGCCAGGCTGAAATGACCGGAAGTCAGAACTATTATGTAAAGAGCACTCCCTCTGAGACTGAAGATACAAAAAAATCTCAGAATCGCGATCCTTGAAGTGGAAGACAGTCCAGAGCGAAGAAGCTGGGATTCTAGTGACAGCAAGAGCCTCAGAGAAGTTTCTGGAAAGAAGTAAGCCCCGTCTGCACTCTCTCTAGGGCTTAGGTATGTTGTGTATCGCAGGATGAACATTTATACAGTATGAAGGCTAGGTATATATGACTGACACTGGGCCTTTCACTTTGTCTTTTACGGAAGACATGCCCTTTGTGCCCACAAGATGGCTCCACCTGTCACCTGTAAATGCATCTGTCATCAAGCCTGTCCTTGCAGTTCAGTAGTGAAAGGAGATAACACATTCTGTGCTCTGACCTTCACATTCTTCCTATGGAACACACACACGCACGCACATGCACACACACACACGCACGCACATACACACACACATGCACATGCACACACATACATACAGATACACACACTGACACACACACAAACACAGACACACACACAGACACACATAAACTCATATATACCACACACACAAACACAGACACAGACACACATACACACAGGCACACACACACACACACACACACACACACACACACACAGACACACAGACATACACAAACACACATAGACACATACAGATATACACACACACACAGACTCACAAACACACACACACACACACACACACACACACACACAAATATACTTGCTCCATATGTTGACTATGTTCATTTTAAGTTTTGAGTAGTACTCCATTAGAAAAAAAATGGACCTCAGTTTATCTCCTATACTGTTTGCAGACATTTGAGAAAATATCAATAATATTTCTAGAGTATAAATTTGGGATGGTTCATGCATAGCTATCCAATAAGTTTATTTCACAACACGACATAGCTCTTGTTTTTACCAACATGTGATATAGTCCACCTTGAGGTATGCGTAATTGTATTTTGTTGTTAATTTTTATTTCTTTTTTTTTTGACATTTAAGTTTTTTAATAGTTAAACCACAAATGTAGAAAATAAAAGAATTCAAAGTATTAGCAACAAATAAAATTGTACCAGTGGACTTTGGTAAAATTCTATAAAATTATAATCATTTCAATTATAATCACTGTTTAAGAATACTTTTGAAAACAATCCCTTGAGTCCTATCTATCCTTCTGAATGTGTCACTTACCTGAACTGTGCCATATTTGTGTATTTTTTTTTTTTTTTGGTACTTTATTTACATTTCCGATGTTTCCCCTTTTCTGGGTCTCCTCTTCGGAAACCCTGAATCCCCTCCCCCTCCCCGACTCTGTGAGGGAATTCCTCCTCCCACCTACCCGCCCACCCATTTCCATATTCCCACCTTGACATTCCCCTTTACTGGGGCCTCTAGCACCCTCAGGCCCAAAGTCCTCTCCTTTCTCCCTGATGGCCATCGAGGTGAATCTTCTGCCTCATATGTAGTCCAAACCATGGGTCAATAGATGTATATTTTTTGGTTGGTGGTCTGAACTCCTGGCCGACCAGGGGGAGGGTCAGGCCCATTGTCGCTCTTGCTCCCTCCATGGGGCTGCCAATTCCCTCCGCTCCTTCAGACCTTCCTCCAACCCCTCCATCTGGTACCTCACTCTCAGTCCAGCGGTTACTGTTAAATGAAATTTGGACATTCTGAACTTGTGGGCTAATATCCGCTTATCAGTGAGTACATACCATGTTCGTTCTTTTGTGACTGAGTTACCTCGCTCAGGATGATATTTTCAAGTTCCAT
>CM052700.1:9283676-9297123 GCA_028551405.1 Uromys caudimaculatus | reverse complement strand
TCAGTGCAGTGTGAGGAACAGCCCATCAGTGCAGTGTGAGGAACAGTCCATCAGTGCAGTGTGAGGAACAGCCCATCAGTGCAGTGTGAGGAGCAGTGCATCAGTGCAGTGTGAGGAACAGCCCATCAGTCCAGTGTGAGGAACAGCGCATCAGTGCAGTGTGAGGAACAGTGCATCAGTGCAGTGTGAGGAGCAGCCCATCAGTGCAGTGTGAGGAGCAGCCCATCAGTGCAGTGTGAGGAACAGTCCATCAGTGCAGTGTGAGGAACAGCCCATCAGTGCATGGGAATTAAGACATCAGAAGCTGGAAGTAGCTGGCCATGGTTGCCTTTGAAGTCAGGGAGCCCAATGAATACATATTATTGTTCAGCCCTCTCTCCCTATTCACATAATCCCGAATCCCAGCCAGAGAATGCTACCATCTGAAGGCGACTTCTCACTTCAGTTAGTACAATCAAGATAACCCTGGTGCTCAAAGGCCAGAGTTAACTAGATCATCCTTCATAGAAACACCCACAGGCTTGTAACCACTAACCACCACACCACTAGTATAGAAGCAAATAAAAGAACTATGTAGTCTCTACACCTTGTTTTGTATTGATATTAAGATCTGTGAACTTCCCAGATGATAATTGGGTGAGAAATATGTTGGATCCTCATTTAATTTGATTGTATTGTTCTCTTTGTGTCAGGACAAAAACAAACAATACTATAGTTTTGAAAAGCATACCACCTACATGTTCTGAAAATAAATAGTTCTACAAACTTGATAAATAAAAGTTTCTTCACTTCCACTAAATGGAGTCAATCCAGAAAACCAAGCCAGTGAGAATTAGCTCCCAACACATAATTTGTGTCTTTTTAGTCATTATCTTTTGGGGGTATTACAAGCACCTAGAGCAAACACTATAATCTTTCAGTGCTGCAGATGGGATTGGGTTGCTATTGGCATGCTAGTTCCTACCTTAATCTGATTTGATTCTTGTTTTCAATGGTGAGTTTAAATCAGAGCCAAGTTACCACCTGGTAATTGGAATGATTCTTGTGGCGGCTTTGAGTCTTCCTCCCAAGGTCGGAATGGAGGCACTAAGTACCACAGTCCCCATCTCTGCCCTCCCCTCATCTCATGGCCAACATGGGCTTCTGTCACAGCGGAACAGATATGGAAGTGTGGATGTGTGTCCTCTCCTCTGTGGAGACCATTAGGCTGGATTTCAACTTTTATATCCACCTCATGGTGGATCAGTAGAAATAAGTAATGGGGCAAAGAGAGAGGAAAGTCACTGTTTGATGAAGAAGCACTTCACATGTTAATGTTCTCTAAGGAATAAAATATCTGATCTCCCAAGGAGTCATGTCTTAAAATGCCCAAAACACAACTCTAATTTTTTTCTCCAAGATACCCAACTTCTCAGTAGATCTGAAGCCAAAAGAACCTTTTATGGAAAAATGACCTATTTTCTAGTAACACCATGGGGGATTATGCTCAAGAAAAGTTTAGATTTACATAGTCTGGACCATGTGCTTTTATGCACTAAATCTGTGGTTTTTATTCTTTTTCAGCTGAAATCATAGGTGGCCTCTAATTTTGATGAAGATCATGATTTTCATGGACAGAATTAAGAATTTTATTTAAGTGGCATCATTAATAAATGGTTTACTCGTCTCTGCTCCAACCCCAAGATCCTAGTTATTTCTTTACAGACTTTAAAGTCCATTGCTTCCATGCTCCGTGCTCTGTCCTGCCCACTGATTTTCATCCTATCTTAATTGGGAGCCTACATATAGACGAATGTTGGCACAAAATACTAAATACATTTTGCAGGATTTGTACAGGAACCAATTACAATGAAAAAGTCAACAAAACCAATCTGTCTACCCACTATGATCTGAGATAACAAACACAGAGGGGTCCAAGTCACTGCCAGCAACTCCCAAATTGAGATGCTTTGCTTTCTCCTTAGCTGCATTTTCAGTCATCATGCAAGACACTATTTCCTGCCATGTAGGGAAGTAATTAAGTACCTAAAAAATGAAAGTTTGCAAAATGAAGAATTAAATCATAACTATACTTTTATTCTATGCTCCCACTTAGTATTGAGAGCAATCTTTAACCTTCAAGTTATTATTCGGAAACTCATTTAATATATTTTTTATGAACTACTTCAGAAATCTCAAGCACAGAGTGGAAAATATGCTCTTTCTTATTATGCTATAGGTGGATATCATGGTGATTTTTATAATACATGTCTATGTTTCTGAATAAATTGAATTCTAGTTAAACCAGGCTAACAGCTCAAGGAGTCTGTTCCACCTGGACAGGATGAAGATATTACCTGGACTTGTTGGGACTACTGTTTGATGCTACATTCTTGTGAAATATTTACCCAACACAAGTGCTTCTGTGGTTCATAGAATGACATTTTAAATCTAAAGGTTACATTCAAATTTAATTATATTTTACCATAGGAAATATTTTCTCTCTGAGGGAATCCTAAAGAAGTTCTTTGATACAAGGAAACATCTACTTCCTGGATTATTTGCTCAATAAATGTGCTGTTTAGTTAATTAACTTCCTTAGAAACAAAATTTAATATTTTTAATCAAAGAACAAAATGACTTGAATGGTAATTCACTCTTGTTGTCCAGCCGCCAAAAGAGCTGAGGCTGGAGAATATCAGGAGTCCAGGAGTTGTAGACAACTGTGGTCAATGTATCAAGAGCCCATATATAAAATAAAATTATTTTTCAGTCTTTCAAAATTTCTGCCAATAAGAATGAATCTTATAAATAACTTGAACTTTCCACTGAAACATTATTTTTAGTGAATACGTGAGTGACCATGTATAGTTTTCATGGTAATGACTTAGAGCTAGAAAGCCCCAAGCCAGCTAAGGAATTCCACATTTCTAATAAAGACATATATATAGTCGTCATGTTGTAGACATCATTATAAATGACAAAGGGAAGCTTTCAAGAAACAACATTTCAGATTGTGGTTTTGCTTTGTAATTTGCTTTAATTTTTTTCCTCAGTGTTCAACTATAAGTTAATTAATACTCTAAAAAAGGAGAGAAATAAAACCAAGAAGAGGATCTATACAGTTCTTTTCCCGCCTTATCCAGACCTCTTTAGGATGTTCCTCAAAGCTTGTGTCTGACTGTCGGCCAATAGTAAGAGATAGGCAGCAAACAACGAGCATTTGAAATGCACTTATAACGGTAGATTGGTTCCTGTCGTGGTGGAGAGACAGAGCTTGACGAGGTCTGCAGGGTGCTTTATAATGAAAGGTTTGGCCGATTTGAGCAACGTCTTTTTGAAAACTCCACTAACCGCCGTTACTCACTGCCATATGCAGAAGGGTTTCTTATTATTCTACATAGATTTCCAGTGTTTAATAGGAGACACAGATAAATCAGCCAAGACATGTTTGCATTGCTCTCTCATCCCAGAGAAAGTATCATGTGCCAATTTTTGGATATTATCACTTTGATTATTTCCTGGATTTAGTAACACAAATGCTTCTCTTTTTTTTTTTTTTTTGTCCCACTTTTTAGCATTTTCATCAGAATTCAGAGACTTCAAAAAAAGGTAACAAAAAATATATATCTGAACACTTCAAAAATAAAAGGAACAAAGGACGTAAGTCTTAGAATTCTGTCACCTTTTTTCTTCAATTATGCATCTAAATACTGTGGTAACACATGCCCACACATGCAAGGGGGTAAATGGCTTCCTCAGACCCTTAATACCCCTTTTACTGTTGGAAGTGATAAATTCACAAGAGAATTTTTTAAGAGAGTGTTATTTAAACCTTTATTCTGGTTTGTTTTAATAAAATAAGAAAAGTAGAGATCCCTAATGATGAAAAGATTTGTTGTGGTAGTGGTTGTTTTGTTTTGTTTGATTGACTCTGTGTGTGTGTGTGTGTGTGTGTGTATGTGTTCTTGTTCTGTTCTGTTTTGTCTTGAGACTGATATCACTACGTACCCTGCTGCTGGTCAGGAACTCACTATTAAGACCAGACTGGCCTTGGTCTTCCAGAGATCTGCCTGCTTTTGCCATCCAAGAAATAGAATTAAAGACCTGTCTCACCACATGCAGCAAGAATTATTTTTAAAAATCCTTTTAGTCATCCTAAGATACTGCAAGAAGTCACCATAAAGTGGATTCTGATGTGAGGAAAGTTGCAACATTTATCTTCCAAGTCATTAGTTTCTAATTTAGACTCAAGCTGTATTTGAAAGACCAGCTGACACACCCGGCAGAAGGACTGGATTCTGAAGCAAGACTCACAGAGGAGCTGGGATGCAAGGACTGCAAGAAGATTTTCCTACTTCAGTCAAGAGTGGGTGTGTGGCTGTGTGCTTCAGAGCAAGATCCACTTTCCAATCAGAAGATGCAGTTTCCATCATCAGCTCTACAACTTCTTAGCGCCGGGACCCAGGACTCTTGAATCCCCTTGACTCATCAGTTGTCCCAATAGGCACAAAATAGTGTGTTGTTGAGGGAGATGATATTTGGCACACAAACATTCTGATTATCTTCCAGGGGCTACATAACTAACTTGATAAGCTTAAATGCAGAGGTAACTGTGGAAAGCATTTGAAAAAAAAGTCACCTTCCACATAGTTAATCTTTCTATTAATGAGTTGCATGAGAAACATATGGCACATAGTCTCATTTCTAGTCCAACATTTGGAAAGAGGAGATCAGTGATATGAGAGTCACTCTCCAGGTGTCATCCAAGAAGTAATACAGGGGCAAAGGATGTGGAGAAAACACCCAAAGTAGTGCAAAGGGGATTATCAGAAGACTCGAAGATGTAGGGGGGTAGAGGAGACACAGGCTGCCTCATAATACTCCTGGCACAGAGTCTCATGGTCCTCTGTGGAAAGCACAGACACAGCTATGCTAATGAAGCCCCACCCTCTTTCTATCTGGAGTGTTGTAGTAAGGTTCTTCTTCCCATACTCCTCAGGGTGTCACAATAGGAGATTCCATAAAAATAAACAGAGATGTGCCCAAAGGTTTATACTCTCTAACAAATCATAACAGATTTCAATTAATATATTTGATTTACAAATAAATTAACACAGTAATTCTTTGCTCAGGGAAAATACAGGTATGAAAAATATTATTTCACTGGATTTCTCTACCAAGCACAAGATCTTGATTTACAAAATACTTTGATGATGTCATTACTGTGCATGCATGTGTGCGCAGGTATAGGTGACGTGCACATGTGCTTAGAGGCTAGAGGTCACCACCACTTGTCTCTTTTGGTCACACTCCACGTTGGTATTTTGAGGCAAGATCTCCTCCTACAACTGGAGTTTGCCAGTTTGTCCTGGCTGGTGGAATAGCAAATTACAGAAAGCCACATGTTCCTCCTTCCCGGTGCTGGGGTCACAGATGCAAACCAGTGTATCAGATTTTTAAACATGTTTATCTTTATCTGTCGTGTATGAGTGTTTGACTGCATGTATTGCTGATATGGACGGTGCCCATAGAGGCCAAACACGGATCCTCTGTAGCTGTAGTTACAGACCAGAGTGAGCAGCCACGCAGGTGCTAGGAACTGAACCCATGTCCTCTGTAAGAGCATGGAGTGTTCTCTAGCCCCGTGCCTAGATTTTGGGGTGTGTCCTTGGGTTCTGATCTCAAGTTTTCCTGTCTTTATAAAAGTTATTTGCTAACTGACCTATCTAACGTCCTCTGACGATCATTCATTTGAAATGTATTCTTCGTCCAGAGTTCTGGAAACATTACATCAGGACATTAGTTAGCAAACTCTCAGAAGCAAATAATAACCCAGAACTGTCTGTCTGAACTAGTAATAAAGAGGAGAATGCAATAAGTGTCAAAATAATTAAAGTTCTCAAAAACACAAACTTAAGGTCAAACCAATAATGTTAGATATAAATTCACTGTCACACTTTGGCAAGATTGGAAGTAATTGACAGAAAGTTCGTGCTTCTTACTCCAAAGAACCAAGAGAACAATTTGAAAAGAGAAAACAACATTCTTCTAGAAACTTTCAAATCTCTACCACCCATGATTCAGGAAAAATCCCTGTTGGGTGGCCTCCAGAGTTTGGCAAGGCTTGTTTTAGGATTATAATGGTGCTTTTGCTTCTGCTTCATTAATTCCCATGCTGATTTCTCAGAGAAATTTAATTAGAACCTTTTTTCTTTGCTCATCTTCCCCCAGGCTGTTCAAAAAAAGGGGGGAGCACCATTTAAGAAATGAGACAAATAAGTACAGTTTGTCTGTCATAAATTTTGTGTGCATTTAAGAATAAATGAATAATAACATGTGCTGGGCAACAACAAAGGGTGCCTAATTATGGGCAGCATTGCTGGGGGACAGGCTGTGGGAAGAAGCATCATGATGAAACTGGATCCCATCCCAAGGAACCCACACACTCTAACACTGGAGCGGTGCAGAACACTCAAGAACACTAGCTCTTCTTGCCATTTTTTTCTCAAAGCAACTAGAAACCAAGATACAATGTTTGTTTGAGAAGCAACTTTGAAGAAAGTCGCAAGTGTGTCCATGAACAACTGTGGCCTAGACCTGTCTCAGAGTGTGCTTCAGTTCTGACACAGCAGACACCAAGAAGAGTGTGCTGAATTGTCCTCTCAGCAATCCCTTTCCTCTTACAGTAAAATTGTTGGCTTGTTATATTTCTCCTTTACCACTGTCCTCGTTTCATTTATGTGGTTATGACAAAATACCCAGAGAGAGAGAGAGAGAAGGTAATGTAGAAACAAAGAGGCTTATTTGGCCATTATCTAGGAAAAGTCAAAGTAAGGATTTAAAATATCACAAATACAGTCAAGAGTAGAAAGGGGGAAATGCATGGATCCTTCCTGTCTTGCTTTCATGTATCTTTCTTCTGTCTTACATAGTTCAGGATATCCAACCTAGGGAATGGAGCCACCCACAATGGGCTGGGTCTTCCAGCTGCAGAAAAATCAATACAATCTCCCACAGACTCAGGCCAAGCCAACATAAAAAGAAAATCCTCAGGTGACTGTAGGTAATGTCTAGTTGACCTTTAAAACTGACTCTCATGGTGGCAGTCTCTTTATAACATCACGCAATAGGCTATGAGCGTTCCGCCAATGTTTGCAGTAATCATAAACCATTTAGAAAACATAATTCTTTTCTTGAAGTTAACTCTAAAACATCCATAAATTAGAAGATAGCTGATTGCAAATTTCAATCGATCAGCATGCCAGGTTAATCATCAAAAGAGCCTCCAATTTGTAACTAAAAGGTTATGTTTTCAAAATCTGTACTGCAGAAGATATGGAAGTGTGTAGACAGATGACCTAGCAGCAGCTATGCCAAGCTGCCTCCGGAGGCCCAGATGGCTAATTGGCTTCAGTTAGTACAGGTCATTTTAATTAGATTTTATTTAAATTTCATTATAAGAGATTTCAAAGCAATAATTGATGGCTTATGAGAAATACGACCCTTCACAGACATCTCTATCTCTCTCCTTTCGTCCCCTAGGCTTCATAGAGAAAGTGACAGCTGAGCTATCAAGGTCCATCCATCAGCTCATTGATGTGTACTGCAGTAGCTTTTGTACAGATTTCCAGCCTGTGCACACACCTGGAGGTGTCTTCTGCGTCCACACTGGACTCCAGTCCCACCTGAGCTTCACGGTGTGTGCCCTGCACAATGTTCCAGAGACTTGGGCATACAGGTGAGCAGTAGAGAATTTTCACAATTCTTGCCTGTGTATAATTAGCATTGTTCTCACTTGAAGAGGAACACACATCAGATTTATTTTTCATTGTAAGATCACCTAATAAAAGTTAGGTTCCAGGGGAGTATTAATTGTCCCTTCACCCTATCAAAATAATGACTACAGACTGTGACTCATTATAAAATCGACAGCGTTCATCCTGTTTAGTGGGTTTCCTAAACTTTTATTTTTTGCAAGTTGGTTTAAGTGATTAATAATAATTAAGAGGGTAGAGGGGAAGAGAAAGTGTGTGCACAGGCACTAAGAACATTTACGGAGAAGGAAATCTAAGGCCTCTGACCACTTCGTCAGACTGGATCCTTCACAAAAGAAGGGTTATTCATGCTGAATTGACTTTCATCGTTCTTCATGGACTAACCTTTGGTTTTAAGTTGACTGCGTTTGTGTAGTATTTTTTAGAACGACATAGGAACATTGTGCAATGTAAATTCTCTAAGGGGTTAGAAGGAGAAGAGGACATTGATTAAAGAAAGTTAATGAAATCACTTGTTAATGAACATACGATGCCTACAGCATCTGGCACCTGAAAGAAAAGAAAAGCTGAGACAAGCAATAATTAAAAGAAGTAATTTTGAGACTGGAATATTTTTATTAATTCTTTGAGAATTCCCTACATTGGGATTGCGCCCACTTATGCTTCTACAACTCTCTCCATAACTTCCTCTTCCTGGACCCATTGAATTTTACACTTTCCTTTGCTGTGTTATAAATCCATCTAGTCCCATCTGTGCTGCGCACACACTGCCTGGCGTCAGCCACCCTCTGAATGGTGTCAATCTACCTGGGTCCTCACCCTTAAGACAACCAACTCCCCTTCTCCCAGCAGCTATCAAGTACCAACAGCGACTGGACTAGTGGAGGGGCTTCGTGCTCATCTTCCCTCTACGAGCTGACGCTCTTGTCTGACTTGAACTTTCACAAGTCTTGTGTATGTCTGTCATAGCCACTGAGGTCATGTGTGCATCTCCCCTGTTTTATCCAGAAAAGTTTCCTGCTGTCATCTATCACTTCTGACTCTTACAGTCTGTCTTACAGAGTGTGTGTGTGTGTGTGTGTGTGTGTGTGTGTGTGTGTGCGCGCGCGCATGCGCACGTGCCTACATGTAAAATAAAATATGTACAAAGTTATAGAGTTAATATAAAATAAAATATATATCTCTACATACATAGAAACGCTATTTACATATGCATCTCTTTAGAAAAAGGTGAATGATTTATGTGATCTGAAGGGAAATTAGAACTCATACGTGTGTTTAGAGCCTACCAAATGAAACCATCATGCATTTCCTGTCTTAATTTTATGATGACAATTTTAAAAAATCCTGTGTAGCTACATGCTACTCTAGTGAATATTTTCTTATATTTTTTAGTCATAAATAAATATACATTACCTTTAATTCATGTGTAAATTCTCTATAACTTGATAAATATAACTAAAGATGTACATATATGTATATATCATGTACATATGTATTGTATATGTATTGATACATAAATAAATATGTAGCATATGTCCATTTATATATTAATATATCTATGTATATAAGTGAAAACACACTATAGATTTGATCGCTTTGATCACAGTATTTGCGTGTGATCTATTGAGTTTTTCTTCATTTTTCTCTACAAATTCAGAGTCTAAATAGTTTCAGCAAATTTTAAGATATATAACATTGTTAGTTTTGTATGCATGTACATATAATTATAGATATAAAATAATGCTTTTCTTTCAAAAACTACTGTAATGAAAAAGTGAGAACCCTAATAGGTGAAACAAAATGATACCTTTTACCCACTAGAGGAACAAATTTTAAGACTAGAGCTGGAGGCTTTCCCCCATAACAGACACAGCACTCTCATGGAATTCAGGGCCAGCCAACCTTCTCCTAAAATGCTGACGAACCCCATGTGTGTAAATTTCCCTGGTTACCTAGGTATCGCCTTGCCTTTGTCAAATTTCTCCCGAATTTAATCATGTAACACAACAGACTAATATCTCACACTCTGGGGGTCAGAGGTGTAGTGGGTGGCTTAGCTGAACAGTTCTGGACAGAACATATTGAAGATGTCTGTGTCTCAATGATGACATAAGTTTATCTGCTTATGGATGCATATACTATGTAACACCTTCAAAATTACACATTATTAATTTCCCACCTATTCCTTTTTACAGTATCTATACGATAATCCAAAACACTTCTTAATGTTTAATGAGAATGTTAACATTCTCAATGTCTACATAAACTCCTCTGAATAAAATTGTAAGTCATATTTGATTTATAAAATAGTTATATGGGTCCAGAGAGCAGAGGTCAGGAATGAGCTGAGCTGAAAGTTGAACAAGTCTTGATCATAAAAAGAAACTGAAATAGAAGAGACTCTGGAAGCAAAGAAGATCTTATACTGTGTATTAGATCTGAGGACCAAAGGGCCAGCACCAGCGAAAAACAGAGCAGACTAATTATAGCCAGTAGGAGAATACTTGACTAAGAACCATAGCTACAATACAGAATCACATTATATGTTGGTTATATTAAAAAGCCCAAGAAAACCATTTTAATAATATTCTATGAATTCCTTGAGATTTAATACAGTGGATTTTGATCATATTCACCTCATCCCCCAAATATTCCTGATCCCCACTCCTGCCTAACCACAGCTTTGTAGTCTTTCTCTCTCTCATCTCTTGCTCATTTTGTGTCTATGTGTCTCTCTCACTCTTTCTTTCTTTGTCTCTCACTGCATCTGTCTCTATGTTTTTGTCTGTCTCTGTCTCTGTTTCTGTGTGTGTGTGTGTGTGTGTGTGTGTGTGTGTGTGTGTGTGTGTGTGCATGTGTGTGTGTGTGTGTGTGTGTGTGTGTGTGTTTAATTATTTTTGAGACAAGGTCTCACAAGGTAGCCCAGGATGGCTTAGAATTTGCATACCAGTGTCTGCTTTCAGCGTGCTAGGATTAGAGGTGTATGCAGCCACACCCAAGTCTCTCTTTTTTGTTTAAATTCAATGAGTGAAATTAATGATACTTAAATACTCTTTGATATGGGGACTGCCTGGAAGCCTGATCCATGTACCAGGGGCCACACCCTTAAAGAAAATCAACTCTTCTTCTTCTAAAAGCTATCAAATGCCAATAGTTCTTTAGTTAGGTAGAAAAAATATTTTTAATTTCTTCAATCATTCACAAACTACAATACAATGCATGTTATAGTAATTAGAATGCTAGTGTAATTATGTATGAATATATTATTTGCATAATAATGTATATTGTATAATAAACTATTCTCATCTGAAAATATTTTGACATTTGTAATTATGAAGGCTCCAAACACGTTGGCAAGCTGAAATTTCTTCTCACTGAGGATACACTCTTTATGAGGCACACCAGAGGGATTCCTAGAAGCTCCTTGTCATGTGACTTTTGCCATCAAAAGGCATGTGAACAGACTCCCTTTCCTGAATTTCACCAAAGTATTATTCCATGTTTCATATCACCATTTCAAGAAACATCAATACTATGGACACACTTAGAAATGGATGCTAAGTTTAAAAGTTATTAATAAATTAATAAATATAAATTCACTACATGCTAGTGAAATATTCAGTTAGACAAAAAAAAAAAAGATAAATGTCAAATGTTGACAGAAATACTGAAAATTATTATATCAATGTGCCTCTCTCAGGATCAGTGAGTTAAATGGAGAAGAATATAGAATAAAATGCCAATACAAGTAACAAACTTCAAGGAAGAAACACACTATATGCCACAGGATAAAAATTTGCAAATTATTGTCAAGCATACATAGTCCCTTCATTTTAAGTGACTAAAAACTAAACTGAAAACAAGTCTAAAGAAAGTTGAGGCAACCTTCACAAAATAGCTCCCCCACTTTTTTCTGCAGTATGATTAAATAAAAAAGTGTGTGTGTGTGTGTGTGTGTGATTTGAGTAGCTTGTAACATTCATGAACCAAGGAATTTTCCCTCCCAGGGAGAATCTAAGTGTTGGGAGGTTTTCCCATTCATCCACTGCTGGAGTTGGAAGAAAAATACAGAAGTGAATTTGGGTCAATTCAAACCTTTGTCTTTCTGATTCACTGCAGAATTATGTTCAACCTTCAAATAAAAACCAACACCAGAGCTCCTCGAACTTGTCAATAAAATGCAAAGAAAATGAACTCTTCCAAATCCATTTCATAAGGGCAGTAAAGCCCTAATACTAAAACTGCAATAAACAGCAGCAAAATAATAAAGACAAAGGCAGGGATTAAAGAAATAAAATCTAAAAGAATAATATATAGAATTATGCATGCTGCCTCTTTGAAAAGATTAACACTATTGACAAATCCCCAACCAAACCAAAAGAAAAACAATTAATTAATAATTAATTGGAGATTAAAAGGAACTTTTTTGGGTAGATATCATTGAAACTCAGAAGATTATTAGTTAATATTTTGAAAATTTATATCGTAAACATTGGAAAACTTGGAAGAATTATATATAGATGACTTTCCAAAACTAAAGCCAGAGAATATAAGCAATTTCCCCAGCCCTATGACAAGCAATGCAATGGAAACATTAAGTCTCTTCATAAATTAAAGTTCTAAAACATAGAGATTCACTGATGATTCAACCACATGTTGCAGAAAGACTGAGTACCAACCCTTCTCTAATTATTCCATAGAAGAAAAAGGGAAGGGACTCACGTGAAGTCAGGACTACCTGGGTACCCATGTGACATAAACACACAGTAGAAACTCAAAACTCCAAGTCAAATTTCCTGTTGAACACAAATGGAATTTTTTTCAACAAATTACTGGCAGACAGAATTCAAGATCATTTTGATGGATCAAGGTCAAAAACTTAACAAATTCAAGATAAAGAGACTTAATGGCAGAAATCACCTGACCATCTCGAGATTCACAGAAAAGGCATTTGACAAAAGCAATATGCCTTCCTGATAAAAGTCCTGAAGAAACTATGAATAGATAAAACGTTCCTCAAATAATAAAGGCTAGCTACAACAAATTTAAAGTAACATTGTAATAAATAGGGAAAATCTGCAATCAGAATAAGGGTGCCTTGTCTCTCCACTCTTATTTAATATACTGTAGCAAAAAGAATAAAACAAGGATATAAAACAGGAATTAAAAATAAGAAAGGAAAATGAAAAACTACCTCTGTCTGCAAATAACATGTGTAATGGTTTTATTCATAAATATTATATAGACTCAATCAGAAAACTTTTAAATCTTATAAACATATCATTTTCTGTAAACTTATGGGTTAAAAATCCAAAAATCAGAACCTTTTATACATAGCAGTGATGAATTTGTTGAGAAAAATAGGAAAAATGTCCTATTCAAAGAAACTTCAAATAAGTAACTGGAAATAAACCTTGATTAATGAGGTGGAACTTTAAAATATTTTGTTTAAAAATGAATAAGACACTAGACAGAAAAACATTCTGTGCTTCTAGATTGACGGAATCAATATTGTGAAAATTATTAGTACCAAAAATAATCTATAGGTTCAGTGCAATTCCCATCAGAATTCTAATGCCATTCTTCACAGAACTAGAAATGCCCTACATTTCACATGATAATACAAAAGGAAGCCATAACAGTACTAAGCAGAAAGAAGTACCATCGATTTCACAAAACATAACCTC
>CM052700.1:9253113-9283576 GCA_028551405.1 Uromys caudimaculatus | reverse complement strand
AGGGAAGGAAGGAAGGAGGGAGGGAGGGAGGGAGGGAGGGAGGGAGGGAGGGAGGGAAGGAGGGAGGGAGGAAAGGAGGGAGGAAAGGAGGGAAGGAGGACAGAGGGAGGAAGCGATGGAGGAAGGAAGGATATTCAACAAATGGAGCTGCCAAAACTAAGTTAGACCAGTATCTCTCACCTGCATGACTGTGTGTGTGCTTGAGTGGGAGCGAGTAGAGATAGCACTTAGAAAACTAGAAAGGTCCAGGCAAGGGGAGCTTTTCAGGAATTGGAGTTGGAGGGCAGTGGAAGCCTTGGACATGAAAGGAGACAGAGGAATGGTGGAAGTAAAAGCACACGGAGGGGGAAGGACATTGAGATGAATGAGAGGAGGTGAGGGCGCTCTACCACAGCAAAGCAGGCAGAAAATATCTGCTACTTTGTGTTCTAATAGATATAATTGAATGGAGACTGTGTACCATTTGCCTTTAGGAGCATAAATAGAAACATGCTTACAATTTGAAGTCAATGATGTATTTCAAAGATCTGTTCCATGGACAAGGTGGTTTCATTCCAGGGATTCAAAGTCGTTTCAACAAAGACAAATAGATAAAGGTAGAAAGGTATGTAAATGAGGTTAGGGACCAAAATCACAAGATCATCTTAACTGATGAAGAAAAACCAAATTAATAAATTAATAACCTTTAATAATACATGCACCAAAGAAGCTAAGAATTGTCATACCTTAACTATATACTATATACAGAAAACCTATTGCCAACCTCATTCTAAATGGGAAACAAATCTGAAAATATTTCCTCCAAAATCAGGAATGAAGCAAAGATATATACTCTTGGAACTTAAAAAAATGGTGTTTGGTATCATAGCAGGAAAAATAATGCCAAAGAAAAAATTAAAATGGAATTCAGTTGGAAAATGAGTCAAATTGTCTGTTTGCATAAAATGGGAGCTTATGCTTAAATGGGAGCTTAGATCTGGCCATAAACAGGGGGGAAAAAACTCAAAATGCAGGATGTTTTACTGCATGCCATTCCTAACCTCGTTATGTCAGAAATAGGAAAAAAAATAAGAAACAAACCAAATGAAAACCTTCTAATTCCTTTAACAACCTAAGAAAACGTCTGAAAGAACTCTCCAGACAAAATCATGCGCACAGAGAAAGACGGTGAACGTGGAAAGGCTCTCCTAAGCCAGTAGTCTGGCTAGGTTAGTTTTGAAGGAACTTGGCCATAGTTCCAAAAGCTGTCTATAGAGTCAATGGAATCCTCTCCCAAATCTCAAAGGCTTTCTTCACAGTCGTACAAAAGAAAATCTCAAAGTGCATAAGAGAACAGAAAAGTGAAATGCACAGAAAAGTGTTGAGTGTCTCCAGCCTTCACCTCAAGGGAATGCACATCAAAGCCACTGAGATTCTATGTCACTCCAGTTGGAGATGCCACCAAGGGAAGAGACAGCAATAGCCACAGGAGGGATATGGTAAAATGGCCAGCTTTGTGCCCTGTGAATGGGAATGCAGGCTAGCACAGACTCACTTTGAAGATTCCTCAAAGAAGCACAAATGTTCTACTAGCCCCCAAAGAACCTACTATGTGCACATACACATATCCCTGTTGAAGGTGGCTCTACTCACCACAGCCAAGTTATGGAATTAGCTAAACTCCCAACTCCATAAACATAGATCAAATATTCTATTTAAACACAGTAGAGTATTACTGTGCCATGAATAAGAATGAAATTATACCCTTTGCAAGGAAAAAGGAAGAGGCTGGAGATCAGGTTAAGCCAAAACAGTCCAGTCTTAGAAGGATAAATATCATGTGTTTAGTATCACATGTAGGATCTAGCAAGAAAACTGGGGCACGGGAACGTGGGGGGGGGGGGGTTATTATGAAAGAAGATTAAAAGAAAGGAAGGGTGGATGATGAAAGGTAGTGGGATACTGAGTGTCCTAAAATAAACACAGTTTATTATATGCATGCATGAACAGAGCACAAAGAAACCATTATTTTGTACAGTAAATGTTAACTTATGGAGATAATTATTTTGTAAAAAAGAGTTTCTATCGTGGTTGGTGCCTGTAGCCCAGAAGTTGAGCAGCTGAGACTAGAAGATCACATCAGAGGACAGAGCAAATTGCAGGCTACTCTGCACTATGGAGAGACAATGTTTCAAAAAACGTGGGCAAGGAAGACCACACGAGAATTGACCTTGTTCTTTGTTCTCAGAGGCCCTGGCTCTCTACCTTCTCCTATCAGCATTTAAATGCACAGGAGAATAACATCAGTATTGTGTCTGTGTCTCTTAAGGCAATTCGCTTCTCCATCCTTCTGGAGGGGTATCCAGGTGTTATGAGATACCCCTGCCTGCCACATACTCACACCCATACACACACACACACACACACACACACACACACACACACACACACACACACACACACACACGGCAGGTGAGGAGGGGCTGAGGCTGAATCTTGTGAATTTCCATGGTTTCTCTGATGTAACTGCTCTTGCCATTTGGGTACAGAGCCCTTGGAATCCAAATTTCTGGATTTCCCAGAGGCAACAGGTCATTGTGTTGTTGAACTGGTGTCTCCATAGACACAGGAAAGTTATGGGGCTTCCTATCTGCAGTCTTCCTGACATACCCAACATAAATTTTTATAGCAACTTTTAAAGCACATTTTACACAAACAAATGTATTTTTATCGTATTGACTTGGGCAATGACAATAATTGACCCTTTTGGGGAAGCTATTTTCTTCCATGTGTTGAGCTTATTGGATCAATGTTTCTCTTCAGCTACAAAGCATTTTCGTTTTCCTGCTGGCTCACATACGCTGGGAAGAAGCTGTGCCAAGTGAGAAGCTGCAGATCCCTGCCAGTCACAAAATCATTCTCTTTTTTGGTCAACTGGAATGAAATGTAAGTTTAATCTCGAGTCTGGAGGTACTGGCTAGCTAAGAAAAGATGACTCTTGTTCCATTTTAAACAGACCATGGTGTGTGTGTGTGTGTGTGTGTGTGTGTGTGTGTGTGTGTGTGTGTGTAAGAGACAGAGTAACAGAGACAAAGAGACACACAGACAGACAGACAGACACACAGACACAGAGAGAGCAAGAAAGACAGAGACAGAGACAGACAGACTGAGATGGAGGGAAGGAGGGAGTGAGGAAGAGGAGAAGGAGGAAGAGGAGCAGCAGCAGTAGCAGCAGCAGGAGTGTTGGGGAGCCAGTTAACTGATTCGATGGTGTGATAAGCACAGAGGATCAATAGGTAACACACCGTTCCTTCAACAGATTTAAAGTCCATAGACAATTCTAAACAACTGTCTCATCCTTATGACTGAATTGAGGACCAGGGGCAATTATAAATACAAGAGGCACTACTGTTCATTCACATACTGGAGATGAGAGATATTCTGAACTTTAACCAAGTTGGTTTTAGCTAAGAAAAATGAAATCATCTGATAATATGTGATCTCTCTTTTTCTCACATAAACCAGTTGCATATTTATTTAAATGATCAATGGGGGTGGGGAATAAGTACCGAGAATGTATCCCTAATTAAAGGGAAAGGTTCCAGTTTTGTCCTCTAGGGGTCAGTTATTAAAGCCCAGGTTCTTTTTAAAAAGAGATTCATTTATTTTTATTCTATGTGTATAAGTGCTTGATGTGTGTAGTGAACCATGTGTGTACAATGCTCACGGAAGTTCTGTAGGACACTGGATCCCCTCAGATGGTCGTGAACCCCAGACCTCTACATAAGCAGCCAGTGCTCATAACTGCTGAGTCATCTCTCCAGTCCCTTAGCTGCCTTTGGGACACTACCCCTGTCCCCCTTCCCTTGCTACCCCCCAACACAAGGGCTTTTCTTACTCAAACTCTTGGGGTTACCAACTCATCCTTGGCATTGGCAAATTTTCTGAAGCTTCTTTCTCCACTCAGATGCTTTCCAGTTTCTATGTGGTCTCTAACACTTCTCTGAGATCTGCATTCTCAGTCTGCCGAGTAGAAGAATATGCCTGCTCATTCAGAGCTCTCAGAAGGTCTAGCTGTGGAAGACACTTTGGCTCTCAATATTTATCATTGAAAAGCATATGTGGGAGCTTCTAGGAGTTCAGGCAGTGCTTCTCAAGGTCCTAATGCTGGGACCCTTCAGTACTGTTCATGTTGTGGGGACTCCTACCATAAAATTATTTTCATCGCCATTTCATAACTGTAATTTTGCTACTGTTGTAATTTATAATGTAAATATCTGATATTTCCAATGGTTTTAGGAGATCCCCAGGAAATGTTCGTTTGAGCTTTGTAGTTGGTATTTGCTGCTCTGTGGGTTCCTCTTTCTTGTACCCTTCTCTACCCTTTTGCTTCCACCCATTCAAGTCTCTGACACTAGATAGGAGAGAAAAGGGATAGAGAAGAAAGGAAAGAGATCCCTGAATAAAGTCAAGGGTCACACAGGGGGTGACATTATTATTAGATTACTTACTGCTGATCGAGTTCCTTGGGTCAAGTTTGATCATCGCCATCAGGATATCTAATTTCTTCTTGTTTCTTCTTTGCACATGACTACTTAACAAACCGCAACCAACCACAACAAACCACAACCAACCACAGCCAACAACAACCAATAACCCACCCCACCTCTTAGGGCCCTAACATTTATATATCTTCTGAAAAGTCCCTAGAATTCCAAATGTCACACAATCACAGAAACTATCTGTAGCTAGCAAAATCACAGCCCTGCTAGAGCACAAGGCAAATCATTGTCAGCTGCTGTGAAGCAAGTCCATATCTCCACACCTGGGATTAAAACAAAAAAACCAAACTAATATTTCTATGCTTTCTAAAGAAACCAAAATTCACCGGGAGGTGGTGGCGCATGCCTTTAATCTCAGCACTTGGGAGGCAGAGGCAGGAGGAGTTCGGAGTTCGAGGCCAGCCTAGTCTACAGAGTGAATTCCAGGACAGCCGGGGCTACACAGAGAAACGCTGTCTTGAAAAACCAAAAAAAAAAAAAAAAAAAAAAAAATATCACTACAGATTCCCAAAGGGGTGGTGACCCACAGGTTGAGAACCACTGTGTTAAACTGACCCTTTTTAGTCTATTCTGTTTGTCTGACCCTAGTGCTGATACGGTCAATGGCAACTGTGTCCTGAGACAGGGTGTGCAAGCTTCTGTTTCCACATACAGCAGGATCCTTCCCATTCACACAAATTCAAATTACTCTATGACTTATACATTCACCAGGCCCCCTTGTTTGTTTAAGGTTCTTAGCTCTTTTTAGCAAAAATGCAATTTCCATTATCTGACCAATTTTAAAACATGGAATCAGTTCTATTTGTAAAATCCTTCAGTGAGTTTCCAATTCATTTAGACAGAAATCTGAATATTTAGTGTAGAGCACTGGCTCTCTGCTCGGGCCTCTGCTTACCTCTGTGCCCTCACTTCCAGCACTAACCCCAGTGCCTGCCTCCCCACCTTGCCATGTTCTCAGTCTTTTCTACTTACCACACCAAGAGTGGGCATCACACTTTGCTAAGGGTTCTTTGGGGTCAGAAACACACTGCTTTGCTCCACCACCTGCGAACACCCTATAATGTCCTGCTCGATGAGTGAGCTTTCTGTATCATAGATGTCTACTTGTTCTTTTATTGCTTTTTCTGAACTCTGAACTTCTTTCAAATGGTACCTTAACTGGATGTATTAGTTTGTATTTCTGTCTGCATATTCTAATTGATGCAGATTGCTTTTTTTTAATGTTTATTATTTATCTCCTAAAAAAGCATAATGCAGAGTAAAAGTCCTGTGAGGATTGTTACTTAGTTAGTGATTTTTGTGCAACCAAAGACTCTTCTAAAATGTTATTAATTACCTTAATTGCTAAAATTATTATTCTAATTCAACTAAAAATTATCTGTAATTATTTCCAAAAATCAAATTGGCTTTCACCTCAAGAGAGGAAAAATTCAATTGTAAAGACAATTTCGTTAAAAAACGAGGAACTTACTAATACTTTTAAAATAGTATTGATAGGTGTTTATTTTCTTAACACTGCTCGTGTTACTTTTCTATGAAAGATCCTTGCATTCTTCCTGGACAGTTGGGCATTGCAACCTAGAATCTAGATTATTTTTTTATTTTATCTCTATTAAACACATTTACATTCCATTTTGCTAGATGCCTGTGACAGTTTCATGTATTTTATTAGCATTTGTTACACTGGAGTTGAAAGTCCATCTCATAGCTAGCCTTTAATGCTAAGCACCAAACTTACTCTGGTTTTGGAAAAAAAAGTATCTTATGTAGGCAGGGGGAAAAAATAACAATTACTCATTTTTACTTTCTAAATGATTTATTTTTACTTCTTTGTATGTATGTGTGGTTTTGTATGAGACTATGCCATCTGTGTGAGGGTGTCCATGGAGGTCAGAAGAGGAGACCCGAGCCCCCGGAGCTGGAGGTGCAGGTACTTGTGAGCCACCTGGCACGGTTGCTGGAGACTGAGCTCTAATCCTCTGGAAGAATAGCAAGTGGTCTTTCCTACTGAGTCAACTCTTTAGCCCCTATTGGATTATTTTATAAAGTTTGTTTCTTTTTTTTTTTTCCACTCAAATGTTCATTCTTTTGTTTTTAAGTAGTCATGGAGAAGTTTAAAAACAGAAACAATTCTCTAGTGACTTCGAGTCCATATATATTCAGAAGATGAACGGAGCTCTCTTTAGAATGCATGGACTCTTTCCTAGAATTGATTTTTATGAAAGTGGACAAATGGAGATTGGCAGCAACCATCCACTACAGTGTCTCTGTTTTTATCATTGTTAATGTGAAAAGCTCAAGGCACATAGGAAAGAGCCAGTTCTTCTTTAAAAAAAAAAAATAGGGACCTTGGAGGCTATGTGAAAAAATGGAGTAAGATTATTGCTCCCATCACAGAACAGAAAAATGGAAATGCAATATAGAGTCAATGACAGATAAAGGAGCATTCAAGAAATTACTGTACCTTCTGCGTTATCATCATTTTATGTTATTTCAGAGATTCTTTTCAGCCCAGAAAGATTTTGAGTGAATGTGGAAACCATGAAATAATAGAAGTGAAAAATACTTAGACACCAAAATATGCCATATTTTAATAAATGTGAGTTTTCCCTGTCTTTAAAAGTAGATTTCCATCACTGTTGTCTTTCCTTCCATTATGCCCCCCGATTGTTCACTCAGATTACATGTTGATAACTGGCAGAGCCAACTTCTCAACAGGTAAACGTTCCTATCCCAAAGGGGGATTCATCCTTCCTCCATACAGCTTACTCACTAACTAAGACTACATGACTTCAATCTCAGATTCTTCTTCTCTGTTTGCTACCAGTCAAATTTTCTGCGATATTACAGGGTAGAAGCTAGAATTCACCATCAATTTCCCACTGTCCTTTTCTGCTCTTATGTTTTCTGTTAAATATGGTTCATTCACCGTACCTCTAAGATATCTCATCTTGATCTTTTCCTATGAGTTACTCTACTCCCCCCTCTACGAGCTTCTTTACACACATGTACTGCAATTAAATATAATTGGATGGTGTCCGTCAATCTTGGGCCAATTTCCCCATAGTATACGACTACTCTTCCCATTCTGTCTAAGGGACAGTAAAGAAAAATCTCTGCTCTCCCTGAACAGGGGTGCACTATTCTTCAGAGCCTGCCAGCTCAATAGACCTCCCTCCTCTGTCCAGCTCGATAACGCACTCTTCGCCAGATGAATGGTGTTTCATCTTGAACCTCATTGCTTCCCCTAAACCCAGTGCCATCCAGGATCTGACCTCAGAGCATCTCACCTGCAACCCAACCAGCAGGAATGCCTGTTTATGCTTCTCTGATCATCTCCCAAATTTCTGGGTCCCAGCTCGCTCCAAATTTAAAGTCATTACTAACTCTTTATTCTTTTATCTTTTTCTTTGAGAATTCTCTTTTGCCATTGGGGGAAAGTTCAAATTTCTAAGATTGGTACTCAAAAGCTCTCAAGAATGAAGGAGCATGTGTTCTAATTGTACCATTCTCTTCTTCTTTCTGCTTGACTTCATCTTTTATAGCACCCATTGTGAGTGACTTACCATCTCTCAGGCAGAACTACTCTCTTTTCCTGGTGTATTTCCCAGTCTATGTGCTGCATGACTTTCCCTGGAGAGATGTGACAGGTGTGTTTACCCAGATATGTAACCAATGCCATACCAAAACACAACTCTACAGAAATCTAGTTGGTGAGCTAATCAGCTTATATTGCTACTTAGAGGAGCGTATGTAACTCAACAGGAGGCTACTGTAAAGCCCACTCCAGCACTGACAACTGACAACAAAAACAACGAGAATGAACACTGCATCTCTTGAGCTCTCAGCTCCAGAAGCAGGTAGCTCTTCTGGGCAGAGAGCATCCTCTCTCAGCAATTGTTTGTGGCTTGTGACCTTGTGGAGGGAGCTTGTGACTCTTGTGAGTTTTTCTTAAACTTAAAACTCCCTGGGTTTCCTAAGCTTCATTTCATTAGCTCTCTGAGCCTTAATGAGCCTCTCTTCTCCCCTTTGAGGGACTCCTCTTCACTTTCCCACACTGAGTGTTTCCTACTTTTCCTTCTTGGAATGGTGTTCTGAAACTCCATCATATCACAGCCTACCTGAAAGATTCTTTAAGACGTGTTTCCTGGGCTGGCAAAATGGCTCCGCAGTTAAGAGGGCTTTCTACCAGTTCTGATAACTTGAGTTTGATCAACTCAAACCCATATGATAGAAGGAGAGGAGTCTAGCAAGTTGCTCCTAACGTCACATACAAGCCACGCCACACTCTCCAACCCCTCCACACACAAAGTAAACAACCAGATCCACTTCCAATTATTTACCACCAACGATAAATTTAATCAGTCTTTCCTATGTGCTTACAATAATGAATGGTGAGGTTATTCTTTTGTTGCATCACTCTACATGTCAAAATTATGAGGAGCAAAATTCTTACTCGGTCAGTCTATGACCTTGTGTATGTCGTTAAAATTTTCAAGGTGACATCTCCATTCAAATGCTCAGAAATTTTTCTCAAATAATTACAAGAAAATGTTTGGAAAATCGCGATTATCTTTGGATACTTTCTCTGCTTTTCAGAATCAATTTTCCTCTTGAGATAAAGTCACTTCCAAGAGAATCCATGCTCATTATAAAACTGTTTGGGATGGACTCTGCCACCTACAGCACAAATCTGTTGGCCTGGACCTGCCTTCCACTGTTTCCAAAAGAGTAAGTACATCATTCGTGATTAACCGAGCTCCTGTTCCAATTCAACCTTCTGGGAACTGAATGTTCCTCAGGTTACAGCATAATGAGAAAATCAAGAAGACATTTTCTACTAAAATGAGGTAGCTCAATATAAATCATGAGTATTGAAATCAGAACAGAAGAGTCAAAATGGAGAACTGGCTTTAGAAGCAGACCACATGCTCCGCTCAGTAGCTAGGTCATTTACAATGGAGAGGAATTCAGGCATGCTTCTTGGGCTGTCAAAATGGTTGGCAAGACCAGTCTCAATGACCTTTTTCTTTGTTAAACAGCCAACTTCTCTGAAATTAGTATTTCAAAATGAATATATGGTTGTTTAGGAAAAAGGTCATAAAATTCTGACTAAAGAAAAATTATAAAACATGACAATTTTGCTAGTAGTATTGTCAAAAAGGAATACTTGGCAACTCCCAAAGATGCACAGAACGGTGAGTTCAGATATCCTCTCTAAACTAGCAGCCTTAGAAAAATCAACTATTTATTTAACCTCTAATTTTTGAGAATTATTCATGCTTAGAATATAATAAAATCAACTTATGATTGCCTTTGCTTTGAAGGGAAAATATTTCCAGAACCATCAATGTAATTTTTGAAACATGAAAAGCCCTGTTTTAGGATCAGATGATAAAATCCAGGAGTGTCAAAAGCTAGGACTTGTGTTGTTATGCTAACTTTATTATAAGACATGCTTCTACACATGTTGTTCCAGAAAAAACACAGTGCTATGGAAGTGTTTAAAATATTATTTTTCAGTTTTCATTTCCAACAACCAGACACTAGAGACAAATTTTATCAGACAAGCCAGATCAGATTTTAAAAATTCATTTGATTGTTTCTGATCTGGACCTTGTGTGTTCACCTGCTTGTGTGTATATGTATGTGAATCTATATGTGTATTGAGTGTATGTGTATCTTGTATGTATGTGTCTCTCTGTGTGTATGTGTCTATGTGTGTATGTGTATATATGTGCATCTTTCTTTGTTTACACATGCATTTATGTGTCATATATATGGATATGTTTGTCTATGTCCTATGTCCTATATATCTGTCTCTGTGTATGTATGTGTCTGTTGCTTGGTTTGGATTAGTCCATCTCCATGTATATATTGAGCACAGGGAATGTATTCATCTCTGTAAAGTCGGCCATCTTCCATAAAATATAAATAGGCAAATAATCAATGTTTTTTACAAAATGGAAACAATCAATCTTTGTAGACAGATTTTAAAAGCCTACCAAAACACAGGATAGATCTAGTTGGGATGTCTGCTGCTGTTAGTGGACATTTCAAATATCTGACTTGAGTGCTAAGAACATTCATGACTTTCTCCCTAAGAGCAGTCACATGGGTCTCTTTCCAACTTGTGAGTTTCCAGTTTCAACTGCAGTATTTTAGATGGAGCAATTTTGTAAAGTCATATTTTCTGCTCTTAACTGGAAAGAGCATTCAGAGTATTTGGTCCTCTTCACCAGCCTGCTGTAGGTAGGGATGCCAGTATAAACACTGGCTCTCTGAGAGAGTGCATCACTTACAGCTGTTTGCATGGAATGGTCTTCCAGTGTGGGAGCCTGTGGGAGGCCATTATCTGGAAATGATCCACAGTGATGATTTTTCAAGGAAATGTATGCAAAGCAACAATAATTAGACATCAGAAAGTAAGCAGACTTCTAGGGTTATTTCAGTGGGAAAAAATGTACCCAGTAGACAGTTTCACATAAAAACCAGAAAATTCTCCATCTCCCCTGAGATAAACAATCAAAAGAAATCAAGATTGTTCTAAGACATCAAAAATCCATCAGGGTTAGCTGTTGAGATACAGCTACAAATTCCTTTTCTCTTCTCACTACAATTTGCAGAGATTCTTATTCTATTTATTTGGTGTAGATATTTCCAGAACATCGAAAAGTGGCATCTTGCTTTCATTTCCACTCTCAGGATGACCTTTGCCCATAAACATCTGATATTGAATCTTTTATTATAGTTTGAATTGCTCCTCACCAGCTGCGTGCAGTTGTAATGACCACTTATATCGATATTGCTTCCAACATGGACGTGACCTCAGAATGGCTTCCTGGAGGCAGTCTGTCTCTTCGGAGCCTCCACAGTGGGCTTTTGAAAGAGCAATGGGAATAAAGCTCAGATAGACCTATGAGGGCTGCATTAGTGAATGTCTACACATAAAAATAAGCTTTGCCATTTGCAAGCATCAAAGCCACCCACCTTCGGGTCTGAAATGGAACATATCTCAAATCCAAAGGAAAGATTTAGTAAACAAAATAATATAACGTTCTTTTGGAGACAAGTTTGTTCCTGTATCTACATTCACAGTGCTTCCCCCCACTTCAGCAAGGAGGGATTTTCTTCAACACAACCATGTCAGGAGCTCCTTTCCCAACTTAAGTTCACAGATAGATAGTGTAACTGTTACTTAGCATTTTTACTGTGGAAGTTTCTTCATCATAGAGATTCCCCACATTAACTGAAAGATAGACTCTTCTTGACTGTTATAATATCAACCAAGATCCCAATTATCCCCCCAAAATTCTTATCCAGTTCTTTTTGAGAGGAACAGAATTTTGAAGACTACTGGGGCAAGTTAAAGTCTTGGGAAATAAGAATAATTTTCAGAATTTCAAACATGACCCAAGATAAGTCTTAATCTCCAACCACTTTGCTTTCTTAAGGGCTTTGCCCAGATTGTTAATACTGACCGTGTCGTGCCAACTCTGTCTCATGATTAAGCAGTACACAGTAGTTGCGCTGTTTAAGTTCATTGGTTTTCTTATGATCCACCAAGGGCCTTCCATCCAATTGCCGTGCTTGAGGACAGGACGCTCTGTGGAAAGGTGGTCTGGCAGCCGAATGTAGAACATAATCCAGAATTCAGGTCTGAGTTCCTACCTTAGCTTTCTGTTTTCAATGTCCTGCTTTGAGATGCCACATCCTAAGCCAGGAACTTATGTAAAAACTTATGTCACCACCCTACACAGGTTATGGCCTCAGTCTCCGAGCCTCTCTCCTTTCAGACATGCATGAGTCTCACTCGACCTAACAGAGTCAGGATCTTAAATTATTTCATTGCATTGGGTCCTCCAGTTCTTCTGCTTCCCAGTGACATAACCCTCTGTATACTCTGGCCCCAGATGCTGGGAATTGATGCACAGACTCTTGATAACTAAACTCAATGATCATTATTTTGTTGTTTTAGGAAGTAGCGTGACAGAAGCATTATCCAGCTCATTTGTCTTCCTCCAATGAAGCCGATTTGGAGTTGAAATTTTTAATTATTGAATTGGACACAAGCCAAGTTTAAAAGACCTTAAGGATATGCAGGACAAATATCTTCAAATGTCATGTTTAAGAGTCTAATTTCTAAGCACATATTTTTAAAAGAGTTATGAATGGTGCAGTTGTGCTCTGCAGGGAGAGTTCGCAATCCTGTGGGCAGGCCTAGTTAGCCTCTCCGTAACACCCTGCTGAAGGCAGCCTTCACTGCAAGAATTACTCCAACACTGTGTGAGAGCACTCCATGAAATTCCAGGAAGCTTAGCTAACAAAGGCTGGGTGCTGCAGGCAAGCTCTGGGCATCCTACTCAGTGTGATGAGTGTACACAGCCTTTGTCATCTTTTGGTTTCTTGTTTTGTTTTTTGTTCATGCATGTGGAACTTGATAATAAATATTTTTACCATAGTATCTTATTAAATTTTATTTTTATGTATGCATAGTTTGCATGGACTTATTATATGGTTGTCTGGCCCTCATAGAGCCCAGATGGGGACACTGAGTTCCCTAGAACTAGAGCTTCTGATGGATGGAAACACCATGTGGATGCTGGAATTCAAACCCAGATCCTCTGGTACAGTAGCCAGTGCTCTTAACCACTGAGCCCTCTCTTCACCCCAGTAGTATCTGCTTTTTAATCACCACTTTTAATCCCCACCTACGTTGGTGTACATTTTATTGTCTCTGTATCTAAATTTTCTTTATTGTTTAAAATGAAATCACCCTCTATTTTACATATAGTAATGCAATTTTTATATTAAATAACACAATAATAGAGTGATTTGACACACTTTTAAACAGAAGAATAAAGGAGCGTCATTCAGGTGACAACCATACCATCAGCACTAATTTTTAAAAAGTAATTCTTTCCAAATGGATCAATGTAACATAACACACTGAGTGACTAGTCAGGTCTAATTCTTATTGCCCTGGTGAGTGGATTTCAAGAGAAAGCCCCATGTCCTGAAACCACCAACACTCTCAGGTCTGTTTTTTATTCCTCTCTGGTACCGATCCTCTTCTGACATTTATTTATGGGAAAGTCTATGAATGCCCTGCTTGCAGTACCCGGTACAGTCTGTTATCTGAAAACAAGCTCCCAAAACTGAGCAAAACAAACACCTCCAAAACAGAATGCCCTTAAAGTTTGTATAACATGAACCTCCATTGCCCGTCTGGCAGTTCATATTTTCTGTGCCCTCCTTCCTAAGCTCCTCACGTCCTACTTCCACAGCAAGAGCTCTGACTTCATCTAAATCCCCTGCCACCGAGTAGAAGCTGGGGAGACTCTAGATGCAATCTATCTAAGGGCAGAAAGAACAGACACCATTTGATTCATTCTTGATAGGAATCAGGTCAAATAAATCAGATGTCTTTGGTTTCAAATGTGGCCAAGACACAATGTTCCAGTAAAATCATAAACCTAACACATTCCAAGATGCAGGTGTAAAAATGTGTCATCTTTTCATGATTTCCACCCCATAATTAATGAGGGCAAAACCCTCTTGACTCACAGCGAAGCACTGGCTGGGGGAAGTTTGAAAGTTCTTTTGGGTAAAAATGCTGAGTCACTCAGATAACTTTTCTCATACTCTGACTCTCTTCCTAAGATGAAAGGGCACAGAGGGCTAGAAAGGAAAGGAAAAAGGAAAAAACCCCATGGCCTGCTAGCTCTGATCTCCAAACCCCAGCCACTCTTAGAGCTGGCAGCCTTTTGTTTTGTCAGAAGCTGGCAGTTAATGGAGCTCATTATGATTTCCCAGTTTAGCCAGGGATGCTGGATGAGGCTCTGTGAGCGGGGTTATCTCAGCCACTGCTGAACCACCTGAGGTTCACACCAGCCCTGGATTGGATGGTATTGAAAAGATGATTTGTCTCAATCTTGCCTTTACTCTTGGTATCCTATAAGTCCAGTTTGGTATATTGAAACCAAACACTATTCTTAGTTAGCATTGGAATATGTTGCCAAAATTCTAATTTGTGCACAGGTACCATTTAATTTTTTTTCTTTTGTACAGAGATCTGTGGATTTAGGTGTTACTGCAGTCATTGAAAACATGCATGATTTCTTCCTTGGTGAAAGTAGTCCCTCCATGCTCTCTCATTTACCTTGCTAATTTACAACTGATTTTAAAGGATTCTGAACATGAATAATCTTTCTCTTTACGTGTCAAGCAACATTTCTCTTGTGAAGTCCTACAACTATTTTGATTCTGCAGCCCATATGCTGTGCTGATTTAAATCTTGTCTTCCTATAAATTTAGAATCTTTAAAGCCCAAGAAATTTAGTTACTGCATGGAGAAGAAGGAAAAAAATCTCCAAAGAGCTACCGTTCTTACTAAGTTCAGACACTCATAAATCCACAGTGCAAATCTGAGTTTCTAGCCAGTCATCACCACCAAGGGTTAATACTAACACATGCTACTGTTACACAGTGTAATATTAACCACCTATGAAAATAAATGTCATCTCTATGAAAATATGTTACATGTGACATGTTAGCAGCGAGCTGTCAATCAGTGTCTGGACTTGTGGCGTAACTTATTTCTCTTCTAGCTACTGAATGAAGTCACAGAAACAGCTGCTACTCTCCATCCCAAAATAAACATGTGCAGACACTCAGAGCTTTCCTTGAAGTGACTCCTGTCTGTATGTGCATGTCGTCTTTTGCAGAAAGTCTGTGCTGGGATCTAGACTGTTGAGCATGACATTACAGAGTGAGCCTCCTATAGAAATGATTGCTCCAGGAGTATGGGATGGGAGCCAGCCTACCCCACTGACCCTGCAGGTAAGTGTCAGGCTAAGAGGTTAAAGCACACACAGCAAATGCAGGTTGTTAAGCGTGTGCTGGCTGGTTAAAGAAACACTTCCTTCCACAGTCACACATTATACGAGCTCACTTCCTCCAGCCTAGATCTGGGTGTCTTCTCTGTCTTTTGTTTTATTCCCAGGACTCTCCATGCAATGTTTTTTCTGTGTATATAATAGCAGTTCAACTTACGTCTTCATCATCCTAAAGAATATAACAGAAGTCTGGCCCTCAACACCCACCTTATATGTGTCTATCCTTTCTACACACATAACAGGACACACAGAGACATTGCAATCCGATAAGAAAATCCACCATAAACATGATACATATTCTCGTGCTAAGCAAGTAAGAATACCAAACTTTAAAGTGCCCATTATGTCAATAAAGTAAATCACTTGTTAAAGAATCAATATTGATACCTTTAAAGGTCCTAATTTAAGAAGCCAAAGCACCATGTCAAGATTTTCGCTATATACTTGAGTCATAAATTGATTTAAGACTGAATTTTAGGGGCTAACTCTGAAGTGCTTGCATGAGAACTGACATTCCTACCCAGAACCCATGTGAATAAATGGCTGACTTGGTGGCAAGCTTGCAATCTTTGTGCTGGGGCAGTGAAAAGTAGATTCTTGGGACTAAACAGCCAATCCATCTAGCCAAATTAGTGGATTCCAGGCAAGTGGTAGGCCTAGTCTCAAAAAAATGGGTGGGCAGCATCTGAAAACTCATACCAGGCTGTCTTCAAGCCTCAACGTGCATAGTCAGTGCCTTCACATGCAGGAGCCCACACTCATAAGATCAGGAAATGGTAAGGAGATTAAAAGCAGGTCCTGGAACCAGAGATATGTCAGAAAATAAGTATGGGTCTGAGGGAGACACATCAGGCTTGGAGTGGGGGGATGCAGACCATAGTCTCAACTCTCTAACAAAAATTGGTAAGACACTGAACAAGTCTTCGACTTTCTGGTTTTGCCTCTGTGCACTCAAAGAATGTCTGCTGAAGTCAGTCAGGTCTTCTGTTCTGATTGTCCTTACACTATGAATGGTAAATGTCAGAGTGCAGCCATGCAAGGGAGGCAGGGGTGGTGAGTCACAGAAAATGGTTCTTCAGGCAAATAACTGCTGTCCAATCCCAAGAGTGCTGATGGAGGAGAAGCAACAGATGAAGGGAAACCTGATAGATACAGGTTCAGAATGGAAGTGGATAAGCAGATTATCACTCAGCTTTTCCTCATCTTCTTGCTTGCTTTTGAATGTGATCCATTTGACTCGATCAGGGTGTGTACATGTGTGCAGGATCATACATGTGTACATACGTGTAATGGCCAGACGTCAGTCTTGGCCAGTGTTTCTCAGCAGCCACCCACCTTATTTTTCAGATATGGTTTCTCACTTTCCTGTACCTATCCAGTTGGACTAGGCTGGCTGACCATCGAGCCCCTGAGCTCTACCTGTCTCTGTCTCCACCAGCCCAGCCATCACACACCACATTCTGAGAGAAAGTATGTTTGTCTGTCTGAGACTAACTCCTTCAGTTGAGTGTGATAATCTGTAGTTTCACCCATTTTCCTGAAGAGGGTGTTGTATTTATGATTCAGTGTGCACGGCACCCATTACAGTGGCTCAGAGGGAAAACCTTCACAGTCCTAACAATCCTGTTCCCTTCCCAGCCATGCGTCTTCAATCTCCCTGCCATTTCCTGCAGACTGATGGAAAATTGTTTTAGTTCACTAGCTACTGTTTCTTGTATTGTTTTTAGAGAATATTTTTAGAGAATTTTTCTGCATGAAGACTATGTTGACATCATTTCCAGCCTTCCCTCTCCCCTCCAACTCTTACCATGCCCCCCAAATTAATGACCTCCTCTTCTTTACTATTATTACACAAACACACACATGCATGTGTACACACACACACACACACACACAGAGAGAAAGAGACAGACAGACAGACAGACATTTAGTATTACTCTCATGTACACATGCCTGGGATTAACCACTTGGGATTCAGGAGTCATCCCTGCTGCCTGGCAACCTCTTGCCACATAAAAAATCATGTGACCCAGGGGTGGGTGAAGATTGCATATGCTTTTATCTAAATCACCACAATCAAGACTTCAAGATTCTTCTGGTAATTCTAACATCACTTTGTCTTAGATTATCTAGTCTATTTTATCATATTGAAGCAATTATCAACAAATGAACACAAAGCTTATACCAAAGTAATGATTACAATAAATATTATGAATTAAATAGAATGAAATGACCTAATTTTCCACATAAATAATGAGAAAACTAAAAAGATCAAACTGCATTTCAAGCTGTAACTCACACCGTCTAGAACGTTCCTGGATTTTCCCAATGGTACCAACAGAACAGTTCAGTAGAGCACAAGAAATGCTGTAGATTTATTAACTTTAGGATGAAAAAGATGTATTAACCTTAAGTAAAAAAATACGGAACCCAAACAGTCCCGCTAGCTCCATTTTTTACAAATATCCTGTTGCTATCACTGTTGCTAACTACTGCTCTATTTGTGAGCATCAGATTATCATTGAAGTGAGGTTTAGTTAAAAGCAAATGGAACTAGGATAAAAGGAGGACTGGATTCCTCTCCTGTCTATAGATGGGACATCCAAAGACAAAGTAAAAATATTGTTTGATTACACAATGTACGTGGCCAGAGGACTCATAGGAGTAGAGACTTGTGAACATGGGGGTGTTAGAGAGACATTATTTTCCCCAAGGATTTCGCGAAAAGCCGACACCCAAAAAGTAAGTGTAGAAAGAATGTAATCTTAAAATACAACAGAAGACAAACACACTCAGCCTCATGAAAAGTTCATAGATCGTCATTCTTTCACTACAACTCCACTGAGAAGTATTCTAGACAATATGTACTAAAATATTAAACATCACTTACATTTGAATGCCTAAGTCTTTTTAAAAGTATGTCAACCAATAAAAAAGCAAACAAAATAGAAATTATTATTTTCTTTCATTTCTACAAATCTAAAGTAAACAATATTAAATCGTAAATGTCTTGCATACACGTTTAGTTCATAGGAAATCCCTCCTTTTCTCAGATAGATTTTCCAGCCACCGGGTGGGAGTATGTGAAACCTGAACCTGAAGAGAACAGAACTGACCATGAAGAGCCACCACCAAGAGAGTGTTTAAAACACATCGCCAGACTCTCCCAGAAGCAGTCCCCCTTGCTGTGAGTGACCCAGGCCTGGGATTAACCCTCTGTGTTCTTCTCTAGCCAGTCATGCTGAGTGCACTCCTGTCTTCTGAGAGTGCACCTGCAGGCCCACATGATCCTCGCATTTCCCGAGGCTATGGATGCTGGACCATCAGTTAATGTTTACAAACTAAAGAAGTGATTTTACCTCATTCATACTGACATTTTATGTGTCTTGGCAACTTTAACTCTAGATGAAGGAACAGTATGAAGTTGGAAATGATTCAGCTCTGAGCTCTAAGGCAGAGAGTGAGTAGGTAGACTTCATCACTTCTCAGCAAGAAACATGCGGCCATTGCTACGTACGTTCTTGGGAGCTGTTTTAGTAAGCATGGAAAACTGAATTTTAGTTATCATGCAGATATTTAAGACAACAGAAATAAATCATTTCTAATAAACGCTAAGTCTATTAGTAAAGAATTCTTATATTGGTCAACCAGCAATTCTCTAAATAAGGCAAAAATCTCTTGGTGGAACCACAAGATAATTAGTGGCATTTACGCTTGCTATCTGGTAATAAATATCTGAGTCACAGATCATCAGCTGTGCTCATTCATAATAAGCTATAGGCATGAAGCTCGGGAGTGCAACAGGAGGCACTGTATCCTAAGAAAAAGACATCACTTAAGAAGAAGAGATATACTTTCTGTGTGGTTCTTTTAAGTACAAATTTAAGAATGGGCTAAAGAATCAGAAATAATAATAAGCAGCAAATCAGGGAGGAAGTTATTGTGGTTTTCTAGGCAAGAGTCTACAGTGGACCTTGGGATGGAGCAACGACTAGATTGGAGAGAATCCAATCTAGAGGTTAGCAGTTCAATATATTCTTTTGGTGCTGCACTCCATGCCATAGGCACCCTAATCATGGGAGATATATATATATATATATATATATATATATATATATATATATATATATATATATATACATACATATACACACACACACACACACACACACACACACACACACACATATATATATATATGAGAGATGTAGCAAAAAGAACATTTTAGGGGTGTGGGGGCTGGAGGATGGAAATAGGAGCTGATACAATCCAGTTTTATCCTATGTGTTTAAATTCTCAAAATAAAGAAAAGTTAGAATTCAAAACATTAAAAGTAAAATTATCTGCCACGCACTTGGGGTTAATTTAAAAACACAGACTCCTACTACATAAATGAATGTGTCTAATTATAATTTGCTAGGTTTGGCTTTTTGTTAAAAAAAAATGTTTAACATTTCAAAACATTGCCAACCTTTTCATATTTAAAATCTCTCATTCCAACCACACACCGAACGATGTTCTTATAGGTGGCACACTTTTTCAGTGTAAAGTGTTGTATTTTATTTTTTTAGTAAGAGTAGTGCAGGAGGCTTCATGCAGTGGAGATGGCAAAGGCATGGAGAGAGACTGTCAGTGCTGTGTTAGGAGGACCGTGAGATGCTTCCGCCATCTTTAGATCTTAAAGGCAGTTTTTAATGGCAGCTACTCAGTGAGGACACATAAGCCCTTAGAGCATGCTTGTTTTAGACTTGCTGTGTGAGAAGAACAGTGGATGAGATTGGAAACACAGCAATAAAGAACACAACACTCCCAGGATAGAAGTTGAGGAGAGAGGAATAAAATGTGAGCCTGATGATGACAGGGTGATACGTATGATGACATAAGAGGACCCGTGACAGATAGCAGAGGGGAGGATTTCATGAGGTGAGGTGGTCCAGCAAGGCCCCTTGGGACAGCTGACACTCGAGTGACAACTTAAATGGGTAATACTGTTTAGAATGTAAAATTATGTGAAGAGTTTAGAGAAAAGCAATTCAGAAAAGTAAATACCCAGTCAGAGTCTTGGGCTGTGAGAGGAACTGCCACGTATGGTGTGATAGATTGTATATGCTTGGGCCAGGGAGTGGCACTATTTGGAGGTGTGGCCTTGTTGGAGTAGGTGTGTCTCTGTGGGCATGGGCTTTAAGACCCTTATCCTAGCTGCCTGGAAGCCAGTATTCTGCTAGCAGCCTTCAGATGAAGATGTAGAACTCTCAGCTCCTTCTGTACCATGCCTGCCTGGATGCTGACATGTTCCTGCCTTAATGATACTAGACTGAACCTCTGAACCTGTAAGCCAACCTCAAATAAATGTTGTCCTTTGTAAGATTTGCCTTGGTCATAGTGTCTGTTTATAGCAGTAAACCCTAACTAAGACAGAAGTTGTTACTGGGAGTGGACAGCTGCAGCATTACAACCCCTTTTGGGGACAACCCTGAAAGATACAGGTGAAGGAAAATCTTCTCAGTGGGCAGAACTTCGGGCAGTACATATGGTATTACAGTTTGTTTAGAAGAAGAAATGGCCAGATGTACGATTGTTCACTGACTCATGGGCTGTAGCCAATGGATTGACTGAATGGTCAGGGACTTGGAAAGATCACGATTGGAAAATTGGTGAGAAAGACATCTGGGGAAGAAGTATGTGGATAGATCTCTCCAAATGGGCAAAGGATGTGAAGATATTTGTGTCCCATGTAAATGCTCACCAAAAGGTGACTTCAGCCAAGGAGGAGTTCAATAATCAAGTGGATAGGATGACCCATTCTGTGGACAGTCAGCCTCTTTCCCCAGCCATTCCTGTCACTGTTCAATGGGCACATGAACAAAGTGGCCATGGTGGCCAAGATGGAGGTTATGCTTGGGCTCAACAACATGGACTTCCACTCACCAAGGCTGACCTGGCTACAACTGCTACTGAATGCCAGATCTGCCAACAGCAGAGGCCAACACTGAGCTCAGATATGGCACCATTCCTCAAGGTGACCAGCCAGCAACCTGGTAGCAGGTTGACTACATTGGACCACTTCCTCCATGGAAAGGAAACGTTTTGTTCTTACCGAAGAAGATACTTATTCTGGTTATGGGTTTGCCTTTCCTGCATGTAATGCTTCTGCCCAAACCACCATCTGTGGACTTACGGAATGCCTTATCCATCGTCATGGGATCCTACACAGTATTGCTTCTGACCAAGAACCTCATTTCACAGCCAGAGAAGTGCAACAGTGGGCCCACAATCATGGAATTCACTGGTCTTACCATGTTCCCTATCATCCTGAAGCAGCTGGTCTGATAAAAAGATGGAATGGCCTTTTGAAGACACAGTTACAGCACCAATTAGGTGGCAGCAGCATGGAGGGTTCGGGCAGAGTTCTTCAGGAGGCAGTATATGCTTTGAATCAGCGTCCAATATATGGTACAGTTTCTCCCATAGCCAGGATCCATGGGTCCAGGAATCAAGGAGTGGAAAAAGGAACAGTTCCAGTCACTATCACTCCTAATGACCCCCTAGGAAAATTTTTGCTTCCTGTCCCCAGAACTCTAGGTTCTGCTGGCCTAGATGTTTTGGTGCCAGAGGGGGAAGTGCTCCTACCAGGAGCCATAACAAACATTCCACTGAACTAGATTGTCAGACTTCCCCCTGATCATTTTGGGCTTCTAATGCCCTTAACCCAACAGGCTAAGAAAGGAATAACAGTGTTAGGAGGGGTGATAGATCCTGATTACCATGGGGAAATTGGATTGCCTCTCCACAATGGAGGTAAGAAGGATTATGCCTGGAGTGCAGGAGATCCCTTAGGGTGTCTCTTAGTACTACCATGTCCTGTGATTAAAGTCAATGGGAAACTACAACAGCCTAATCCAAGCAGGAAGACAAAGGACACAGATGCATCAGGAATAAAGGCATGGGTCACTCCTCCAGGAAAAGAGCCAAGACCTGCTGAGGTGCTTGCAGAGGGTAGAGGAAATACAGAATGGGTAGTAGAGGAAGATAGTTATAAATACCAGCTGAGGCCATGTAACCAGTTGCAGAAACGAGGATTATAACATAATATGAATGCTTCTGTTTTATTTTGTTAAGAACAGATTTGTCTTTCTTCTAATTTCTTTAACATCAATTGGTATTTAAGTTGAGATACTAAAAGAATGTTCCCAAGGGACATTGCCCAATTGTAAATTTACAAACACATTTGTGATTGTACGAGGAATAGTTATATCATGTTAGGCATATTCATGACCTTGTTATTGTTTCACGTGGACATGAGATATTATTTGTATCGGGTTGACAAGAGGTGAATTGTAATGGCTATTCCTGGTTGTCAACTCGGCTATATCTGGAATGAACTACAATCCAGAATTGGAAGGCTCACCTGTGATCCTGATCTTGAGGCTGGACGATCTTGGCATGGAGATCTTGAGGCATAGTGTCTATGAATCCCAGGAGACTAAGGCAAGGAGATCTCTGAGTTCAAGGTCATCTGGGACAAAGCAAGTCCCAGATCCAGGTGTGTTGGCACACACCCTTAATCTGGGTCACACCTTCTGCTGGAGACCTACATAAGGGCATTGGAAGAAGGAAGACGCTCACTTCTTTGCCTGCTTGCTTTGTGGGACTGAGCAACTGCTAGATCCTTGGACTTCCAGTCACAGCTGCTGCTGACCATTGTTGGGGAGTTGGACTACAAACTATAAGTCATCAACAAATTCTGTTACTGTATAGAGACTACCTATAACTTCTGTGACTCTAGAGAACCCTGACTAATACATATGGGATGTCTGTGGAGGGAATTCTGTCACTAGTTTGAAGTGAATGAAGCAAACAGTGGTATGGTCTCAAACTAGAGAGCAGGACTCAGTACTTGCCTTGGCTACTGGATGTTCACGTTTGGGCTCAACCACACCGATGTGTCTTCCAGCCACCACCGTGTCTGATATGTGTACATGCACGAGGCGTACAGCACCGAAAGGAAGCATATCACTGGCTGCATTCTCGAGGAGTGACTCACAGCCCTGCCATCACTCAGTGCTAATTGATCCTCAATGGTAGCTGCTCCACAGTGGGGGGGAGGGGGGGAGGACCTCCTCCATCTGTTGAGAACTTGGCTAACTCAACCTTGGGTGGGTCTCGTGCAGTAAGCATGGGAGCTGTGAGTTCAGGAAAGCAGCAGCCCCGTGATGTCCGGAAAGTAGCATCTCACAGCTTGGTGCTCCTTCCTCCACTGTTACATTATTTAGGCTCCTGTTCCCTGAGTCCAGGTGGCAGGGGGCGTGGCTGATAAAGATGATCCATCTGTGTGCCAGGGAGATCACAACTGCATTTACCTCTAGCTTCAGGAAATTCAATATCTTCTTCTGGCTTCCATGGCTTCTTCATGCGAATGCACACACACACACACACACACACACACACACACACATATACATACACACACATATACATACACATACACACACATACATACACACACACATACACAGACATATACATACACATACACACATACACACACACACACACACACACACACACCCCATAGAGTCACACAAACATACACATAAAAAATTCATTAATTTAAAGACATGCATTTTAACAATTAACTTTCCCAATTAAACTACTTGGTTTTCTGCTTCAGATTTTGTTTATGTTACTATATACATTAAAGAGGCAACATTTCCTTCTGTTTCACTTAAATATAATTATGTGCAGTAACAGACTCACTCTGGACTCTGGGAACAGATGGATCACAGCCTTCAGTGTGTGGAGTTTCCAAATAGCATTTAGTTTGGTGACTTAAATCACTTAATGTTTCATTATTTGCTTGGTGAGTTAATTATTCCTTCTTTCAAATTAACCACATGTAATCAGAGTCAGGAAATTCAGACTCAAGATCCATTGCAAAGGTAACTGTGATATTTGTAAAAACAGAAAGGAAAATAAAAGCTTCATATCAACCAATAGAATAATTCCCTATATGTGGAAGGTTGAAGGATAAATATATATAAGAAGAATTTATCGTGAAATCAATGGATACTTAGCATGACATGGACCTGGTACCAGATGGTTCCTGGGGACTTACAGAAGAAAAATGCACAGGAAGCAACTGTGTTTTCAGAGATGAATTTCTCTAAGCCTGAAGATGAAGGATGTTAAAAAAGAATAATGTGTAGTCTGGTTATGTTTAACAGAAAAGGGCAGCAATCAGAGCTTAATGATGATAAGGTAGGCAGAAACTTCAGAACACAATGTTGGCAGAAGGAAGATGGGCAAAGTGGGAGCTGGACATCTGCACTGGAGTGTTTAGTTACTATTTATAACCATGAAGTCTCCCATGGTCTGCAAGGAAATGTGAGATGAATGTAGACCTCAGAAGTTGAGCAAAACTGAAGAACAGAAATTCTGATCATGGAAATGCAGGAAGCTCATAAAACACAGCAGATATATAATAACTGAACAAAAGAGGTGCTTACCAGAGGTCTAACTGTACAGTTTCTATAGATAGGTGCTGGTCTAAACCTGACCTAATACATCATAAAAAGAAATCTCGAAGAGTTCACGGTGTTTTGCCTGTAATTAAGCCTCCGACTGAGCACATCGATTCGTGCAGTACTGAAGCTATAGGAGGGTGCTCTCAGCAGGGGAGGATTCCTAAGAGCCAATGATTGCCAACTAGAAAAATATCTGGGATATTAGCTAGCATGCAACCAATTCATAAAATAAAAATTGACGATCAGGAAAATATAGATATCGACTACATTGGGCTAGTAGTTTAAATAATCTCAGAGCTTTAAAAAGCAAACAGTGATTTCAATATGGCAACACTAAAGGGAAAAAGAGTCAAATTTCACAAATCCAATTTTTCAAGTTATTCTGTAGATGTAAATAGTAGAAAGAATTGTGAAAATAAGTCGGGGATTTCTTTCCTTTGATTTCATGTACAGTGCATAAATTTCATTTGTAATGCAACAATGACTTAAAGATAGGCAAAGCCACAGAACTCAGGGTAGAACATTCTACCAGGTATAAGGCCAATGTGTGTTTTAATCATGCCAAGACAATTAATGAACAGAGAATTTGGTGCAAATGCTACTCTTACGGGGCAGTAAACAACTAAGAATGGTGGGGGTGGGGGGCAGATAAGGTGACAACTTGATGCCTGACCTCAACCACAGGCAGACAGTAAGTTACAACGGATCCTTCAAATGTACAGCCTAGGCCTAAAAAGCAACGAAGAGTGAATGCAGGATAGACCGAGGAGGACAGAAAGAGTCAGACACAGAGACAGACAGACAGACAGACAGAGACAGACTGGCAGGCAGGCAGGCAAGCAGAAGTTGAGCTAAAGTTTAAAACTGTTTATCAAAAGACATTAATACAAAAATAAATATGAAAGACATTCTGGGAATATATTTGCAAGACATTTATATGACAAAACTATTGTTTTCAGTATAGATAAAAGTATAAATGGATCTAAATAAGCTGACCAAAAGGGTAGGCACAAGCCAAGCAGATGCCTCGTGAAAGACAGAAAATAGACCATAAGGGAAATTGTCTATATGGTAACTAAGTGGAAATTTAGAACCAAGACCGTATAATTAGAAAGTATAGGTCTACAAAGACAGGAAAAATTAATAATTGTCAAAAAGATAGTTCGACTGCAAGCATCACAATTTTTAGGAAAGAATGTGAAACTTCACAGCCACCTTCAATAAGAGACTTTTTTCTTCCACAAGTAGACAAGTGGTCAGAACCACACAAAAGTTAGGTTTATCTGCCGAGAAAGAAAACGCAACTGTCTAAAAGCTTCCATGTGTATATTCATGTGACTTTGATTTATAATGCCTCTCAAAAAGGAAATAACTCATATGGCCATGAAAGAGATTACGTAAGGAAATTGTAGTGTATTCATACAAGAGAATAATCGCCACTAATTATAAAGAATAGACTATTGACACATTCAACAATATGGATAATTTCTAAAGCAATTTTTTAGTGAAAGTAGCCATAAATAAAGGATTATATTAATTCAGAGTGAAAGAAATCAACCCTTTGCTAGCCTCTGGCAACATGAAAAATTTTGTTTTGTATGTTGACAGGAGTTTGTTTGCTAGGTGGCAAATGCATTTGTTAAACTTCATTGAATTGATTCTGTGCGTTTTGTTTTATTTAAATCAGACTTCCAGAGAGAGGCACAGGGGAATGACGTCACTCACTCAGTATTAGAGAAGGAAGTTAATCAGAACAACACATCCCAGGGAAAAACAGTAACAAACAGAAGAATCTAGACAAAGCATAAAAGTCATGTAGACATGTCAGTATTTTCACCTTATCAATGATGAGGACTTGTGCCTCTCCAATTATTTAATATTTCTCATACTCTTCTTGGAAGTTTTGGCTTATTTAGGACAAGTTGGGTTGTATAGTTTGGGAGACGCAAAGGTCAAAAGTGTATATAGGATGGTCATGTAACAGACGCTGTCCTCTTGATGGACTGAATGATTTCACAAGGCTGAGAGCAACATGGTAACCTCCCCAGAAGTCACCCACTGTGTTCTAGATTGAGGTTTCTGCTTCAGGTGGAGTATTTAAGAAAGTGCTATCAGAGTTGTCTTCACGCCAAAGGGTTGAACTCTGTCACCTAGGGATAAAATGAGATCTTTGTGACGTCAGTCAGAGAGTGATCTGAACTCTGGAGAAATAGCTCTGAGATGACATTTCATCCTTAAATTATACCTTTTCTTCACAGACCCACTTGCTTCTCAGCTGACTTATTATAAAGGAAAAAGCAAGAAACAAGACTGTTCTTCCCAGACCGAGTTCACAAGACTCACACAGACATGGTCTGCCCTAGAGGAGATAGACATTTTGCCCACAAAAATGACACATTTTTTTAAAGGCAGTAATGATAGAGGGAGAAGAGTAAATGTAAATTATCTGAAATGAAGGTGGATTTTGTTTTGGTTTGGTTTGGTTTCTGCAAAGAATATATACTAGTCGGTAATAAGCTGATAGACTAACCTGTCAAACTCCTTCCTGATAAAGAACCAGTTTTCCAATAGAAACCAAAACACAACTCAGGACACCAGAGCAAGGTTTCGTATTGGTGTTTACAGCAATAGTCAACTTCCCACTGCCAACACACACAGTTTACCTTTTTTTTTTTCAGACTTTCTGAGGAAAAGAGGAGATATTTGTGGTTTTATCGTTTCTACTGCAACAATGAGAACTCCTCCCTCCCTCTGGTCTTGGGTAGTGCCCCTGGCTGGGATGAAGGGACAGTTTCTGAAATGCATGCCATCTTGAGAAGGTGGACGTTTTCACACCCGTTGGAAGCTCTTGGCCTTTTGACTTCCAGGTAAGACTTAGCATAGCAACATGTATGTTGATACGTTAGAGATCACTGAAAAACAAGACTGTGCAGTTAATTTCACAGCTAGTCGACTTGTTCCTAGTTTCAATAGCAGTGGACATTCATTTCAAATAAAAGCAAACTACACATATAAATTTCAAACTCTCTAAGTTTTAATTGTATCTTTGCATAAAGATGAAGGCTAATGAATGATTATAGTTTCTCAAGTGAGGAGTCCAGTTTCTCTCAAAGAAAAGCAGCTGGGGAATCTGAGGCATGAGAATTGCTGTCAATTCAGTGCCCGTCTGGCACATACAGTGAAGTCTTATTTCAGGAAGCAAATGCATGCAAGTCAGTTCTAACTTCCATTTCCCACTAAAATATAAAATAGTCAAAACTCTGCATCATCATTTTTTTGCTGGAGACTTAAAATAACAGAACAATTATTCCCCATCATCCCAAAATTGACTACTGAATGGAAAGTTAGTTCAAAGTCTGACATCAGCAATTGACAGAGGAGAGGAAAACACTGGCTCATTTTCTATGCAATATGGCAATTGCACGTAGAGTACATACAGATTAAAAGTGGAGAACATAAAAAGAAATAACCCACTTTTGAAATGAGTAACAAATCTGACAAACACTTTTAAAAATACACAAATATCCAATAAGTACCTGAGAAGATATATGTCGTTTGATATTATTGGCTGTTGGGGAAACTGCAGAGGAAGCCAAGCAAAGCACATGAGAGGTTTCTTTCACCAGGACTGACAGGTATCAGAAAACATTGCAGAGGAGGCAGAGAAATGAAAACCTCACTGTCGGGAGGAAACAGGTTCAGGGGTAGGGATACCCAGCCTGGCAGTTATTGAACACTGAATTCCAATATGACCCAGTAATTCCACTCTTAATCTTATACCCAAGATTAGTAATAAAAAAAGGTTTGTGCTACTCAAAACCCATATATAGTTATTGAGAAAATCATTGATCTTAAAATATACAAGCAACCCAAATGCCCACCAATGGATCAATGAAAGGCACTCTGTGTAGTGTCATAATAAAAAGAATATTACTGATATATGTGACAACATGGGCAAACTTTGAACGTAGTAAACTAAGTGAAAGACGACGCCACAGACCAAGGGTCAGATGCTGTGTGCTCCCATTTGTATAAAATATATAGAATGAACAAATTTATAGGGGCAGCAAGTACATTCATGGTAACATAAGGTCAGAGCAGGTGAGAGGAAATGCTTACAATGGTTACAAGGAGAGGGGTGTGTGTGTGTGTGTGTGTGTGTGTGTGTGTGTGTGTGTGCACGCGCATGCACGCGTGCAGTTATTGCTTCAGAAAAATAAAATAAATTGAATGATATTTAAGTTATATTTTGAAAAACACAGTTTTTGGGGGCCTGCAGAATGACTCAGTGTTTAAAAATGCTATCAACCAAACCTGAGGATCTGAGTTTGATCCCTGGAAACCATGTAAAGGTGATGGAAAAGACCTGTCTTCTGCAACTTGTCCTCTGACCTCCGCATACATGAAGTAGTGCTCTGAAATACATGGTCACACATGTGTACACACACACACACATGCATGCACACACACGCATGCACACCCACACATGCACACACACACATGCACACACACGCACGCACACACACACATGCGCAAACATACACATACACACACATGCATACACACACACAATTTAAAAACAAAACGTTAAAAGAAAAACACTGCTTTGAATTTTAACAAAGTAAAGTAAGTGTAGCAGCACATGTCTTAATTCTGAAGAATTACCAGTTCAGTCTGAACTATATAAAAGACTGTCAAAAAATGCTTTAACCAAAAAACAAACAAACAAACAAAAACAAAAACGTGAAAGATTACTAATATTTTTTAGGTTTAATATTTGTGGGACAACTTTCCATGTCTTCCCAACAGGCTGTCTTCCTTCAGACTCACCTTACTTTTCACATTACCTAATGGCCTTAAATGTCAATGCATTTCAAAAAGTGCCTGGGATACTGTTCTAGAGATGTTTCTCAAAAAATGTAACAGTTCTGTTTACTGGCGTGTAGACTGCATGAATTTATTAGAGTAATTTCTCTATTCACTGATCCCTAAATATTAAGCCTAACCCTTCTCTACACAAGCAAATCTTGACAGTCTATTGAGTCTTATTTTCAGTGTACATTGGTAGGGACAGAACCTGCCATCTGAACCATAGCGGTACGGCTTCCTCCATGAGTTACTGATATTTTGGTTGCTGTAATAAGATATCCCCAGTAAAAAGCAACTAAAGTGACTTCTGCCTGGGCCGCCGGGAGTCAGTAGCCAACGAGCACCGAGCACCGGAGAGGGGTGCCCTCCCAGGAGCCTGGAAAGGCCTTGAGTGGGGTTGAGGGGAGCAGCACCTCTCACCCAGACCCGCCTGGATCTGCCAGGATCCAGGGCCTGAGAACCCAGGGACAGAAAAACTGTGAACTTTCCGATTTACACTGGTGCCTGGGGACCTCAGCCTGGGCCACAAGGCTCCACATGAACAGGGAATCCCAGAAGTGCTGACACACCTTTGAGCACAGGCAAAACCACCACTTCTGGATCAAGAGAGACCTTTACAGAACCTTTGGGG
>CM052700.1:9211179-9252613 GCA_028551405.1 Uromys caudimaculatus | reverse complement strand
AAAAAAAAAAAAAAAGATTAACAACCATAATACAGCCCATGGGGAATTACAATTTCTTATTATGTACACCAACACTGAAGATAGCTACAGGTAGATAGCTAAATGAATAGTATATGAATACATTCAAAGTATGTTTCAATCTAACAGGCACACGCTATGTAATGATGAATTGCTCACCACAGGCTAGGACATATAATACCACAATTATGACCACATTGACATTAGAGGAGAAACATTATTTTGACTCCAATGGATTATTTGATTTCGAATTGGAAATGGAACATTATAATAACTTTGTATAAAAGATGAAGGAAATCCTGGAGATCACCACACATAACGAAAAACAATTAAAATCACTAGATGCCAAAATTAAGAAAGTATCGTTCTGAGTAACGCCCAGAGCAAGGTACATAATCTGATCGGCCTACTTGAAGCCGACACCATAATCAATAAAAACTGGAACAAACGAATAACAAAACGTGGCCTGTGGAACACTGTACTGGCTGGTTTTGTGTCAACTTGACACAAGCAGGAGTTATCACAGACAAAAGAGTTTCAATTGAGAAAATGCCTCCATGAGATCCAGCAGTAAGGCATTTTCTCAGTTAGTGATCATGGGCAGAGGTCCCTTGTGGGTGGTACCATCTGTGGGCTAGTAGTCTTGGGTTCTATAAGAAAGCAGGCTGAGCAAGCCAGGGGAAGCAAGCAAGCCAGTAAGTAACATCCCTCCATGGCCTCTGCATCAGCTCCTGCTTTCTGACCTGCCTGAGTTCCAGTCCTGACTTCCTTTGGTGATGAAGAGCAATTGGAAGTGTAAGCTGAATAAACCCTTCCCCCCCCCAAAAATAAAATAAAATAAAATAAAATAAAATAAAATAAAATGCACTCACTTCGAAGGGCCAATCAGAATCAGTACACATGGTGCTAAGTATGCCAGATTCTGATAAAGCCAGATTGATAAAAAAAAAAAAATAGCAAATACACAAATAAAAATTGGAAGAAGCTGCAGCTATGTTGTAATAGAAAGTAAAATTTATAGCATGTATACTGTGACTAAACAATAAAAACTGAGAAGAAATTTACATTTACTTAAAAAATTAACTTTAAGGAACACATGGCCCGCACTGGCCTTGAAACTTTCTGGGACCTAACAGTCACCTTCTGTTGACTGGTTTTGAGAATTACATCTTCACTTTACAGATTAGCATGTTAATACAGCATAAGCCATATTAAAGCACAAAGAATGGAGTCTGCAACCATAATGAAAATCATATCTGGTTCAGAGTGAGGTGTCAGTTGAATAAAGACTTCAAGGTTACTGTAAACCACGGACATAACCGTGCAGATAGACTCCAGGAGCCAAGTTTGTGCTGATGTACTAAAAAGATTGCCTGTGTGCAGTGTGACGCGTAGGAGAGGGCGGTCCTATGGTTAGGGAGTGCAAGGTAATGAGTTTGTAGGCAAGAAAGCCAAGTGAGTTCAAATTACTAGGTTTCCGAAGAAACATGGGAACAGATGAATCAATCCAGACACAGAAGTAAACACTGGACCAGCTCCTGCCTCAGTGTCCATTTTATTCACCCATCTTTACAGCATAAGCAAAACACACTGAGTCAGCCCAGCACGAGCATGCTAGAGAATGGAGCCCTAGGTACAGTTTCCCAAGGTTCTCAGGCTCTTTCTTCATACATTGCACCGAGTCCGAATTCATGTAAGTTTGCTGAAATCATTCCACTCTGACACCTTACGAATCTGTAGACTTTCCCATGCTTGGAGTGTGCAGCATACCGAGGAGTTCTGTCAGGTATGAGTGTGGGGATGGATAGCCTTACTTTTGCTTTTTAACTGGACTGTAGCATAAAACCTGTCTTAAACCCCCCTCTGTCTCTGTCTCTGTCTCTGTCTCTGTCTTCCCCCCAACGTGTGTGTGTGTGTGTGTGTGTGTGTGTGTGTGTGTGTATGTCTGAGAGAGAGAGAATGAATACATGTATGTAGGTGTGTATGACAGACTTAAAAAGAAGACATGACCATCTTTAGGAGGAGACCTTGACAGTCATTTTCATATATTCAGATTACTGTGAGGCTGACGAGACCCATGTGCAGACTGGGGACAGTCAAGTCTCTGCAGAGGCCAGGTAGATGTGCCTCAATAAAGTCCCAAAGGACATTAGCGACTGCCATTTCTGCCTGTGTCTCTGACCAGATTAAGCCCAAGCCTTCAGGAGCTGCTTACAAGAGTGAGGAAGGAGAGGTTTAGGAATGGGTTATGGTGTCACCATCAGTTTGGGATTTTTTTAAGCAAAGCCTCAGTATCTGCAGATTAAAAGTGATGCGTCAGGTGTTGGTTTCTGTTGCGGTTGCAAGTGGAACTTAATTTGATCTCCAAGTGAGTATAACTGTTTAGGGCTTAATAATAGCATTTATCGGTCATGAGCATTGATGATGATATTTTTTGCCAGGATTCTCCCCTGGGGCATGGCTGACCTTTACCAACTACTTACCCTCATTTATTTTCCTATACTCCAAAAGCACAAATAAGACAGAGAAAGCAAAACCATACAAAGACAAATTGTGTAATGTTTGCTGTGATTGTGTGACAATTAAAACAATCAAGCGTAATGTTAATATTCCATTGAAAAGCTCATGCAATGTTTACAGATCTCTTTCTGAAGTCTCTTTATTCTTCTGGAGTCTGTTTTGTGATGGTGATGGTGGGTTTTTATTTTTTATTTTTTGTAACTGATAAAAACCAAAGCATCCCTTGCCCCTCACTGCAGGCTGTGAAGTTTGAGTGGAATCTTGAAAGTCCCTTGGTAGAACTCCTGCTTCGTCGCTCCTTGCAAAGCGTTCGAGTGGCTCACCGTCTGTACTGGTAAGACTGGCACAGGTTCCCTTAAGTCACTTGCTTTTCTCAGCAGGGTATGGAGGAGACCCCTTTACCTAGGATTGCTATTACCATGCATTTAAAAGTCTACTAACTTAGAATCTTGGTTGTTTATATTTACTACTCCGTTTCAAACTTTGTATATGCCCCTCAAAACAGGTAACATTTGTATAAGTCCATCTGCTCAACACAATTCATATTTTCTTAGAAGACTTCTTCATTTTCCTTTCTTTCATTCATTTTTTTTATGCTAGCATACAAAGGAACAGGTTTTATTATGACATGTTCACACACAGCACTGTTATTCTTTGGTTTTGGTTCATCCCCTTCCTCCCTCTGTTGCTCTCCGTCATCCCTCTGCCTTTTCGGTAGTCCTCCCCCTTGTGCTCTCTCATCATGTGTATTTCATTCTCCCCACGTTTCTAACCCCTTTTACCTTTAGCCCTCTTTCTTGTCTTCATAAACTCTTCTCTACATTCACAGTTACACAACACACACACACACACACACACACACACACACACACACACACACACGTCCAAACATGGATTCCACGGGTGGATGCAGTATGCAAGCATTTTTGAGGTTTTGCATCTGTGTTCATCCAGGAGATTGTCCTTGTTTTGTGTATTGATTTGGGTTGTCGAAGTCAGGGTCTGTTGTTGGGTTAATACTGGCTTGTGGAGTCCATTCTGTTATCTTCCTTCTTCTGTTTTGTGGAACAGATTGAGATGTGTGGGTATCACCTCTCTCCTTTCAAGGTTGGGTCAAAGTCAACAGTGAATCCATCCGGTCTGGGGTTTTGCTTTGTGGGAAGAGTTGTTATTACCACTTCAGGGACATCTACCACTTGTGTTTCCTATTAAAGGCTTTGTGTGTCATTTGGTGGGCTTTTTACTGTTAACATTTCTATTTGCTTTATTGTTTTTAATCAAGATCTCACTTTCCTTGCCAACTTTCCATCACATTGTAACGTTCTCTGACTTCTTTCTCCATGTTGCTGACTTTCCTATCAAGCCCTGGATTGAATTCATGAACTTGTTAGTATCCTCTACCAACCAGGACATGAATCATTTTATCAGAAAACATTTGGGGACTCGTCACCTGACACTTGGCTTAGTTTGGCATCTGTGAGTTCAGCATTTGAGGTGTGACCATCTTTGAAGATAGTGTGGCCCTGTTCTCCCATTCTTGGGATAGCTCTTGTGTTTCTGGGTTGAGAATTGTGCATCTGAAGTTTTGGGTAGTGCTTATGGTTTCATTAGGAGGCCATTGCAGTAGCCTGTTCTTAAGGGCTAGATCCGTAGACTTGCTCGGTGAGGATGAAACAAATGACTGTCTCAGCATCAACAATGAATTGTGCAATGTAAAGGATTACACTCTAAAATCCGCTAAAGCCCACCCTTACATCACCAAGGACCACGGACTAGACAATGGGAAAACTATGACAGAATGTCTTCAAATTACTATTGGTGAGTAAAGGAGTACTGAATGAGCATTGCAGTAAGGAAGGAGACACAGCACACAAAGGAGAAGCAGAAGAAGAGCGTGCTAAAGGGAGAGAAGACTGTGGAAACGTCTGTAGGAAGACGAAAGAGAAGATCGAGAGATGTGAGAAGATTGAAAGAGAGAGAGAAATGTCCCCAGTGGAAAGAAAGCTCAAAAGCAGGTTAGGTGAAAATAAGAAGGGAAAACTAAGACCGGAGTTTCCAAACCACCACACAAAAGAGTATGAAGTTCGCACATTAAATATAAAACGAGAAAAAGAGAAAGAACAAACCCAAAGGTTAAAGGCCAACCAATGATAAAAGAAGTTATAATCGAAATAAGATGAGTACACAAGGGAATAAAAGGTTTTAATTATAGAAAAGTATTGTGGATCGTAAAGTAAAAATACTGCCAGCTATACAAAAAAAGAACAAAAAGAAATGTATAGAAAAAAAGAGAAAAACAAGTAATAGTAACAACAACAGCAACAATAATAATAATAATAATAATAACGTGTGGAAACAGGTCATTTCTGCATAATAAAAAGTTAACAACTTCAGTTGAGATTCAGGGGAAGGGCACAGTTGTGCCCATGGACATTTGTTTCTCCTGTGGTTTGTGACTGTGCTTAGTCTGTAATGACCAAGTCTCCAAGGTTTACCCGAGGTAACTTCTCACCACTGTCTTCCCTTCTTTGGTTACTATCGGCCTCTGTGGCCACGGGTAACTTTGCAATCTCTGAGTTTAATGGATATTATCACTCTCCTGAGACTGGCCAGCTTGTTCCCCTGTTCTGGAGGACAGCACCTCCCACATGTGTTGGTATAGAAAGTAAGCAGAGCTTTGAGATTTGTGCAGGCGGAGAGCCCGGCTGACCTCCAAGCCCTAAGAGGTGTGAATCGGGGCTAGAGGAAGCAGCTGTGGGTTGTGGAGCACACTGCGGAGCCTCAGAGTTCTGTCTGAGGCTTCACACAGAGAAAGCTCTGAAGGATGGCCTTGGTGGGGGCTGTCAATCTCCAGTGTCACTCTTGGTTGATGAGATTTGTGTTCCGCAACCAAGGGAGAGCTTGCATTTTCCCAGTATCCTCCACTGCCTGAGGCAAGCCGCCCAAGTCTTGCACTTTTCAGCTTGTCAGCATCTGACCTTTCTGCTACCTACAACTGCCTCTGAGAGAAGCCTCATTTCATACCTGAAGAACGGGAGGCTCTAACTATGAAGAGCAAAGCCATGTTCTTGATGAATTTGCATAACCGGGTATCAGCCCAGAATGGCGGATATGCAGATTCAACACAGAGACGTTTTAAAGTCAAGTCTCTCCCTTCCTTTCTGGCTGAGGAACCAGGAAGACACACTTTTACATGTCGCCCAGGTCTTTCCTTCCCACTGCGCTGTACATTGGTCCACTTCTTAACCAGGACCCTGTCTGAGTTCATCTCTCTCTATGCTTTACACCGTTTAAAGTTTATCGGGTGCATGACTCCGTTATGTCTGCAGGTCCCTAGGCAAGCTTGGCGGTTAGTAATTTTCTATTCTAAACTTTTAGTTTGGCTGGAGGGGGAGCTAGACTAATAGAACTGGGGTTGCTAGGCTAGCACCCCTGTGGGGGAGGCAGACTAGAACAGCGGTGGGGAAGCTAGACTAGCACATTTTGGGGGAGAAGCTAGACTAGCACAGCTTAGGGAGGAGCGCTAGATGAGCGGGCTTAGCTTGGTTCTCCTGTAGACTGATCATTTGTAGCTGGACCTTAAAGCACTTTGGAAAATGGACTGTTAATATCTTTTATTTCTTGCTTGTCCCAGAGCCATCTCCTGCCCCCGGGCTGTGGCATGTTGGACTCAGGTTTTCTAACTGGTGGTTACTGCTTGCTTTCAGCTCCTCCCCTCCCCTGGGTTAGGTCACTTTCGGTATATAACTTCTTTAAGACAGTCCATGGCCTCTGTTCCTCAAGTAAAGAAAAAAAAAAAAAAAAAAGCATGTTTCCTATCTACTGATAACCTATTCAACAAACGTACAGCTGTTTGGAAGCTACTATGGACTGTGTACTTGTTCTGAGGGTGAGACCATCAGTCTTTTTCACCAAGACTGCCAGGACTGCCCCTTACCTCACATAGTTGGAACTAGTTGTCTTGGACTGGTTTCCCTGGGTCACCTGTCTTCTCTGCCAGTGTCAGATAGCCTACCACTTTTGTGATTTTTAAAGATGGCTCTCCCCAAGCCCCCTCTCTGCCTTTGTGTCTCTCTGTCTGTCTCTGTCTCTGTGTGTATATGTGTATGTGTGTGTGTAACTCTGTAGAATAGATTCTGTGGTTTTTTTTCTATTCTGACTCTTCTTGTTCACTGTATCCCACACTGGCAGCTTCTTGTCAGCCATCTTGCCCAGAAGAGAAAGCTCTTCTATTCCTGAGTATGTTGACTGTCATAATTTTCAAACCCTTCATTTTCTGTAATTTCTATTACTAAATAGCAAGCTAAATCTAGCCAGGGTTGTAAGATGGGCGATAGATTTTTGTGGCTGTATCTACTCAATGAAGACTTCCAGAAAAATATAACTGTGGAACTGTGGATATTTAGGAAGGATGTAGGTTTTTTAAGATCTCTTATGTGCTATAAACTTCAAGCAATGGCATCTAGGACCAGATTCTCTCTGTTCAAAAGTCCTAGACTGCTAAGAGTTTCCTAAGCACAAATTTAGAGCAGCACCAGCAGAGGAACAAAAATTACTGAAGAGATTACCAAATGTTTTCCCCTTACCACCTATTGTTAAGCCTGGAGTATTATCTCCATGCTGTTTTTCCTTCCTTTCCTTTTATAGAGTCTATAAATCCAAACTCATAGCACAAGTTTTTAAGAATTATGAGTGTGGGGGTGGCTGGAGAGATGACTTAGTGGTTAAGAGCACTGGCTGCTCTTCCAGAGGTCCTGAGTTCAATTCCCAGCAACCATGTGGTGGCTCACAGCCATCTGTAATGGGATCTGATGCCCTCTTCTGACATGCAGGTGTATATGCAGACAGAGTACACATACATAAAATAAGTAAATAAAATAAATCGTTAAAGAGAAAAGAATTATGAGAATGAATGGCCTAGTAATATAATAGAAAGAGGATAAATATAAAATATAATAAAATAATCCTAAAAATGTGACGGCATTATCCACTTGATTCACTTGCTGCGTTAGAATATTAATTAAGTGAACAATGCCAAGCCAACACTGATTTGCAGAATCATGTTTTCTGCTTCAAGTTGAGTTCTTCATATTGATATTGAAGGCTTCGAGATTCATGAAACTTGTTGGGAGGGGACAACATTTTATTCCCTACTCATTTCATTTTAAACATCTAATCTAAGAGGCAGAGCACTTCCTCCATGGGACTGTCGTGAGACACAGGATGCTTGGCCCTTCACTGAACAGACTCTTATCGAAGCGCTAATGGCAGGTATACTTTGTGGTGTTTCCAGACACATTCCAGCTGGGACTCCATTAAATTCACTGTTTTCTTGCCTTTAATAATATGCATTATTAAAATGAGTGCATGTTAAATAATCTCAGGTTTGATACTTGAGTTGAAACACGGATGTCTGCAAAGGATGAAGAGCAATTTTTTAAAAGGCTATTAAAAGAATAGAATATGCGGACTCATTCTAACTGAGGAGTGATTGTTAAGGGAACTGTGCTACCTCAGTAAGCCCCCCACCTGCTGACACACTGTGAGAAGTGGCATCCTGTGAAAGGTCGTGGTGACTTCAGACAAAGTTGTAAGTCAATGTCATGTTTATGAGCTCACAGAATTACAGCTATGTCTGTTTCCTAAGGAGTCGTTGGGAGGGTAGCCTTTCTCACTCTGATGATAAAAATCCAATCACGAAACCCATTTCTCTTCCTATCAACTCAAGACGAGACAGGAGTAGAAAAGAATATAAATGCCAGACGGACTGCTTGTTTCTGAGAGATGAGCTCATGGAAATATAGATGGGGAAAATGAACACAAATCAAGAGAGGTAAGGATATCATCGCCCTTTTAGAACAAGCAAAAATTAAAGAATCACAAAGCAAGGACGGATGAAGCAGGGAAAAAATGTAATTGTGTTTAAGATCGCGTGGCTCTGAAGGTAGGTGGTTGCTAGCCTCGTCTTAGGGAGCGTTCTGTGCAGAATATTTGAGTTAAATTTCAAAGACTGAAGCTTAAACTCATTTGACAAAAGCAGTGTCCTGAAATGTAAACAAATGAGAGAGAGAGAGAGAGAGAGAGAGAGAGAGAGAGAGAGAGAGAGAAATGAGAGAGAATCCAACAGCCATCAGGGTTTTTTCACTTGATCGAGTGGCTGCTTCTCCAAAATGCAGGTGTTTCTTTAAGGCTGAAGTCAGTGCCTCTCCCTGTTCACCCTGGCCTTGGAGGAGTCTTCCCTATTCCACTCTCACATAACCAACCCTTCATTTAGCAAGTCCTGTACCTCTCATGCCTGCAGCAGCTCTCCCTCCCCCACTGTGTGCACCCTCCATTGTCTAAAGTCATCTCACTACATGCGGGACTACGGGCACACAGTCCTGCAATGGAAACCACCACGACGACCAGCATTCGTGTGAGAGGGAACTGATCTGTGGTTACTATGGAGCTTCCCCAGTGGAAGGATGAGTATAGGATAAGCATAGGGCATCTGCAGGACCCAAGGGGTAGATGGGACTTATATCTCTCGTTGCTGTGACACAACACCTGGCAGAAGTGACCTCATTTCAAACATGTGAGCCTCTTCAGGACATTTTAATAGTGTATAATATGGAATAGGGCATTCAATAATAGGGAATAAAACTTTGGGTCGAGAAAAATTTGAAGGATTTTTTTTACTTCCCAACATGGAAAAGGAGTGTATTTGGGTTAATGCCTACTCTTGACAGAATAATTAGAATTATAGAAAATTAAAAATCAGTGTCCTCTCCATTTGGAACAGGAAGCAATTTGTCTACTAATGAAACATTGGCTGGAATGGTGATGGTGTGCTGCTTGAATTTTCGTTCACTTGACACAAGCTTAGCCAAACTTGGGAAGAGGAAATCTAAATTTAGGAATTGCCTACATCAGATTGGTCTGTGTCCATATCTGTGAAGCATTTTCTTATTGCTAACTGACGTGGGAGAAATCATCCTTCTGTGGGCGCTCCCTAGGTAGGCATCCTGGAGCATTTTTAAAGGGCACTTGAGCAAACTGGGGAGAGCCAGCCAGTGAGTTGCATTTCTCCATGGTCTCTGCTTCAGCTCCTACCTCCAGGTCCCTGCCTTGAACTCCTGGCTTGGCTTGGCTCCATGATGGACTATGACCTGTGAGTGACATTAACCCTTTCCTTTACCAAGTTGGTATTAGTCAACGACAGAGAAACAAACTATTACACGTGATGACTCCCAAGTAGACATGTCTACTTCCTAACCCTGAGAAACTGAATTATGACCTTATCTGAAGATGGAAATGAGAAAAAAATAATCATTCTGTATAGCCAGGCTGGTCCTACATCCAAGACTTCATAAGAGTAAGAAGGATACTCTTATGAAACAGTATCAGCCACCTTTACACTCATGTGAGTCCAACTGAATGATCTCCAGGAGGGCTGATCTGAGTCTGAGTTTGTGTGGATATACTTTACAGCACCGTGCAAGTGTTTTGTCAGATACTTGATATGAGGAACTCAAAGTTTCTCCCTTTAAAATGGAGAAGCCTTAGGCGAAGCTCCGATTTAAACTCTTGCCAAATTATATATTATTGTTTCAAGATTTATTTACTGAAGCAGTACTTGGTAGTTTGTAGACATTCAATAAATTCATATTGTATGAATAACTAAGTTGTCTGGGCTCAAATGTGCGAGTGCAGACTTCTGACAGAAGGGGGCAGAAGAGAGCTGCGGGCGCAGAAGAATAAGCGAAGGGCTTGAGCAACTTCAAGGGAAAGACCAGGAACCCAGCAACATCACCAGTGAAAGCAGACCTAGAGAGGAAAGAGGACAGAGACTAGCGTCAGGATTTGGGACTGGAGAAGAAACGCGTGGTATAGACCAGGTAGGCAAATCAGGATAAACTGAGTGATTTGTGGTGATGACTACAAAGGACTTTCCAGGTACCATCGGCGTGCGCATGCGTGTGCCACACATGCACGTGCGTGCTGTGTACTAAGACCAGGGGTCCACTTTGAATGTCTTCTTCCATCATCCTCTACTTTATCTGGGGATAACAGAGCCTCCCACCAAATCCGGAGCCTGATTGTTCAGCTACACAGGCTGGCTAGCAGGACACAGGAATTCTACTAGCTCTCATTTCCCAGTGCTGGGATTGCAGGTTTATTGCTAAGCCCAACTCTTTTGTGGATGCCAGAGATTTGTGCTCAGGACCTTGTACTTTACCAGTTAACCCACCTTCCCGTCCCCTCCATTTATTGGTAAGTGATTCATCTTCCAGGCCCCTTCATTTATAGTTAAACAATCACCTCGTGCTTTTCCTTATTTTGATTTCGAGGACAATTTCTCAAGTGAAATGAAATAACAGGGATGTTTTGTGTGCTGTGGTTTAAGATGGGTGTGTCCCATTCACCCCCCTCCCAGCTCTATGTGTTTCTGGCTCTTGGAGTATTCTCACTTATGAGTCGCTCCTCAAGGTCAGCCATTGTTTCCTCCAGCAGCTCTCCTCTGATATGAAAATATGTGTTTAGATCACAATATTTACAAAGAATCAATAACTTGTTCATTTGTGTAACAAGCATTGAGGTTCTAGATACTGGTGAACTTATAGAGATGAAACAAGATGCCCTGTGCCTTAAAGGAGCTCACAGGCCAGCATCCTGCATCTAGGCAGCAGGAGGCTCTCTGGTAGGAACAGAGGACACAGCAAACTCTTCACACTCTTCAGGTTCGCCTATGATTCCGTGTGTCAAACGCAAGTAGACAGACACGGCTAGATATTGACTAAATTTTTTTTTTTAAAAAAACCTTTGTGCTACCATTCTGTCAGTTTTAAATGCTGATAAAGGTGTCCAACTGAATCCACAGTGGATGTAAATGCTCTCTCTGCTTTGATGCCTGAATACTGTGAAGACTAAAGAGCCATTCTTGGGGGAGCTATCACAGTGTGGTAGAATACACACAATACAGAATCAATAGGAGCTTTTAAAACCTCAATTCTCTGCTTTCAAGAATCATTACATTGCCCGTAATTCACCTTTTTACCTTTACGATGTAATAAATAATAAAATATCAGTTCACTCTTTTGTAAGGCAGAGATATGGCTCTCTGTCAGCTAATATTGACGTGCAGAAATTGCTGCTGACCCTGCTGCTTGTTCTAAAAAACATTATACACTAGATAGAATCTGTGCAATGAATAAGTCACTAAAGCAAAATTGCGTTCTATCTTAGCTACGATGAAGAAAAACAGTGGCCATTTGTAACACCTTAATCTGTAAAATCCATTAGCACAGTTTCCAAATGAAGTCATCATTACATAGAAACTGTTCCCTTTTTTTCCAAATTTATTTCTGTTTTATGGGACAGAGATTTTATGTGGTCCCTTTAATAAAAAGGCATTTTCAAATGCCATATAATTTTCAAATTAATTTTATAATGTCATTTAAGTCTAATTACTGCTATTAGGTATGTCTGAAAAATAAACTACAAATCAATGCAAAAACCAGACATAGAGATTCACTTGAATGTGTTCATGGCTTTCATTATTTAGCCTGCAAATTCTTGTATTTTAGTTTTATGTAAGTAAAGTGTTGTGGAATGAGCGTTTTGTAGATATATGCTGAACTCAGATACTGAAGCACGAACCAGGCTGGGCTTCGGATTCTGAGCTCCCTCCTCTGCTCTCCTGCACGTTTGTATTGTGTAGTTATACAGGGATGTCCTCAAACAGTAAAACGTATGACTGTGGGAAACCAAGCATATGAGGTCTCCATGCCATAGTTTATACTAGGGATAGGAGTGAAGACCTGGAAAAACAGCATCATTATGTCTCTTTGCTCAGTTATCCTGGCTCTGCTCTCACCAACAGCAAAATGACCCCCAAACTGGCATCATGTTTAAAACCACTCCTGCCTTCCAATAGGATTTATATTTGAATTCCAAAATGACTAGACATTCATAGAGTTACAGGATTTGCAACCAAATGAGACCCTAAGGACCATCCACTAGCCCAGAAAGAGATTTTAACAAGTTAAATGGTTTATCCAATGATAATTATCTGATTAAGGAATTTATATTAAAATCTTTCCCATGATATCACATCTCCAAATAAGGTCTTCTTTTAATGCAACATCTACTTCCAAAAAGTACAACTAGATAGATAGATAGATAGATAGATAGATAGATAGATAGATAGATAGATACATGCATACATGCATACATACATACATATATAGATACATAGATACATAGATAATAGATACATACATAATAGATAGACATTTTATTATTTAAAAGCCAGACTAAAAAGGAAATAAACAGAACTTTGACATTTATACCTCAAAGCTCAGAAATGTGGTTGTCATTTTGGATGACCTGAAGTGTTGTTATAAGTAATCGTTTCACTTAATTCTGTGTTAAATTAAGAGATTAAGTACCAGGATATGTTCTCTGTTGACTTGATATGTACTATCTGTCCTCTTAAGTTACCTGTGCTTTGGAAATCAAGACTTTCCCAGTCTTGTCACAAACACTATTATTTAACTAAATATCAATGTACTCAAACAATTAAGTCAGTTCATTCCATCACATTAAATAATTTAGAAGATAAGTTTCTACTTTTGCCTGCTCTTGGCACTCTTCTCATCCTGTTAGGTTGCCTTGCTCAGCCTCCATATGAGGGGGTTTGTCCTGTCTTATTGTATCTTGTTTGTCTTGTTTGGTTGTCGTCTTTTGGAAATATGCTCTTTTCTGATAGGGGAATTGTATTCCTGGGAGAGGGGAGGTGGGGAGGGTCTGGGAGGAGTGGGGCGAGTGTGGGAGGAGTGTGGGAGGAGTGTAGGAGGAGTCTGGGAGGAGTGTGGGAGGAGTCTGGGAGGAATCTGGGCGGAGTGTGGGAGGAGTCTGGGCGGAGTGTGGGCGGAGTCTGGGAGGAGTCTGGGAGGAGTCTGGGAGGAGTCTGGGAGGAGTGTGGGAGGAGTCTGGGAGGAGTCTGGGAGGAGTGGAAGACGGAAAATGTGGTTGGGATGTATTCTATGAGAGAAGAATCTATTTTCAATTTTTAAAAAGTTCCTATGGTCTGCTTCAAAAGTGGCAGTCCTGAAGCACATGCAAAATCTGTAATCAGTATCCAGTAGAGGGCTGGATACAGAGAGGCCTGAATGAGGTGTGGTGGGGTGAGGTGGGGGGGGCAGGGATCTGATAGACAGCCTAGAGCTGGAGTCACCAAGACATGGGTCAACCTTTCCTATTCTGCTTTTGTCTTACAGCTCATCTACAAGATCTCACATTAATATCAATATCACAATATACAACACCCCAACTTTTTGAAAGTCCCACGGTCTTTAAAAATTCAAAACCTTCAAATGTTCATTCCTTTTAAAATAACCAGAGTCTGTAAAATATCCAAAGTCTTTCAAGGCTGGGCTTCTTTAGAACACAGACAAGTTAAGTTACTTTTTCTACTCCAACATGGAATGACCAGGGAATAGTTATAATAAAGTCACAGCAAAACCAAAGTTCATCAGCATAAAAAAGTGAGTGCTTGACATCTACAACCTACTCATGATTGTCTGAGAAGCAAAGATCCTGGGCTACTTCTCTAGCTCCGCCCTCTGTAGTACAAATGGTTTCTCTCCTAGGCTCAGGCCAGCTCCATTTCACAGCTCCTGCTGTCCTTGGTGCTGTGGTCTCCAAAACCCTTGGGTATCCACTGTGACTGAACCTGTGCACTCACCAACGGCCCCTCATAGCCTCTCTTAAGGAACTCTGACCCTATCACACAGTGCCAAACACCTTCTTTCTCTAACTCCTTAAATCCTGGGACTTCTAATACAACGGAGGCTGACTCTTCCTCAGTGGCCTCTCCTGGAAGTGTCATGCTTCAGCTGCTCTTTATGACCCTTCATGTCTTCAAAGTCAGTATCATCCAGTAAATTTATACATTACCAAGTTTGACTTCTGGCACAGGTACAGCCTTGACTCTCTCTGAACTATGGCTTTTGTATGCTGATCCTGAGGAAATACTTCCCAGGATATTTCACCTCAGTGACTCTGCTCTCTTCTTAATGATAGCTACTTCTTCAGCTCCAGCTAACCAGCATCAATTGTACTAGCAAAGAATCACTTTAGTAGTTCTTAGTTCAAAAATATCACATAAATGGTCTTTCTGGAGCCTTTGCTTCCTCCAAAACTTCACAAACCACGTCTCCATTGTCTATGCTGTTTTTGGGATTTTCTTCTAAGTTTTCAGAGTAACTAACACGTTAAGCTCTGATCATTCAACCTCCATCCCTCTTAATGTGGTCAAATCTATCAAGCAATTACCTTACAATTCTGGTACCAATTTATCTCTCAGGGTTTTTCTTGTTATGATAAACAGTAACAAAACCATGACCAAAAGCAACTTGGAAAGAGAAGTGTTTATTTCATTTTCAACTTCTAGGTCACAATCTGTCTCCAAGAAAAGTCAAACCAGGAACTTCGAAACAGGAAGTGAAGCAGAAACCATGGAAGAATGCTGCTTAGTGGCTTGCTCCTATACCTTGTTCAGATGACTTTCTTATGTAATTCAGGATGACCTGCTCAAGATTGACACTGTTTACAGTAACCTGGGCCCCCTCACATCAATCATTAATCAAGAGAACACCTGACAGACTTGCTTACAGGCCAATCTTATGGAGGCATTTTCCCAATTGAGAGTTTCTCAAATGACTCTAATTTGTGTAAAGTTGACATAAAACTAACCAGCACATAGGGAACTGTGTTTTCTTTAGTTTCAGTAACTTGGGAATTGTTCTTTGCAGTCTTATTGAACTTTACTCTTGGATCATTGAACAAGGTTAGTCACAGCATGATAATCTTAGTCCTGTTGCTTTTGTTGAAATGCTAGCCGGGTACATCCACGTTCAAGTCTGCCTTTTTTGAAGCAAATTTACGTTCAACCACATTGAGTCCACAGTTGCCATGTGATAGAGCCACAATTCCATGCTAAGCTGGAAGAGACAGACTTTAACCATAGGCTTCCCCAGATTTTGAAATCTCAACAGGATTCTAGAATGTGGAGGGGGGGTGAGGAATCATTTGTAGTTGTCTTAGACTCTGTGTTTTAATTCATCTCCTAGCAAGAAGGCGGTAAGGAAGCCCCTTCTAACAGCAGGTGGCACAGGACATGGCAGTTTGCTTTGGTAAGCCAGAGCAGCTGCTACTTACCACACAGGTAAAGCACTCTAGAACACTCCAGAATGTTGACAATCAAGTTGTAATAAAAAGAATAAAGCAAAGCCAGTACCCACCTTTATATAAATTGTTTAGCATTTTTCTTAAAAACTAAATTGATCACATCAGACAAAAAAAAAAAGTCTACTACCTAGCTCTTTGGTTAAAAATAAAATCTTCACTTAAAAGAATAATCATTTTGATGGGCATGTTTTTAAAAAAAAATGCCTTTAGCTTTTTGTTAAAAACTTTTATAAATAATTCTAAGAGAGCTAACCTATTGGTACACTTTATAACTATTTCTTTCAATGGGCTTATTATTTAACTAAAGTAGGGCTAAAGTTTTGGGTCAAGATATCCCAAACTGAATTCTGAATCTTACCCTCGACTGAGTCAATCTTTATAACCAATATTTCAAAAAATAAAAATGGTTCCATTCACTATCCTACTAAGATGCCCAATATAGAAAAGAGAGGAAGTGTTATTTTTCAGTCCTGAATGGTGTTCTCCATAATGGTGTCTTCACTTTCTGGGCTCTCTCCTGTTTCCTCCTCTTGCAGGTTCTCTCAGACATCACGGTCTTGCTGACTGCTACAGGTCATGAATTGCTTCTCATTGTTTTCTCTCTTCCCCTGCCTTCTTCCCACTTATCATCTACATAGTTCCCATGATGAGCTTTATGTAACCAGGCCTAACTTGGTTGGTGTTCTTATAATAATCATGTGCATCACAAATTCATCCCCAGCTCAAAGAACGTTGAATTCTTGGCTCTTATCTACATAACAAAATTTAATAATTATATCTGCTTCTCTCCTTGTGACAGGGCTCAGAATTAGTAGACTCTGAGGCAAAATGTATTTTCTTTTAAAATGAGGCTGTTAAGCTTCGCCTGTCTCCCATCTCCATCCCTTTATATTTGAGCAGATGTATTTATCTTCTCAAGATACTTTCTCAGATCCTCAGAAGACTCTCATGGCTTGATGACTTCAAATAGCCACTTGAGATGTAGTTGTTCCTGTATCCGCATAGACCTCTCTGTAGGGAAGGCCTCCACTTGCTTTCCTTTCTCTCTGAGTGTACATCAAATCTCTGCTCCTGTACAAACCTGCAATATAGTTAATTCTTAACTTAGTGCATATATGTAGTTACTTTACCATCTCTCTCTACTTTGACGTGTTTTGGGTCATACGCAACCAAACTCTCATTGAGCTGGCATGAAATGACATGAAAAATTAATGATCTCACATAGCAAAAGATTCTTTCCTGGAGTGTCTCCAGAATTTACTTTTGCAGAAGCTTATTGATTTTTGACATCAGCAATTTAGGTGTCTTTTTCTTCCATATCTCTGGTTGGTCATCCTTGCTGTGCTGACGTGGCCGTAGCCTAGTTCACAGATTGCTATAAAGCATCCACTGTTAGTATCATGTTCTATGCTACTAGACAGTAAAACAAAATGCAATGTCCTAACTCAGTAGAAAGACATTCCCATAAACCTCATAACACTGCTAACTTCCCCTATCTTGTGCCAGCACTGGCACACATTCCATGTTGAATGAATCAGGTCACAATAAACAACACTGACTACCTATTACAGAGAATATTTTAATTTTATCCTTGAGTATATCATCACTCCTAAAAGCATCAAAATCTTTTCTAAAACTCAGATTCTCTTTACAAGCATGGAGGATAGACCCTATGTCTCTCATGTACACCATGAAGATGGGTCTTCACTGTCCGTGTTGAAGGCAGATCTCTGCAGATAATACACCAGACAGTCAGTATCTAAGCCAATATCTGCTGACTAAATGAAAGAAAATCACACCGCATGCACTGTGCTGCCTATAGGCTAATTCACCTTCACTCACCAACTTAATAAAACAGTTACCAATGAGATCAGTCCTATTATTCTATACGTTTGGCCTTTGTGATTCTGGCATTAACTGTCATTCTTTGGAAAATTCAAAACTCACTAGTCCCTGGAACTGGAGGTAACTGTGTTAAATGCACTATAGAATTATATCATATTCTGCAATGAAAGTCTTTCAAGAGGCCCTACATAGTACGCTGACTTTCCAGGCCTAGGTGTGTTTAACTGACTTAATTACTAGGCTTCTTAAAAACCCTGACCAGAAACAAAAGGCAACATTGAGGGATTTGGCAAGAAGTTCTCAGTACAGAGGCCTTGCTAGGAAGCAGGTTTCTGTCTTGCAATTAGAATTTTCTGAACTGGAACTCCAGGCTTTGGGGAATTAGGGAACAGCTGCTGGCTCTATTCCTGGTTGCTTTATCCCCTACTTTCAATTGTTTTGTGAGCTGTGGAGATTCACAGTTCTTTGTGTATTCTTAAGAAATGAGCCTTTTATTTCCTAAGCACTGTGTTACCTTTAGTGGGTATATTTCTTGTTTTTCTTCTAATTTAGGTTTTTATCTCATTTACATACAATTAATGTAGTTATCAGAACAGGCTAAACTCTGCTTCCTTGTCTGAAGAAGTTCATTTGTGTAACTGTTATTATACCAAAACCCTGACTTGACCATCACAGTTAAATCCTGGCTGTGTGTAATAACTTAGAACCTTTATTTTTGTGCGGATATATATGACTCATTCTTGACCAACAAAGAACAAACAATTTGCACAAATACTGCCTTGTCTTGGGAGCTATGTCCGTGGCTATGTCAACAACCTCAGGATGTCAACTCAGGATGTCTGGTACCTTCTGTTTGAGCTTAGTCATCTGAAACTTGGAGACACTCTATTGTATTACTTTCTTCATCAAATTGGTGGCCACGTATGTACATTTCCCAGGGTGTTGTAGATGCCCTGGAATTCACCACATGGCGTGGTTCCTGCTGTTTCTTTCATGCTTACAGAGGATGATGCTCAGGAAACTTAACAGGAATTACTTGATGAATTTGAAAACTCTTAGAAGACTCTGTAGAGCTCCCATCACTGGATGCTACAAACCAAGAAAAGTAGATGCCAGTCAACACTAGCGAAGGCTGAAGGGACCTCAGAAGCACTCTTCAGGAAACAAAGCAGTCATCCATTCCTTTATTCACCCATTCTTCAAGTCTTTATTAACAACCACTTGCCAGTTGTGAAGCATCTAGCATCGCAAGAAAAGGCAGAAGAATGTGAGACTAAGAAAATTAGATTTGAGAAAACACATACTTGAGTCAAAATCTTAATTCAAGTTTCTACTAGCTGTGTGGTTCTAGAAACCTCTAAGCATGAATGTTACCACCTGCAAGTGAAATGTCATGATCTTTAGCTTTGTTTTGTTAAAAATGAATTATCTGTGCACATATTTATGATTTTTTATCATTAGTTTTTCTGATCATATATTTTGAGTTATCTAGAAAGAGTAAGAAACATTGCCAAATTTCTAGCACTCAAGATTATGTCTTGGTGTGCTGAAGAAATAGTTCAGTGGTTAAAACCCTTACCTTTGGGAGAGCTAGATTCAGTTCCATCACCCACATGGTGGCTCACAACTGTCTGTGCCTCTAGTCCCAAGAAAGCTGATATACTGTTCTTGCCTGTTCAATCATTTCTTGCATGTGTGACATACACACATCTAGATAAAACACTCATCCTTGAAAAGCGAAATAAATTCTTAGCAGTGAAAATACCATGGATTAATACATATAAAACCTTGGTTCTTGGTAATGAGTTTTGCACTCTAGCTATTGATCATGCTTTGTCGTACTACTAGTTTTTAATAAGTTTAATAACAAAACATGGAATGAGTCCAGTGAAGAGAGAAGCATTGCTGTCTAGACAAACTCTGTCACTAACCCACCAAGAAAAGGATTTTGGAACATGCTAAGTGTCAGAACAAGTTGGGAATGTGTGTGTGTCATTGAGCATGAGAGGGATTTAACAATCAGAGAATCCTGGCAGCGCTCACGGACAGCTTTTTGATACACGTTTTTACATTTCAACAGCTAACATCTATTTCACCTCCCTTGCTTCTGCTTGCTAGCATGACAAAGAAGGGGAAAATAGGAGTTGAATGTTTTATCCGTTCCTTGGGTCTTTTAAAAGGTTAGGACAGCAGCACTGAGAATAACAAATGGAAATTGCACTTACTTGCAAAGTCAGGGACTTAGAAAGCAAATAATTTGGGGGGAAAAACCCTCTTGCTACAAAAAGAAACAGTGTGTGGCTGTCCCCTACACTGGGAGGGAATTGGAGCAATGTCTGAGTGGAAAAAAATCAGTGAAGCATCTTCTAGAATAAGGAAGAAAGTGGGATTGGTGGGTGTCTTGTTTTTCCATTTTTTACCCATAGTTTATGTGTTAATGATTTACTTATTAGTTGTAAAATGTTAATAATACATTTCACCAATGGTAGGTCCTATGTGTTTAAGGCAAAATGACATCCTTCACCTAAGCTTGGCTTTCAAGCTCAGTTAGTAATCACTAGAGACTGACAAGTATAGACCAGATATTAGTCTTGTCTCTTCGCCGGGATTTCTGACAATATTAATAATGTCTCCAAGAAGTCAACTATTTCCATGCAGTAAAGTAAGACTCAACTGGTTCTTCCAAGTCCAGTTACATCATATCCAAGCTCTGGATGAAATTATGCCCAAGTGTTATAAATTTATATTAAAACAACTCATTGTCAGAGCTGGGCTGTACCATTTTTTTTAATCATAAAATATTTACTCCAGTTTCCTCATCTCTGGGTCTTCATCTGCAAAAATGCAAGCTAATTCCTACCAATAATACCTAGCACATTGTATATATATATACACACATATCTCCCTCATATATATATATATTCATATTTTCTTTCTCTTCTATGATTATATTTTTGATTAAATAATGATAGTTCAAGTGTTGGACAATGATTTAAGAATTGTTTTATCAGGTAAGTGCCCATTAGTCTCCAACTCAAATATCTAACTTGCCAACATTTCATGGCCTCCAAGCATAAGTAGGAGACCCACAGACCTTTGAAACCTTCTGTAAAGCTACCCATGTCTGACTACCATGCTTTCATTAGAGATTTACTTCCAGTGGTTGAGTCAACTAACCTTCAAGTCTTAGGAATCATTGTCATCTTTTTTACAACCAACAAGTGTCAGTTGTTTCTCTCTAGGCAACTCCTTTCCATGGCTGTGTTCTGTGCCCTCATTAGGAAGACCTTCCTACCCAAGGCACAGCGGCGTATCAGCTCAGAGCCCACGGACTACGAAACACTGAAAAGAGTGGGTGGCAAGCAGATTAGGTGGCTGTAATTGCTTGAGAAGTGAAGCAAGGAAAATCATTTTTCTAAAGATTTGTTTCATTTTTTATTCATGTGTGTATGTGCACATCTGTGTACACTTATGCCATTTTTGTGCATGGTGCCCATAGAGACTAGAAGAGGACATTCTATCACTTGGCCCTCGAGTGATAGGCAGTTATAAGCCAGCTGATGTAGGCACTGGGAACCTCTGAAAGAATAACTCATAGCTGTAATGTCTGAGCCATTTCTCAAGTCCCACAGGGTTGTCTCTCTATTACTGCTTTTGTTTGGTTATTTTTTTTTTTTTGTATGCAGAAAGCTCAAAATTACTTTTTGTATGAGGAAGTCCAGATTTCCAATGAAACAGTGAAAGACAGATCAGTGACAAAAAGGGGGCAGGGACAGAAGCATGTGTTAATGATAGGAACATGTCCCAGACACACAAGAGAAAGGAGAAGCACTGGGCATCATTTGGTTTAAACCCCCATTTAAGTATTTCTTTTTAATCTCCTACTTCTATCTATATATTGTATTATTCAAATGAAGTTATAAAAATGTAAAATTTTAAATAAACATAATTTTAATTCAGCAATGGGACTGAATACTAGTTTTCATTAAGGAGATAAACTAACCAAGTATTGGCAACATTTAAGATCTGTGCTACAGTTGTTTAAAGACATCAGATTATAATTTAGTGTACAAAATTTACATAGTATTTTACATTTAAATGAAAAGTATATTAAAATGAATAGTCACTTCCGATTTATTTTAAGCAAGAACATTAGCTCTCAAAGTGTGAGAAAGATGTATATTCATCCTTCTTAAAAATAATCAGTGATACTGAGAATGGAGTACTGTAAAATATACAGCCATACTGTACTATTTTACAGTATGGCTACCATGTTGGTTGTGGTTTGAGTCTTAAATGATCTTCAAAGACCACAAGCTTTCAGAGCTTGCTTCTCAATGTGGCCCAGCGAGGAGATGGTAGAAACTTAATGGTGCTGGAAGTCTTTTGAATCCTGGGGATACACCCATGAAGGGGATTATGAGGTCATTGTCTCTTTGTTTCTCTCCCTCACTATCTTCCCTTTCTTATAAAATGGTCTGGGCCTGTAGAACTGGCTCCGTGGTCAAGAGAATGTATCGTTCTTACAGAGGACCTGAGTTTGGTTCCCAGCACCCAGCTCACAAACATCTGTAGCCCCAACTCCAGGGGCTCTGGTCTCACCCAGCACCTTTGCTCACGTGCACCTAGCCTAGCACAGACACAGAAAAAGACAGAAGGAAACGTAATAAAAAATAAATAAAACTTTAAAAATAAAGAATGAATTCTCTCCTTCAAACACGCAGTCAATTCTGTACTGGCTGCTGCAGCCCCAGATGTAATAAGGCCAACCAATTATGCTCTGCACCCTCTAAAGCTATGAGCCAAAGCCAACCCTTTTTTCCTTATTAATGGATGATTCCACATATTTGTTACAGTCAAGGATGGCTAAGTAACATATTACCTGCCCTCAAAAAGATGATTCTTTCTTAAAAGAATAAAAATTAATAATGATTAAATTCAGAATGAGAAAAACATCAATAATGCAACATCATAAAATTAAAAGGTGATCATAATGGCCCCCAAAACAAGAATTTTAGGAGAAAAATGACAATTTGACACTTTTACAAAGATTGAGGAGACTGGAAATTCTTGTGTATAAAGCAGACCCAGAAAGGTGAACACTATATTTTCCTCTCCTAAATAGTTGTGAAACTTTTTACATAGATGTGAATGTGCTCGGATGTCACGAAACTCGAGTGTCCACTTTGGGAGTGGGGAGACCTTGGCGCGAAGGGCAAGAGGAAGGTGCTGGAACAGGTGACATGAAAAGGGCATCATTGGAGGAAGAAGGTAATCAGCAGGAAGAGGGCAGGAGGGAGGATGAGAAGCACCAAGAGCAAAATGCTAATGAGGACGTCTTGACAAAGCTGTTACTCTGTGTGCTAATTTACAAACCAATTGAAAGGGAAAGTATCGTAGGTTGGGTCATATTGATTGAGGTGAGTCCCTGAAGAGAGATCTGGGACCTTTTAGGAGGCAATGGATTAAATAAACGAGTAGATTCCAGAACAGAGCTGATGCTTAGAGAAAGAGGCAGAAATCAGAGCGATTAGCCAGCTAGAGGCTCTGAGTAAGAATAGGTCATAGGGCACCATGGTCCACATTAGATCCATTCCGCGGATGACTGATCAAGAAGCTTAGGTATTAATTGAAATATAATATGACTTTCTCTATTTTAAAATGGTAGGGAAAACCACCTGTCTTTTATGCCCACATCTCAAACAGAACCGATTTGGGTCTGAGTCATTCTTATTTCTAGTTCCAGTGTTTATCAAACATACAAGTTTTATTCCAGAAAGAATGCACGGAACCTGGAAGGGGTGTTGAGAATTGGAGAGTAGAATTCATGTACAGAATCAGCAGGGTCTCCAGCCTGCATGCAGCACTCTAGGTAGGTATATATGTGTTTAGAGTTTCCCTTTATCAATGAAAATAAGACATATATTTTTCTCGTATGATGGCAAGGCTTAGGAGAAAGTCTCTGTTCATGTCTCATTACGGAGACACACACCATTCCTTTGTTGTTTATTTGCAAAGAAACTTTTACAAAAAAAAACCCCGAAGGATGCAGGGTCTGTCTTCCACATCTGGAGCCCTTGAAAGACCCCTTCCATGACTATCAATAGAAACACTGTGTACAGAGCTAACATTCTGTTAGATTAAAAAAATCAGAGCCAGGGAGATGGCTCAGTGGCTGAGCTTGCCTCCCGAGCTTGAGCACAGGAGTTGGGAACTCCAGAGCCCACCTATGGGTGTAGGGGAGCACCTGCAATTCTATCCTCAGGAGGCAGAGACAGGGACTCTCAGAGCAAACTGCTTAGCAGAGCTACTGTATCAGCCAGATCTGGGCTTCACTGAGAGACCCTGCCTCGTTGAAGAGTGTGGAAGAGCCAAGCCAATGGAAGGTGATTCCTCCTAACAGCAACTCAGAGTTTCCTCATGCATGAGCTTGCGTATGCTCACGTACCCACACTGACCACGCACGGGCATGCACACACGCACGCACACACACACATACACACACACACACACACACACACACACACACGAAAAGTGAAAAAGGAGTCGAAATCGTTAACGCATAAAGTAGAAGCAGATAACCACTGCATGATGACAGTAATACACGAAAGAAAGACCAAAGAGGTGAAACCAAACGGTGTAAGTTCGGAAGACAGTCCTACACCCTCACCTCCTAATCAGTCTGTTAATGACTGTCCATGGCGTCACTAGTGTGTTAGGCATACTGGAGATGTGAGGGTCCCCTTAAAACTAGGTGCTGACATTTTTATGGAAGGCAGTTTGAATGCAATGGCCTGCTTCTTATCACCCAAGAGCTGTTTACGCTGTCACCTCTTCACAGTGCACTTTGTGAAGAATAATACACCCACGGAGATGCTCCAAGTCAGACTCCTATTCCAAAATCTCATCTGTATCAAAATCATTTCATTTCACAAGAACAAATATTGGCTTTTTCTAGTCAATCACACCATGCCAGTACACTATTATCCTACCAAATGAATACATAAGGGAATAGATGAATATAAAAATCCCCGTTCCAGGAAAATCTATACATCTGATTCCTCTCCAAGCAAATGATAAACCATGAGCTCACTGTGGCTTTATGTTCAACAGTGAGCCTGTTTCCTAGAACCTCCAGCCATTTCTTTACTGCCTGAGTCACTCTCCTCCCGCAGTCAGAACCAGGATGTGACTTTTCACTTACCTATGTCAATTCTGAGAGTTTCCAGGGCTGTCAAAGTCCTGAGATGCATTTTGGTTTTGCCAGTCTTTAGTTTTGCCAGTCTTTAGTTCTTGTGTTTTAGTCTTCAATGCGGGGTGACCAAGTCTTGTGTTTACACTAATGCACTGAAGAAATGCTACTCCATTTAGATTGGCTTGGGCTGTAAAGATGGAACACAAGTTCATTCGTCATTCTGAGATTTGCTTGCTGGCTTACGTTAGCCACACGCTCGTTTCTGGGGTAGGCAGAGGATGGAAATGACTATGAATGTCCTGGGTGTAATGTGCAGTGGTCGGTCCCTGTCTGCTCATGATGGTTGCAGTGATGTCACCAGCAAATGCTTCCCTGCAGGGTGCTTCCACTAAGTCTAACATCACCTGCAGATTTCAATTTTTGTTAATAATAAGACTATCTTCCTGAGACTGCTTGTTTTTACCCAGGCCCAAAGAATTCACTGAAGCTGTGCCCTATGTTTTTTCTGTTAATGAGTATTCTTTAACACAGTGGATTGTCATTTATAACTTTAGTACAATTATACCTCTCTGCAATTAAAATTATGTAGCGCTGCCAAAAGAGAGTATCAGATGTATTCCTAAACATAATAAAAAGTCCATATGCATACTAGGTTATATTTAAGAATTTAAAACTTTAACATAGCTTCAATTCAGTAGAGGAAAGATAACTCAGTAAATAGTGTCAAGACTCATAACTCAGACAATATACTAACAAATTTCAAATGCATCACAGAATTACAGGAGAGAGAGAGAGAGAAAGAGACAGTGGACATATTAGAAGACTGTGGGAGAATTTTTTTGAATATGGGAAGACATTATTGATGTATTGTGTGTTACCTTTTCATTGTTGAAGAACTTGTTTCCTAGGTCTGGAGAAGCAGCTCACAGTAAGATGCTAGTCTTCTAAGCATGAAGACCTGAGTTTGATCCTCAGTATTCCCACAGAAAATCAAGGCATGCCAGTAGGCTTGTAATCCTGGCCTTGGGAGGTAGAGACAGGAGACAGGAGGATCCCTGGACTCGCAGGTCAGCCATACCACGCTAACCAGTGAAACACAGATCCCAGTGAGAGGCTGCTTCTGAAAGAAAAAATGGACAGCTCCTGAAAACTGACACCTGAAGTTGACCTTTTCCCTCAACACACAACACACAGGGAGGGAGGGAGGGAGGGAGGGAGGGAGGGAGGGAGGGAGGGAGGGAGAGAGAGAGAGAGAGAGAAAGAGAGAGATCACATCTGCATGTACACAAGTACACAGAAGTCCAAAATAACATATTTTCTTAATAAAATGGAACTAATTACAAAAAAAACACATATAAAATACTTCAATTAAAGTATGCATAAACCTTAAGTACATGTTGGTGCTGAATCTTAGATGCGAAATATAATTAACAGACTGTCTTCTTCTATATTTTACTTGTTTCTTTTCACTGGTTTATGATTTTGTTTTGAGTCTCATTAAGTTTCAGAGAATGGCCTGGAATTCCTGATTCTCCTGCTTCGGCCACCTGAGCTCTGCGGTTACAGGAGTGCCCGCAAGTCATAATTGCCTTGCTTTCCCGTTTTGAATACACTTTCTTTCATCTGTCTATCTATCACGTAAAGCAAAATGATATCAAATGATATGTATGGTCCTGTTTTATGGTGGCTTGGCTTACAGAGACAAAGCTTTCTTAGAAACAGAGTCTCATCAATGAAGGGTAGGTAGGAAGATTTCTTTTTTTTTCAATTTTAATTAGCATTCTAAAGCATACTGACTTTAAACTAGCCCAGGGTGTACTGTTACGTTATTAAAGCAGCATATACTCTCTACGTTTAAAAGGCTACTATTCATGTAGAAAATAAATCAAAGATAGTCATTTAGTTACTCTTGTTGAAGTTGCATGGGAAATATCTGAAAGGATGCAAGAGATGCTAGGAGTGGTTTTTTTGGAGAGAAACTGAGCATGGGAAAGAGGATGGGGATTTAATTTCCACTGTAGTATCATTTCCATCTTCCCCATTTTATAACCAAAATGCATTATCTATTCAAAAAAATAAGAAAAGCACATAATTTCTGAAAACCTTATCATTAGCCATGTTTGAAGAGCAACAGACTGTATAATAATCTCCCTGTGTTGTTTTTATAATAAACACAGAATTTAGACAGTGCCAATTTATCAATCATTTTAATCATATGGAAGGAAACCATCTCAAAGATAATCCTGGGAGATTTCTTCTCTGCCTCTTGAGAACTCCTTCACCCTTCATTCTGCCACATTCTGGAGGCCGCACTGTATAGACAATGTCCAGATTCTCTGGCTTCTGCCTGCATACAGGGATAGCAGCCGGAGACCCCAGAGAAAACAGGGGGTGAGCTCAGAGGTCCTAGTGTGCCTTCTCTGCCCTGCCCCCCACCCCAGGGCTCTTCTTCAGCTGCCTGCTGCTTAATTGTTCCATTATGGCCACTGCTGCCTTACCACAGGTCTCAAAGTGGTGACATGTGCACTGTCACTGACCTAAATCTTCTACCTATGCATAGTAAGTTCCCTGAACTACGCCATCACTTTTCTTGTGTGTGTCTGTGTATATGTTCACGCATGCATGTTTTCCTGTGAGTATGTATATGTTTGGGGTACTCATGCACATCTGCACATTAGAGGTCAGAGGTCAAACTCATGTTATTCCTCAAGCAGGCTAGGTACTTTCATTTTGATACAGGGTTCCTCATTAACCTGGAGCTCTCCAATTAGGCTAGCGTTGCTGCCCAGAAAGTTCCAGGAATCCACCTGTGCTCCCCTCCTCAGCACTGGAATTACAAGCTCCTGTGCTACTATGCTTGGCTTTTGTATACTTGTGTTGAGCCTCCAGACCCAAGTCCTTACTCTCACAATGTACATTCCTGAGCCAGCTCTCCAACCCCTCAAGTTTCTGAGCAAACTTTCGCTTCCAATTATTTGAATGATCATGAATGTGTTTGAACCCTTATCATTACAGTGAAAGGAGGTCTGTGCTTCTTGTTTGAAACAATTGACATAGGAATGGCTTTTTAAGCATGAATATGAGTTGTATGCATGACAGTTTCCTCTGAGTTGAAACATGCCCTCCAGGAAGACGGTGAATTTCACGAAACTTAAGAGGTAAACAAAACTTCCTATGTGGGAGAACAGAATCTTGAATGATGCTTCAGGGACCCTCCCAAACAATATAAAAAGAAGTGAGTGACTGCTGGAAGATGAGTCTCACTAGCCAAACTACAGAACTAAGAGATTCTTGGACAGTGGATCTGCCTGCAAACTGTTCAGAGAATTCCAGGGGTGCAGTGTTTGTGTTGGGGTAGGCTGCCCAGTGATGTCTGTGTTGGGGCTGGCTGCCCGGTGATGCTGGTGTTGGGGTGGGCTGCCCAGTGGTGCCAGTGCTTTTGAGTCATCCTGCTTTCTCTAAGTAACCCCTCACCCCCACTGTTTGTGACTATAATAAAAACTCATTCGTGACCAAGTTGGACATTGGTGCAATTTCTAGTTTGGCATGTTCGATTTGGGGAATGAATAGATGTGTGTGTGTGTGTGTGTGTGTGTGTGTGTGTGTGTGTGTGTGATGTTTCTCCATGAAAACTTCATCACACAACAGCACAAGGATATTATAGATGAAATTTTATGTTAACATCAAGTAAATGTATATGTCAAACAAGAATCGTCATGGAAATGACGAATCCACTTTAGTGTGCTGATTTTCAAAGGCCTATTTTCTTTCTATGGAATCCAAAGCAATTCACAATTTAATAGCACTGATACTATAGATTAAAAAGTGAGTTCCTTTGTTCAAAAGAAAGGGGGAAACATCTTAGTATCTCCCTCCCTGCAGGAGATCTTGCACATAGCTCCACATCTCTAGTCCAGGCTGGTTAATTTTTGTTCACATGCTTGAGTACAGACATTGAGAGGTGCTTTGGAGTCTTACCCTCCATGTCCACAGAAGGGTATCCAAAGTATTCCACTTCATGGATCACCTAACCATTTATTACTTAGAGCCACGTGACATCTATAAAGGAGAGTCCACCGTACATGGTGCTCAGCAGTGGCACCTTTTGCTTATGTCTGGTTGAGCGGATTTATGTTACGTTGAGTGGCAGAATTATGACCACTACAGTGCCTTGTGATAATGTGGCAAGTAACCATAAAAATGTTCTGTTGAGACAGATGTTCAGTGGCTATTTTAGGACATAATACTTTAAAATACCGTCAAACCTAAAAAAATGATTTGTGTATTTTCTTTCATAAAATGTGTACTCTGAATTGGCAATCTTGCCCATAGTGAAGAGGATTCCAGCACCTGGCATGCATTCTGTTGTGCACTTATGGCACATAAATACATAGCTCCTTTAGTGTGCTTCTCAAGATAAAGGTTATGGCCAAAGCAGAAGATCAACATGTCCATGGTCTTATGAGGTTAACCGCCCCCCCCCCCCCGCCATGTGGAAAGATCAGCGAAGGCTGCTGCTCAGTCAGTTCTCAGTGCGCATTCTGTAACTGTTCCCCACAGTCTGAACCTTAGGTCTCCCACTTCCACATCCTCCTTGACTGTAGTGTTTAGCCTGCTGTGCTCTTTCTGTACATCTGTACATTCTAATGTTTTTGTTTTACATTCCACATGTGTGTGATATCAGGCAGTATTTTTTTCTGTATCTGGCTTATTTCATTTGACACAGGTCAACTTCGGACATAAACATGTTGTCTAAGATGGCATGATATCTTATTCAAAAATTGATAATATTCTGTCCATACAATGTTTTATCCTTCTCTCTATCAATGGACACAGTTGGTTCTGTTTCCTTGCCTGTTTTTTTTTTTTTTTTTGGACAGGGTTTCTCTGTGTAGCCCTGGCTGTCCTGGAACTCACTCCGTAGGCCAGGCTGGCCTCGAACTCAGAAATTCACCTGCCTCTGCCTCCGAAGTGCTGGGATTAAAGGTATGCGCCACCACTGCCCAGCTTCCTTGCCTGTTATAAAAGGGTTCAGCGAACGTGGTAACAGGGAGTCACTTCACTTCTTGCTGGGCCCTAATGCCCTTGCTATGTTTAATTCTTCTTATTGTTTCCCACAATAGCTGTGCTAATTAGCATCCTTACTGACATCCATCAGGGCTCCTTTTCATGGATTCCCTTGCCAACGTGTCCTTTCCTCTTGTACAGACCATCCTAGTAGGTAGACATAATGCCTCATTATGATTTTAATTTTTATTTTCTCGGTAATTACTGATTTTAAACATCATTTGTACATAATTGTCAATCACTTTTATGTCTTCCTTGGAGAAATGTCATTCAGGTCCATTTTTTTTGGTTTTAATTATTTGCTCCCGTTCTATCAGGTATTTAAGCTCCTTGTGTGTTTTTGGGCAGTGACTCTTATTAAAGATATATTCACAGTATTTTCTCCCAACTTATGGCTGCCTTTCAGTCGCTGGTTATCTTTTCTGTGAGTTGTTGTTGGTTTTGTTTTGTTTTGTTTTGTTTTGTTTTGTTTTGTTTTGCATTGTTTGTTTTTGCTGTTGTTTTTGGATTTTAACACACCAACCTTCATTTATATTTGCTTTTGGGTTTTGAGTAGTCAGTGTGATACCACAAAAGTCATGGTCAAGGCCAAATTCAAAGGTTGTTTACTTTGTATTATCTTCTAGGATCTTTGTGGTTCCTGATCTTCAGCTCATTTTTAGTTCTGGTATAAGTGCTTAATTTTTTTCTTTTGTATATTAATAGATGGTTCTCCTAATGCCACTTACTAAACATTCTTTCCCTCCTTGTATATTGTTGATGCCTGTGTCAAAAATCAGTTGATCGTACTTTCTTGGATATGTCTCTAAGCTCACAATTCTCTTCCATTTGTCTGTGTCTTGCTCTGAGATCACTAACTTTATAGAAGTGTGACCCTTGAACGAGTATATACCTCTGAGAGTTGCTTCCTAATTCTATCCTCTCAGGGGTTTACAATAAAAACTTGCTGTGACCTGTGCTGAGTGTTGAGGCTAGGCCTTAGGCCCAACTGAAAGTTAAGTAGAAGACTCTCATCTGAGTCATTGCTGATGCAAAACTCACTCAAGGGCGCCCTTAGGAATTCTCTTGCAGGGGCTGCTTCTCAATACTCATTTTAAAGCAACAAAAAGAGACCCTCTGTCAGCATTGTTTTATTCTTTTTAATTAAAAAAGAAAGAAACTAATTTCCTTTTGAAATAATTTGTGCAAGGGAACACAACCCAATTAGCCTTTAAATGTAAATTTTAATTAGTGTTCTGATTCAGTGCCTAATTTGAATGTTTCCAGTTATCTGTGGTTTAGAATATTCCATGCCAAGGTTTACTCTTGTTTGTTAAAGGAACTCAAGACTTGGCCCAGTTCCACCCACTGCTTAGCATATTATTAATTTCAAACTACTTGTGCTGTTAAGTGCCGAACAAACACCATTGTTTATCTACCTATGTGAGGCATGGCTCCTTTGCCATACTTTTAAAATAATTCCTTCTAGCAAGGAGATGTCGCGGATATGATTTATTTTTCTTTCCATGATTCAGCAACTATTCAATGAATGCTTACCATATGCTAGTTTCCATGTGCTGGCAGACAGCAGTAAGCAAAACTTAAGGAAAAAAACTCCACGCCCTGTCAGAGTTTATGTTCCAGGAAAGAGACAAGAATAAGGTGGACAGGTGAGAGGTAGATTATGCTTTACTGTGAAGCCCAAAAGCAAAGAAGCCTCTGGGAAAGACGCTGAGGCATTTTTAGACAGAGAGTACAGGGAGACTACTCTGAGAAGACATTTGAAGGAAGCTATTTGAAGATTTAGGGGATAGAATCTTCCAGGCTTTCAAATCTGAGGGCCCAGGCATATACATGGGAGCTACACGTTGGAGGAGGTATGAAAGTTCTGTGTGTTTCATGTGTGCAGATGGAGAGGAAACAGATCTTCAGGGACTAAGAAACATTTGGTAGGTGTCTGAACAGCTGAGCGAGAGTGGAATTTGCTAGTGGGATTCTTTTGTCTGGTGTTTTCAGGCCAGGGTTAAACAGGGAAGAAGAGCAATGACAGAGAAGCCCCATATACATTGGAGGCTATTCCAATAGTCAGGTGAGACATTGTATCGTGTCGGGTGCAGTTAGGAACGAGGTTGTGGCAAGAGTCTGCTAACTTGGAATTAACAGATTTTATTTTGTTTTTGATTATATGGGTGTGGGTTGGGGAAGTGGGGGTGTGCATGTCTCTGAGCCTGGGTGTGTCCACTGGGAGCAGGTGTCCTTGGAAACCCGAAGAGGGCGTTAGACATCCTGAACTGTAGTTACAGGGTGTTGTGAGCTTCCTGATGTTAACCAGTTACTTGATTTTGTCAGCTGGAAACTGAGCTCTGGTGTCCTTTAAAAGCCCCAAGAGCTCTTAACCTCTGAACCATTTCTCTAGGCTCCTAACTTGAACACTGGAATTCAGACGCCTTAGAATTTTCAATTCTAAATTTGAAGGTGCATATCACAAAACTTATCAATGAGTTGGGTATGAAAAACATTTGTTATTTTATGTCTCTTAACAAATTGCCCTAAAATATTTGTGACTTAGAAATATACTTACAATTCTACTTAATTCCTGTGAGTCAGGAATTAAGACACCACATACCTTGGTGTCCCTTTCTGGAGATCATGATCAAAGTATGAACCAGGTCACCATCCCTGGAAGACCCACTGGGGTCCAGATCTGCCACTATAGCACAATCAATTGATTGTTCATAGAATTTCCTTTCTTGCAAGGCAGCCCTCTTCATCAAACCAAACGTGTAGGCAAAGGTACTAACAGCAAGATCAAAATCGTTACAACCTCATAACACACACCACACCCACTCATCTTTTCATTACCCCTTGTCAATGTGCAGGAAGGGATTCACACAGGAACGTGAATATGAGAAAGGAGACTTTACTGGAAACTGAGAACCGGCTCCCCATCACAGGAACGAGAGAATTAAGAGAGCCAAGGTTAAGTGTTCTGTGACCAGCAAGACAGAAGATTGTCTTATATGGAAAAAAATCTAATTGAGTATTTAATTTTCAAAAATTTTTCCTTGAATTGTAGAATTTGAATTTCAACAGACTTTAAGCTTCTCATTTTCACTGTCTTTGTTTGTTTAGCTGCTTCAACAAAATTACCGTAAACTGAGTAGAAATGTATTTCTTAATCCAGGATTAAGATTCAATATCTGTCTGGTGCAGACTCACTTCCTCCTTCACAGACAGATGTCTTCATACATGCACATGTTGCAGACGAGCTCCTGCACCTCCTTTGCTGAGGCATGAAACTCATTCCTGAAGGCTACCTCAAGACCAGTCACTCCCCAGTGCCCTGTCACCTGATGCCATCCCACAGGATGCCCAGATTCCAACATCTAAATTTCCAGTCACAACCATTTCTTCTGTAGCATTCATTGTATACTTAAAAAGAAAAATCCTTCTGCCTCCATCCATAATCTCCTGATAGATATTCTCTTATGCCAATACTTCTGTTTTCTTCTCCATGGGTGCTTTCTTAGAAGTGACTCCTGAGTATTTGCTGAGGTTTGAGATGTGTGCACTGTCAGCTATCACAAGAATAGCATACATAGTCCTTCTCCCATGAAGAACTCAGCAGGGCAATTGCTCACCAGTTACGCGATTTCATCAGATCTATTTTAAAGGAATAAATTAAACTTCTATAATATTAAATCACTTGACTACACCATATTGCTAGTGAATGAAGAACTTAGATTCAAATTTGAATCCTGCCCTACAGTCTGTGAAGAGACTATGAATATGGTAAAATAGCCCTCCCATGATTATGTGACATTACAGAGAAAGAGAGAGAAGGATTATCTGAGGAGCCTGACTAGTCAGTTGGGTGTTTATTGTAGAGTTGCCTCTAGCTGGCAGAAGTGGGTGAAAGAGATTAGAGTCTGTTAGGTGTTCATTGTACAGAGAATCTTTGAGGCCACAGCTTTGAAAAGGGAGAATGTCCTCTATCAAGAAAGGATCACACCCTCTAGTTCAGAGGTTTTCAACCTGTGGATCAAGACCCCTTTGGGGGAGTAGACAACCCCTTCATAGGGATTGCATATTCAGATATCCTGCCTATCACATACACTAAAATTCCTAACAATAACAAAATTACAGTTATGAAGTAGCAATGAATAAATTTCATGGTTCCTTAACATGAGGAACCATATTAAAGGGTTTCAGAATTAGAAATGCTGAGAACTACTGCTTTAGTTGCTGAAAGTGGCCCCTGGCTAGTAGCGTATAAGGAACTGGGGCCTCAGTCTTGGAAAGAGAAGGAACTGGATTTTCTCATCTGAAAAAAGCTCAGAGGTAAAATTCTCTTCAAAGCCTCCAATGAGTACTTAATCATACAGTAACTAAATTTCAACCTTGTAATGCCCCAAGAATGCTCACCTATACAAATGCTTGGATTACTGACTTTTTAAATGTAAGATAATATGTGACTATTTTTTTTTTTTTTTTTAGTTGCAGTCTGTAACTATTTCAAAATAGTCCAGTATCTGAGAGTACACAGAGCACAGCTTATGGGAAGACTCCACAGAAGCATGGTTCTGCTGGCAGCAGAAACAAGTGAATAGCCACCAGCTGGATCACAAGGGAGAGCCCTGGATATCTTGCTTATGCCAAAAACAACTTCATCCACATTGTTTTGAACCTGGTTCATCTCAAGACAGTAACACAGCCAAGCACAGTCGCAGTAACAATATACCGTCTCCAATAGTACACGAATGTTTGTTTAGTTATGATTTACTTAGAAACCACATAGGAAAAACCCACTGGGGTGACTCTGGGGCTGTCACCACAGCTAGCACTAAGGACATGTAGTCCTGTCAACATGAATTCACATGATCACCTAATGTCACAAAAAGAACCTGTGAGGGAAATGGACTTTAAGAAGTTATCATATGGAAATCATAAACAAAAAATGTTCAGGCATGTGCTCTGCCGTTAGTTAGACTCCCACTCCTCTTATCTAAGTCTAAGGAAAGTATTTTTTTTAAGTGAACGAGAGTAGCCTGTGTGCAAAACCAATTAAAAATCTAGTCCACATAAGGAAGCAATTAATTATTGTGATTGAAAAACTCCCTTTCACTATAACTGAACTGTTCCTGAAAGGAGAAAGATTCATTTCTGCTGCTTAAGCATTGGTTCATGTGGCTGTGTAGACAGCTCACCTCACTAGAGTAAGTAGTTAGCATCTTTCCTATTTGCAACAATTAAAGTGAAATCTTGTTACTTGGATCGTATATTGGAAATGCATTACTTTGAGTGAAATTAATATCTAGCCTGTTTAGTGCTTAACCTGTACGTGAATTAAATACTTTAATGAAATGAGTAGAGCATGTCTCAGGTCTTGGAAGTGTGGAGAACCATTGCTGTTATGCCATGTTCACTGCAGTGCTGGAGCCATTGGAGTCTAAGGCCAGAAATGAGGCTTTCTTTCCATTTGAGGGATGTATGAACACTAACACAATTTTTTGTTAAAGTAAAATGAGAGGTTTATTCTGTAAAATGTCTTCTTGCAAGCATGAGTACCTGAACCCTTTCTATCATGTGAGGATACATCTATCCAGAAAGCTGGATCTCAATAGACGTGGGTTCTTAGTCATACCAGTACTCAGAAAAATGCAACACAGTGACACAGTGATGCCAGATGGGCACAGGGCACCGGCCTGAAATCCCACCACATGGGGGGGGGGGGCGGAAGCAGAAGGATCAGGAATTCAAGGACAGCCTTAGCTACATGCAGAATTTGAAGCCAACCTGTCTCAAAAACCAACAAACAAAACCGTAAAATGAACATAAGCTATATAAAATCTATCTAGTTCATGTTGCTTTGTCATAGATGCCTGAATGTGCCAAAATGTTTCTATTCCAGCTTTTAAAGCTTCTTCACTTCCTTGGCCAGTGTCCCCCCTCCCAAAACTGCTATGAGAGTTTCAAAATATGGTTTCTGAGTATTAGGATGCAGAGCCCCTGGGAGGGAGGTCATTTTCTCAGCCCAGAAGTCACCTCCACTTCTTGCCAGTGTTGCCTTTAGTTTAGTCTGTGGTATAATTGCTTTTTTATTTAGTAAAGGCAGAAGAAATGAAAAGTTACTTGAACTCATAAGTGTGCTACATGATGCATCTTGCTAGCTCAGAGGTCTATCCAAAATACATAACACTTGTCAGAGGGTGCTCTGTGGGGGGAGGAAATGGGGACACATGGAGACATGTGCCTAAGAATATTATATACATATTATAGCTGATGTTAGGATAAACTCGAATGGAACTCAGTAAGCAGCCCCTGCCTTGTCTACTTGTCTTTACATCATGTAAGATTATATTTTATTCACCAGATGTAATTGTTATCTTGGAGTCTTATTGTTGAATAAACTCACCCTTTCTAGCTCTTTCTGAACTCTGGCTAGCAGGTTCAAATCAGTCGTTCTGGTCCAAACTCCTCTCCAAGCTGACTGATTCAATCTGACTTCTCTCAGCTTCTGACTGAATTGCTCTGCCTGTCCTCAAACTAATCCTGGCAATCTGATCTAATCATGTTTCCTTCTCATTCTCTTGCCAATTCTGTCTTCACCTACAAACCTGTTTCTGTAAAACTGTCCCAGTAAAACTATCTTCCCCCCCCCCCGCTTTCTTCAGACACCTATCTTTCCTGTACTGTCTCTTAAGTAGACTCTCTTTCCTGTGATGTTCTTGTGAGAGTTGGGCATATCCTGTCTCTGACTCATTCTGTCAATCTTTCTCTGATTGGTAACTTTGCCCCTTAATGAGATATCACTTTTAAACATGGCTGCATAATTTTTCAAACTAAATATACCTTCATTGCTTAGGGTTGTATTCCAACCAGATCATACTGTAATCCAGGGCATGTCTGCATTCCGGCCACATCATATCTTTGGATGTGATTCCTGGCAATAGCAGCCATGTTGCTCCATTAAAAGCCAGGCAGTGGTGGCGCATGCCTTTAATCCCAGCACTTGGGAGGCAAAAGCAGGTGGATTTCTGAGTTCAAGGCCAAGCTGGTCTACAGAGGGAGTTCCAGGACAGCTAGGACTACACAGAGAAACCCTGTCTCAAAACAAACAAACAAACAAACAAACAAACAAACTTCTCTACAACATCATCTTTACTATTTTGATTCAGGATAATTTTTGTAGATTTCTGACGCATGAGCCAACAGGCACTGGACCTGTGCCATTGGAAGTATGAATGACACAACTATGTACTTTGACCTTCAAGAGATTCTCCAAATTTAGAGCCAAGATAATAAGAGAGAGCAGTTTAAATTTGGATCCTCGGGTTATAATCCAAGTAATATCCTCTTTCTTAGAGTTGGATCTCAGTCTTATACATTTCTTTTTACTGATTAAATTGGTCCCTTTTCAGCACATAATAGCAGTTGCTTCCCAAAGACCAACTTGCTTACCAACAGTATAATCTATTCTCTTTATTCCTAGCAAAATCAAAACATGCATTATTTCATGCTTTTCAGTGATTCAGAAACAAACATCAAAAAAGAAAATGTCACATAAATGACAATATTTATAATACATAATGTTCTTTGGCATAATATTGGGGGAAAGGACAAGGCAGACTCTATCAGCTGTGCTCAAAAATAGTGTCCCTCTAAATCAGAGGAAAATTAAGTAATCGCTAATGAGAATGTATCTGATTTAATTCTGTTTAATGATCATTAATAGTCACTGTCATCAGTGTTGATTGCTATGTTATGATTTCCAGTCATTCTTCCAACATTGTCAGATATATTATTAGCTATTCATTGGCACAGTATGTCTCCTATATCAAAATTGTATAACATACAGAATAGATAGATCCTTTTGGTGTAATTTTCAAGCATTTTTACAATAGAGCACAATGGGTTTCAATAGCACAGCTAAGGAAAATTAAAAATAAGGCTGTGATGGAATGAAATATCATCTTCCTTTGACAGAGAATATATAGCTCAGCTGTTGAGTGAAATCCTGCCCATGGAAATGGATAGCTTCCCCTCCCCTAAATGTGAATTTCCTTGTTGCTGTCTTTGTCTAGATTTCTCCTCTCATTATTTGACAAAGAGGGCTTGGAAGATTCTTGTTATGTGCTTATACACAGAGAGAAAACACCATACCGTGGTTTGCATGGGTGACTATGGTATTTATGATGTGAATGAATTAGTGACCACAGGTATTTAAGCTGCCCAAATCAGTAAAGTTGGGTTTTGTGTCTCATGTAACCCCGTAGCCATAGAATGTACAAATGGGAAGATACTTCATATACCTTCTGCACCTCCCTCTGATGGCTTCATGTCCATTTACTCAAACCACTGTGGTAGCTCAAATATGCTTAGATCTGGCAGTGCGGACTCTGCAGTCAGACTCTCTGCTCCTCCAGCCTCCTTACTGTGTCTTCTTCTGGCTCTCTCTCACAGGCATTCATTCTGATTTTTCCCTCATCTTCATTCAAAACTTGTCAAAGCTCTGAGCTCAGACAAAGCTGCAAAGCACTTACTTCAACAATTGCCTTCCCTGGAATTTCTACACAAAGCATGTACTGTGAACTGTGCAGAATTGTCAGCTATTAGTAGAGATGACTCAGCTTAGAAACTGGCTCCTTCTTAAGTGGAGAACTGGTCCCATGTTATGCTAAAAGGTCTTAGAAATACGTATCTGTGGTGCTTGGAGTTTAGATGGCCCACAGTTTTTTGTACAGACTTGAAAAATACAGGAAACATTTATTCAGTCTGTGTCTTAGGCCATTAACATTGCTCAAATAAATTGTTATAAGTAGATAATGGAGAAACAACAGAAATGTATCTCTATGAGTTCTGACGGCTAGGAAGTCTAAGACCAAGACTCTGGGACTGATCTGAACTGAAAATGACAGTTGAACAAACGTCTTCCCATTTAAGGTACACTAAAGTATGAAGAGAGTGTGTGTGTGTATGTGTGTGTGTGTGTGTGTGTGTGTGTGTGTACACGCACACACGCACACGCACGCATATGTGCACATATATGCAAACCTGTGTGAGTGCAAAGGTCAAGGGTCATTACAGAATACGTCCTATTATACTACATTTTGTTTGTATGTTTGTTTGAGACAAACTCAGAATCTATCACTCACCAAGTCAGCCAGACTGGCAGGCCAGAAAGCCCCTGAAGACATGGTTCAGAGGTTAAGTGCAGAGCTGCCTACTCTAACACATGTGTTGGGCTCAATTTCCAGCACCTACATGTGGCAGCTGGCAACCATCTGTAACTCCAGTCCCAAGAGATATGGTGTCCTCTCTAGCCTTTATAGTCTAAGCCTATAGGACATAGCCATTTTTGCAAGTAAAACATCTGTACACATAAAGTTACTTAAAGTGAAAAGAATCTTGATGAGTTGGCATCTATACCCTCTATTTAATGTACAGATAACTGTATTAGAATGTTTAATGTGTATATCTGTTCTAATCAAATTTTTATGAGTATTCACCCATTTAAAACACTGTTTCAACTCATGGACAATTAAAAAGAAAAACAATGAAGGAGTCCTTCTCTATAGAAACTCCCTTTGGAGAAGATCACCACCTCTCAAATGTGCCTTCATCTCATCGGCCTTTAGCACACTTTAAACAACCGTTGTCCTGGTTTATCTGTATTGCTGATAGAAGTATTTTGGTTTCATTTTATTTGATACAGAGTTTTCTATTATTGTTATTACTTTGCTCATCAATTATTCTTGGATCTTAGATGTTTGCCCAGAATCTGTGTCCTTCTGCTTGATGTTTATTCTTTCTGTGGACGCATTACAAACTCTGGCCGTTTTTGTCATTACAAGAGAATTTCAGTTCACTCTCTCTTTTAAAAGATATTCTGACTGAATGACAGCAGTAGGTTGGCAGTTGTCTTTGTCCCACAACTTGACGCTATTCTGTTGCCATTTCATTCTCAATGTTGAGAGATCGTGCATCCACTGTCCTACTGGCTTCTCTGGTGTGTGACTTGTTTTAATTTATCCTATGTTGAGTTTAAGATTTCCAACTCTGAGAACAGATATTTTTCATCAGTTTTTTGAAAATTTCTAAATTGTTTGTTTTGTTTTTTGAGACAAGGTCTCTTTGTGTAGCCCTGGGTGTCCTGGAACTTGTTCTGTGTACCAGGCTGGCCTAGAACCCAGAGATTTGCCTGCTGGGATTAAAGGTATGCTCCACCACTGCCCAGCAGGAAACCTCTCAATTTTCATTCTTTCTAATGTAGCCTTTCATTCTTTCTGCTCTTCCTTGAAATCCAATTCTGTCTGGTAAGTCCAACTGCCAAGGTCTGGTTCTCTTACCCTTTTGTTTCTGCTACCTGAGGTGCACGGCGCTCAAGAGTTCAGATTTTTCTGGGCACTTACCTGTGGTCATTCTGAGCACCTGGCACAAGCCTGCCTAAACAGGATACAGGTTCTGTATACACACACACACACACACACACACACACACACACACACACACACACACACACACACACATATATATTCTGTTGCTGTGAAGATACTCCATGAGCAGGGCAACTGTTACAAGAGAAGGAATTTGTTGGGGCTGGCTTACAGTTTCAGAGGTTTAGTTCATTATCATCATGGCAGGAAGCATGGCAGCCTGCAGGCAGATGGCGGGGCAGTAACTAAGAGCTACATCCTGATCTATAGGCAGAAAGAGAAGGAGAGAGAGAGAGTGAGAGAGAGAGAGATTGAGAGAGAGAGACAGAGAAACAGAGAGATACAGAGATATTCAGAGACAGAGACTGAGGGACTATGGGCGTGGCATGGGCTCTCGAAACTTCAAATCTCACCCTAGTGACACACTTTCTCCAACAAGACTACAACTATTAGTATTCCTACTCCTTTCAAATAGTCACCTCCCAGGGTTGAAGCATTCAAAACCTCTGAGTGGGATGGGAAGTGTTCTTAGTCATGCCACCACAGGCTCCTTCAGGGATCCTCACGTTTCCTTCTGCCCAGCAGCTGAAAACTCTATCAGCTGATAAGCATGGTAGCTACCTTGTTCCTTGAGGCCATTTGAAGAGCGAAGTTCTGTAAGTACCAAGCTATACACCCAGAAACCAGAAGAATTCTGCAGCCAGAAGCAAGTTTTCTGACAATGGAGATTTCCTGTCCGTGTCCTGCAGACTGCCTAGGTGATATTAAGTTTTGTAGTTCACACGTACTCTAAAGACTTTGAGGTTCCTGCATTTTTATGTAGCTCTAGTATTTCATTTCCAATCGTGGAACTGTACCTTTGTTTTATATATCCCTCATAAAATGCATAACTCCATGTGGCCTGAGTTCAGCAAATGCTAGGAAGAGTTTGGCTTTGGAATTTCTATTCAAGTCTGCAAGCTTCAGGTTTGACTTCTGAAAACATTTTTTGCCATCATGTTGAGTCATCAATGCTTTCACATGTCCTAAACATGCACTTAAATTATAACCTGTCATTCTTGACTTTCTTCTGCCCCAGAAAGTTGGTCATACAGTTAGTGATGAGAGAGAAAGAAGATGATGATCAAATCAGAAAAGCTTG
>CM052700.1:9209254-9211079 GCA_028551405.1 Uromys caudimaculatus | reverse complement strand
AAAAAAAAAAAAAAAAAAAAAAAAAAAAGAATGACTGTGCATTCATTGAGTCATTGCTTATCTTTCTAATGTTTAACACGGCGTCCAGAACTTGTTAGTCTTTCAGTAGATGTATTAAACACATATGTTTGTGATAGTCAACAATAATTGTGTTTCAATATTCTATTACCTTAAGATATTTTCTAGGTGTCATGTATGCTATTAATTTCCATATAGATTAACTCATGTGATCTACCCCAACCAAACAAAATTTATATCCTATACAGTCAGGTACTGAGGCAGGATTTTTTAAAAGGTAAGTTCCTTTTAAATAAAAAAAATTCAGCTAGCAAGAGGGTTGTTTTTGTTTGGCTGGTTCGTTGGTTTTTTGTTTGTTTTGTTTGCTTGTTCGTTTTGTCTGTTTGTCTTTTAGCTTAGGCAAAATGTCCTAAAGGAAGCAAGTTTAGGAATCTTTCATAGAACTAGTGACCACTTTGAGCCAAGCCATTGGATTTACCAGGAACTACCCGCACATTGAAATTATTTCTCTGTGATTTATTCCGGTCCAGATTTACTACATAATATACTCAGTTGTTGCGTGCACAGTGAGATTCCGAGGACTCCTACTATATGTCTGTGTAACTTAATATACTCACAGAAATGAGGAGTCATCTGAAAAGGGGGTAAACTAGGAAAAACAACTGTCAATAATTTTCAAAGATGTATATGATTTTAACATATTATAGATCTATAACATTCCAACCATTTTGAAATCTTGGTTTCTGGATGCTTTACTGTTGAATTAAGGAATCGCCACATCCTAATTGCAAAGATGCCCGTGCTTAAGGAGCATGGCCTTTTGAGCAGTTTCTATGGCTTACTTTGAGGTCTATCAATGTCGGAAAGACAGAAGGAAGAGCATGGCATTCCTTCAGTGGCTTCTCAGCCCATCTAATCTTTATAGAGTACTTGCTAGTCTCAGAGATGCATCAGTGAACAAGACAGTCTGTGCTCTTAAGAGAAAAAGAAAGAATGTACAAATCAATACACAGCGTCAAGTTGTAACAAATGGACCCATATAGAGTTCCAGGCTTTGATGGCTGAGACAGAGAGCAAGTGACATTTCTTTAAACGAAGTGAAGGGGAAATCCATTTGAATTTCTAGAGGAAGACCCTTCAGTTGGAGGCTGAGCAGCTTGTGATGTGCTAGACGCCAGATGGTGGCATGAGCTGGGGATGGAAGTGAGGCGCCAGAGGTCAACTGGAGCCAAATCCTCACAAGGCATAAGAAAATTTTGGGGTTTTGTTATGAATGAGATTTTTTTTAAAAGCCACTGCTGGATGGAGTTTGAACAAGGAAGTGATCATGAACTGAGTCGTAGTTTCAGAATTCCATACTTGCTGTGTAGTCAGCAGGTGTTGAGTATGTATACGTGTATTGGTACATGTGTGCATTCCTCTCTCTCTCTCTCTCTCTCTCTCTCTCTCTCTCTCTCTCTCTGTGTGTGTGTGTGTGTGTGTGTGTGTGTGTGTGTGTGTGTGTGTGTGTGTTAGGAGAAGAAGGAAACAGGGTGATCAGGGCTGAAAAAAGGCAGAACACCTTGTGTGGTCCAGTTCTGGAGTCAGCCTATCATGCTGGAAGAGGCAGAACAATCAGATGCGGACGGGAATTGGAGGTGGATGGTTGTTAGACATTTTCCTTAAAGCAAATGTCAGTGACAATTGAACACTGTCTACAAGTATCACCAGCTTCTGTCTTTTCAGGTTCAGTTTTCTTCTCTTAACTCAGTTTTTCTCTCTGTCTCTTTTTTGTCTCTTTGTCTCTCCATGTCTCTTTCTTTGTCTC
>CM052700.1:9151754-9204254 GCA_028551405.1 Uromys caudimaculatus | reverse complement strand
AACACCTGGCACTGCCAGCTTCTGTGTGCATTGCAGAGTCCTGCATAGACTTGACCCAAGAGCCACTGCCTACCGATACTCCCTTCTGTATCATGTTCTGCTATTATATCTTTGATTCTAAGCATCTTCCCATTTCTTTTCATGGTGGGAAGCAGACTACTAATTTCTGCCATAAAAGGCTAGAAATAATTGGGGAGATTGTTATTGATAATAACGTGAGATAGGCAGCTGGCACGGGAGTGGTTAAGCCTAACAGACTCGGATGCAGGGATTGAGTTGGTTAAGAGTTATGATGTTTTTGTCAAAGTTGCTGGATGAAGAAAGAATGGCTTAAATTAGGATATGGGGGTCAAAGTAAGAGGTCATACACTGAGTTCAGGCTCTTTGCACCTTAGATTTCTCATAGCAAAATAAGGGTCCACATCCCCAAAATATTTTCCATGAACATGCAGCTTCACACAGTTAGGAGTCAATGACCATGTAAGTTTTCAGAGTACCACATGCTCTCTTCCAATTAGGGAGACTCATGGTGCCATTTAAGGTGTTCCCATCTGATGTCCCCTGTGCTTTGGAACAACTGTATCTATGTGGCTTTTCTCAGTATTTGGCCTGATGATATCCTTTGAACAATCATCTGTAAGATAAAACCTTGGGTGCACCCTTACCCACTCCTCTGTGAACTCCATATCCTGTGATCAAGTTCTTTAAGCCTCAGCTCTCTCCTCAGGCACTTCCAGCCATTGCTTTCTTCTTCTGCCTCTGCATGTGTTAGTGATTCTCTGTCTCTGTGATACTGAAGAGAGAAAAAGTCTGTCTATTCTATGTGTCATTTCAACTCCAAAACTCATTCTGATTTTTATTTGTGATTTCCTTCACACTGAAGTTTCACACAAGAAGACTGGAGAAAGGTATAAGTTTGGCATTATGTGGCAGAAGAAATCTCAGGTATTAAAAGTTAAGGAACACTGATTTAGGTCTTTATGGGGCCTTAGACAGTGTCCGATGCAGTCTGAAATGTTGTTCTGCCTTCTGATGGGCCATAGCCAAAGACAGCAATGTAATTACGTGAAAAGAAACAAACAAGACTTGTCCTCCTTTCTGAGAGGCCTTCTGGTAGGCCATCAAAATGTGCTACATAACAACAAAGTGCCCTGCAGGGCCAGTTGCCTGAGCTCAGACAACACAATCACTCTTAATGGACTTTTCCTCAAATACAAAATGAACAGAGGCTCAAGTGAATCTTTACCTACATGGATTGGACATTTTTCTTACTCAAAGTTCTTTCACACACAGCGTACTTTCTCTGAAGTTACACAATAAAACCATCTCTTAGCTAGTCACTGAAGACCTTCTATAAACTAGCACAGACCTCTCTGCAGCCATTTTGTTTTTTTTTGCTGGAGTCCAGCAGAAACTCTGGTTGGATTTAGCATCAGTCATTTATTAGAATGTCTTTTGCTGTTGCTGGCACCAAACCTTGCCTCAGGACTATGGGAAAGTCATCTCCGGAGAATGCCTAAGTCTTCCTGCATAGAGCAGCCATCCACATCATCAATTTTCAAGATTTAATTCCCATAGCATATCTCTCTGAGCTTCCTGTTATCATTCTGAACAATTTCTTCCCAATCCTTTTGTGGTTCCAGAAGTGTATATGCAGTTATTTATTTAGTTCTTATTTATTTTAGAATATATTTTTTCCCAAATAATTTGCATCTGTTTCTGGGGTTAAAAATCCTTATGCTTTACAGGATTTTTCATAGTGACTAATAACATAGTACCCATCTTCAATAATCAATAACTATGAATCTCTGGATGTTGCAGAGATGCTGCCTAGGGGCTCTATTGCTCTATGCAAAGGGAAGATTGGAGTAGACAAGGAGCAGCTTCCATAGTGTATACAGTCCTGAGGGCCAGACACCAGGGAATGCACTTGTTATTCACAGCTGTAGAACTGGGGAACAAGAGGCTAATAGCTCCAGGCTCCAAAGACCAGAGGCTTATTTCTCTAAATACTTGGTCAAAGCTTATTCCTTGGGCCATCAGTGAGAGTAACTGGACCCCTATTCTTAACTCTAGTTGTCCTTGGGAACTTTGCTAATGGTCATGGCTTCCACGCCTCCCTTTCAGCTCTCCGTGGCCTCTTTTTTTTTTTTTTTTTTTTTTAAGGTTAGTTATTACTAAACCATAGCTGACCAAGCAGTAACTTTTTTTTTTTAATTTATTTTTGATACTTTATTTACATTTCCAATGTTTCCCCTTTTCTGGGTCTCCTCTTTGGAAACTCCCTATCCCCTCCCCCTCCCCACCTCTGTGAGGGAATTCCTCCTCCCACCTACCCGCCCACCCATTCCCATATTCCCAACTTGTCATTCCCCTTTACTGGGGCCTCTAGCACCCTCAGGTCCAAAGTCCTCTCCTTTCTCCCTGATGGCCATCGAGGTGATTCCTCTGCCACATATGTAGTCCAAACCATGGGTCAATAGATGTGTATTCTTTGGTTGGTGGTCTGAACTCCAGGACGACCAGGGGGAGGGTCAGGCCCATTGACGCTCTTGCTCCCTCCATGGGGCTACCAATTCCCTCAGCTCCTTCAGACCTTTCTCCAACCCCTCCATCTGGTACCTCACTCTCAGTCCAGCGGTTACTGTTAAGTGAAACTTGGACATTCTGAACTTTTGGGCTAATATCCGCTTATCAGTGAGTACATACCACGCCTCCCTTTCAGCTCTCCATGGCCTCTTGACTTTTATAGGTTCTGCTTTTTATGGTCAGTCTCTGGAAGTCTTAGGCTGTCTTCTTGCTGTTTCTGGGTGGGGCTGGGATCGAAAGTCCTTGAGCCTTTCTATTCTTTTCAAAACTAGTTCATCCCACTCTACCAACGATGAGACCGGTAACAGGCAAGAAAAGATAGTTTAAAAGATGCCTTTTTTGGAGCATGGTATTGTCACCCTAAGAGATGGTTTACAGCAAAGAGATCCCCTATAGTAATGCAGAAAGCATGGAAATCAGCCTGACTGTATTAGCAGCAAAGGACTGTGCCACACTTGTGTGTGGGTATAGTTCTATACCAGAGCCCCTCCTATACACAGCTCCTGGTTCCATTGACTACAAGTCCCACATTTGAACCAACCACAAGCTCTTCGTAAGGACAGATCACAAGCTGCACATTTTACCATTGCAGGGTTTTGCTGAATCTCTGGAAAAGGCTCCCTTTCTCCCAGCCTAAATGGGAATAGCTACAGGACATGGGCAGGTCATTTAAATTCAATAAAGGTTGTTTTGCTTGACGTGGAGACTTTCAAAGCCAGGCCTCCTGAAGTAGTCATCACAGCTGCACTGGTCACTGCTACTGGAGTGGAGTTTACCCAGACTGACATTGAGGCATTCAAAATGGAAATATTTGAAGGAAAAGGCAACCAGCTGTCGTTGGGGAAGGAGTACTTGGCTTACGGTTCTGTACTTCAATCATCTGATTCCCAGGGAAAGGTTCTATGAGCCCGTAATCACACAGCCGACTACCTCACACTCCACAACTTTTGCACATTTTAAACATCAAAGGATCTTCATAATATAAATCTAGAAAATGAGCACTCTTACCATTTGTATCATTTATCAGGCCAATTAGGAAAATTTGGGTCCTTCTATTAGAGAATCATAGTAGCCTATTTATATCAAATTAGAATCTACATCCCAGAAATGGCACACCCTAAACAAACTGTGGGAAATGTGATTCCCGTCTGAAAGTGATGGAAAGGAACCTTCTCGGTCATTTAACTTATTCAAAGTATAAACTAATTTAAATTCCCCAGCTGCAGAGTTGAAAGGATACTCTGTGATTCTTGACTGAAAGAAAAAAATCGTTTAGGTACCTAAATTCTTGAAAGGGGGAAGTAGATTAAAGTCTTGTATTTAGTCTAAAAAGTGGTCATAATTATACATTTTCATTTCTCCTATCTTATGGTATGGTACCTTTGCAGTATATCCCATTTTAGAAATTAAACAGCTGTGGATAATTTATGTTTTGGGTGGGAGAACTCTGGGTAGGTACACAAGAATATGTCTAAGTGGTCAGTTAAAGCCCCATGCTGAGTTGTTTCATAGCCAGATTTGGAATCACCTGCTTACTCATTCTGAAACTGCTTATCTTCTGCCTCTTTCCTCTGTAGTGTCAGCTTTGTGATGGCAGAGCCATCAGTCATGATGGCTTTTACCTTGCCTTGGTCACTCCTCCTGGCCATATTTAAGTCTACACTGTATCATTAGGGTCTGGGTTGAAGCACATATGTCCACATGGATATATTCATGTGTGTGTGTTGATATTTATTTATATGATGGATGTAGTCATTTTCTCCTCACTTCTTGCAGACATTTTAAAACAGAAAAGTTTTCCTATTGTGTTATTTCTTTGAATTATGTTGCTCCACGCCATAAGTTTCCCAGGAGCCGACCCTGAAGTGAAAGGAGAAGCCAGCAGAGACATCCAAGTTTCAGAGCCCTCTCTCAATGAGGATATTCTCTAGGAAACAAGTAACTGGAATACTGGGGCCCCAGATAAAATGCCATCTCAAAGTTCCTGCATTTTTCACAATTCAAAGAAAAACTTGAAGCTAGTTTTCTACTTTAAAACGACTTGTGAAATAGGTTATTTCAGCCAGTGTTTGTAGAATCCAGGTATACTTTATAACTTACGTTTCTGTGGTTCTTAAATTTCCCCTTCTGTGGAAAACACTAAAATAAGTAGTTATTCTTTCTAGTTCTATACAAGTTCTACCCTAGAAACAATGGTGTGTGTCTTCTCAGAAGAAAATTGCCCTGTTTATTGGGACTAAGGAATAGATCGCTGACATGTACTTACCCGCCCATGTCAAGATGATTTGCATCTGCGCTCATGGGCACTACATTAAACTCAACCAATCCAGATCGATTGTTGAAAGCAAGGATCCCAGCTCTGTGAATCAAGGTGAACCATGTGCTCAGCCACTGTCCAGTGTGCTGAGAAACTAAGACCCTGCACTGTATTCCACCTTGTGGGTAAAAGCAGTGGTTACCATTTAGAGCTACCCAGTGGGTCCCCTCTCTCTGTCCCTATACCCTGCTGTTGCTAGGCTTATTGCACATTGCCCTGACTGTTACTGAAGTGAGGTTTTCTTTTTCTTTTTCTGGTGCTTTTTCGAGATGACATAAAACCAATTGAAGATATTGAACTTGAATATCCTTGAAGCCAGACTTGTCCTGAACATTTGAGGATGTTCTCCATCATTCTTGATTTTATCAGAGTGAGCATGAAAGCCGAACAGCCTACAGACAGGGAGTGCTTTTAAGTGCTGTTATTTTGATTGAGGGAAGATGAACTTTTCCACCAGGTCATGTTTGGTAAAGCTCTTGGGCGGTGGGGGTTAAAATAGGCCACACTGTCACCAAGTTTGCCTCTGAGGTCTACAGGGCATAAGCAGTGTTGACACTGTATCCTATTAATACTAGCAGAAACTGTTCCCACCACCAATGAGCTGACAGTAATATGAGGCTTCCACAAGAGCTGCCTCAGGGAATTACGTAACCTAACCATCAACGAAATCCCGCCACTTAGTTATCATTGGGTCCCATTGCAGTTAGAACTGTTAAACCACAGGGCAAGTGTCCCATGACTATGAAATGGCCCCGTCACATTTCAAACTCAGATACATCTAACTCCCTGGCTTGTCTTTTGAATCCTTGAAGACAGATGTTCCTAATCCTTACTCAGGAAGATCAGGAGTTCAAATCCAGCCTTAGCTACATAGCGAGTTTCAGGCCAACCTATGCTATACTGTCTCAAGATAAAATGAAACAAATGATTTTTTATATAAAGATAAAAGACTAGTGAAATTCTTTTAGTTAGGCATTTCTAGAATTCTTATTGTGTGTATTTGAGGGTGGGGTATCAAAATTCGAGAATTTACCATCTCTTCACCTGTTCATCCTATTCCTTGTCACACTCTGAATAGAAAGCAAATACAATATATTATCTTATTCTGTCACTTATTCATATGAAGGAAGAAGAAAAGGAATTCAAATATTACATAAAATAAGAAAAAAGTGACTTTAGAATTATTAGGGTTGTTTAACATAAAACACTGACATAGCAGAGCATAATATTTGAGGAGGAACTTCGAAGACAGAGCATAAAAGTGTTTTATTCATGATGCAAATTAATAATTATCCAATTATACCAGAGTAAATGCCGTTTCCTAAGAAAGGCACACTGTAAACCATGCTACTCTCTTTTTTTGTAAGAAAATTGCTAACCAATTAATTCCAAGGTAATTTCAATTATCTGCCCTTTGAGCACAATAGTCTATTCCCCACTGATGGCTTCAGAGACAAAGAGCCTCAATGACGTCAAAGCGAGGGTCCTGAATCCTTTCCTGAAGGATAATTACAAAGGGAGAGACTCAGAAAGGACTAGGGAATGCAATGTCCACAGCAGACGAAAAGCCTCTAAGAAGGAGACAGATGAAAATGATATTATCATACAAAAAACAAAAAAGCCACCTGTAGGCTATTATGTCAACCTTAATTCCATAAGCCACCTCATCACTTTTTTGGTTTTGGACTACAACTATTTACATCTTAAATAAAACCAGATTCTAAAGTTTGACATTGTCTTGTACTAACATTTTCAGAAGTCAATTCTAAGTCTTAAAAACCAAAATTTCAAAAAGTCCCTGGAAATAAATGCTCTAGTTATTTATTCAGCGAATAGGCTTCCTTGACCTTATTGTATGCACACTGCATTTTCCGTCGCCTGTTTTGGTACTTTCTTTTCAAAGTTTCAAATCACCTAGCCTTAGCTAGTTTAACTACCAATGACAGGACTGCAACATTTAAGTTAACCTAATTAAGAAATTACTTCTGCTAGTAACAGCATTCCTAATTGTTCCCATGATCTGAGTCCTAAAATTACAGTGTTACAGAAGACGTCTGCTGTTTCCTTAATAATATTTTGCCTCCTTTTCATGATTTATTTTTGCTGCTTTTAAAGGTTTGGGGTGTGGGTGTGGGGGTGTGGGGGTGGGGGTGGGTGTGTGGTGTGTGTGCGTGTGTGTGTGGGGTGTGTGTGTGTGTGTGTGTGTGTGTGTGTGTGTGTGTGTGCTCACCTGGGCAGTACTGGAGAGCTGGCCCCATGGATTGAATCCAGGAGAGCTGGCAGGGTGACCGACTCAGCCCCCACCCAGGCCCAGATCCAGGGCTTTGAGTCACCCACCCCAATATCCATGCCGTCTACGAACTGCTAGAGCTCATCAAGGGGCCTGTCCTACATAACCAAAGCTGCAGAATCTCCGTGCTATCTCAGGTAGCAACAGCAGGCAATCCGAGAGGAGTCAGAATCCAATATTGATTGTGTAGCAAAAGCCAGAGGCCTCAAACCAGACCAGTGACTCACTGCAATGAGCATTTGCAAGTAAGGCTGTTTGGGCAGAAGGATATGATTTGTGAGCCACAGTGACGCATCACAGCCTCCATGGGGAGATGATTTATAGTTTATTTTATTTTATGTTTTAATTGTTTCTCCTTTTCAGGGGGAAGGGGAGAGGGTGACATGAGAAGACTGGAGGCATGGGAAGATGAGTGGGGTTAAGGTGCATGGTGTGAAATTCACAAAGACTCAATAAAAAGTGTTAAAATATTGTAAGATCTTCACATACATGTTTATGTTTTGATTATTTTGAATGAATATACATTAATAGATTGTACTCTAAAATAGCCTTATATCTTTGTACAAATATTATTGTATGTAAACTTATGAAAAATGTTTGATTATTCCAAGAAGACACATGTGGAAACACATTTGTTAGGAGTTTATAATTCTAAACTTATTATCAAATTGGCTGAAATTTTAATTAATGAATACAATAATACCACAGGTAGTTTAAACAACAGAAATTTTTCGTAGCTCTGGAAGCCAAAAGTCCAAGATTGGGGCTGCATCTGACTTTTAGGCAAGCAGTTCTTTTATGTGACCTTCTCTCTGCACGCACACCCCTCAGAAGTGATGCTTCCTTCCTCTTTTTACAAGGACACTAGCCCTGTTGGCCCATTGACCCACCCTTACGACCTTACTTCACCTTCATTAACTCTTTAAGGTTCCCATCTTCAAATATCTCCAGTGGTAGGGCTTCCAACAGATTTGACAACAGACATCGTCGACATTTTATAGAAGCTCAGGGTGAAGGCAGCCGCTGGGCTTGCCTTGTGACAATGTCGGAAATGGAAAGTGTCTGGTAGTGCTTCTGCATTTGTGTCCTATGGAGATGCCTGCCTATGAGGTACATTCTGGACAGTGTCTCTAAAACACCATATAAGTCAGCAGGCAATTAGCCGGGTGGCTCATGGAAGTCTCAAAAGATACCAGGAGGCTTTCACTGAGTTGCTGAAAGCAATGGATTGAAAAGAACCAGCCCAATTCAAGGGACAGCTTCTTTCATGAGGGTGAACAAGAACATCCCAGATATTTCTCAGAACATCAAACACAGCTCCAGATCTTGTGGAAAGCATCCCAGGGAACCTTCACATCTTTACAGGACAAACCATGCTGTTGGTGACCCTGAAAGATGAAGGTTGAAGCAGCTACTCCGGCTGTGATCTGAATCTGAAGTGCTAAGAACACTGGATAGTTCAAAGTCAGCCTTGTCTTATACCTGGAACCCTGCCCTCCAGCTGGGTTCAAACACCAGGGCTGTTCACTTCACAACATGGTGATTATAGCGCTTCCCACGGGAGCTGCATGGGAACAAAAGGTGGGGGGCAAAGAGGAAATTTTTATTATTATATTATTAGGTTGCTATTCTTATGAAACATTCATTCCATTCAGCAAAGGAATTGCTTTATCGTTAAAAAGAAATGTTGTTAAGGAAACTTTATGAAAAAGATGCTGACATTGCCTTTAAAAGCACTGAACATGTAGTCTGAAATAAATAAATAAAACGACTGAGTTAGGAACTCAGAGCCATATTTTCCAAGAGTAAGGGGAAAACAGTCATCTCTCTGCCTAATTTAAAATTCTACCAGCAGGTTTTGAGCATTAATTATATGTCAGGCAGAATTTACTGTTTCGTACATGCGCTGATGCTAGAGAGGCCCCATCCCTCTTCTGCCATAACTTGGAGTTATTTGGAATCCTGGGTCCAATTAAGGTGCGTCGTGCAAGGAATACGTGTTAGCCGTGGGCAGCCCATCTGGAACCTGCATTCCCAGACACCATCTGTGTATTCCTTTGCACCTAAGCCTCTATTTAGCCTCCCTTCGCCAATGCTATCCACTCCTGTGATTCTGTAGGAGCCACAGCAGGCCTGGTGTTCCCACAGTCTAACATTGGTCCTACTTTCTCAAGCGAGGAAGGGTTGGAGCAAGAGTGTGTCAGGTGAACGGTTTGTGTTATGTGTCCTCGTGTCCATGCATGTTTTGGGTGGGGTGAGGAGAAAGACTTCCAACCTTAGGACATTTCATACAAAAGTATACTTAGTCTAACAAGTTTATTTTTTTTTTAATTTAAAGTTGTGTGTTTAAAAAGAAAAGAATGAGGTTTTGACAGTTTTGGCAAGGACCAAATGAATAGGTAGCAGAACCAAATAAATAAAAAAAACTTGTAAGAAAAGAAAGCAAAATGAGATCCTGCGGCCTCCGTGGGTTAAGAAGCAGTGAAACAAAATGAACAGAATCAGTAAAAATAGGACATGAAACTGGCAAAATAATAATAATAATAATAATAATAATAATAATAATAATATTGCTAGATTCCGTGTTAGTGTGGGCTTGGTGGTAAGTGTCAGCTTTGTTAGGCTATTGGGAGGTACAGCCTCAGAGAAATGAGTAAGGGTGCTGGGATCAGTTTGCATCCTCAGCCCACTGACTTTGACCCTAGGCAAGTTGTTCAATGTCCATGAATCACAGTAGCCTTGCCTTTGCGATGGAAGGATTCAAAATACCCAGAGCTCGTGCACAGATTGCCTGATGTAGCACGGTCAGGGTCTTGGGAAACCCATGTGCGAAGGGAATCCTTGATAGCAATAAGACTCAGAAATAGAGTCCTCGAGCTGGGCGATGGATTACTGACCCTTTCCACCATTCTAGGTGCCCTGGAACCCCTTGCCAGGGTTGATACAAATGGAAAGTCAAGATCCCCTTGTAGTGAACTTGAACACGGAAGCATGTGTGCAGAAAGCCCCCTAACTAATCAAATGAGGGGTGGGTCAGAGGTCAACATGTCATTCAACTCCGTGCTCAGGTGATACTCATTTCTGGAGAATCCGAGTCACGAGGAGGGTGTGTGAGAAGGACGGCGAATAGCCAGGAGCCAAGGACACAAGTCTGGGTAGAAGGGGGTGAGGCGTTAAGCCACAGAGGGGCTCGAGGAACACAGAACCCTAGAGTTCAGGAAATGAAGGAAAACGGAGTATGAGGCAAGTGGAACTGACGGTGGAAGGCTTTCATAGACAGCTTTGTCTGTACAGCCCAAGGCACAGTCCCTCCAGTGATGTTCCTTTGCCAAATTACCAAGAAGGATAGTGACATGGGAATGCGTTCTGAGGGAGCTCACTAACTACCATCTATTCACAGCTCCATGTTTACTTTAAGAAAACAGTTTGAAACAAAAAGAACTAACCCCACATTAAGGCCTTGGAAATGGGAAGAGGAAGACAAATCTTCTATTCTTAAATCCAGTTATTCAGTCTACTTACCATGAGACTTGAATCCTTGAGTAAATTAGAACACGATGAACAATACCCCTCAGCAGGATGGGTGTGGAAGGCATTTTAGCTTTCTCTTATAGGTTCAGAAATCTCAGAAGGGAACTTAGCCGCTTAGCATAGCTTTTTCTATTACAGCTTCCTGTTGATCCTAAGAGTGTGTCATCCCAAGACAGCAATCCAAGCTGGGTGCCATCCATGGCTATTCTTTTGCCTGGAAAAAAAATTTAAGGTTTTAATGAAATGCGTGACTATGATGTCCATTAAATATTTTATGTAGCTATGATGATGAGCTATTAATTACAAAAGTTACTATATATGCCTATATAGACAAGCAGATACTCTGAAGGCCAACACTAAGTAAACAAGAGATACCCAAAGACAAGAGAACAATCTTTTACAGAGCAAACCATAAGAGGAAGGGGCCAGGGCAGATAATGTCTAAGCTCTTAGTCCCAGAGATCCATGTCTTTTGATCAGGCCCCATCTTCTACCTCCCAATAGTTGCTACAGATTTTGAAACTTGTATCGAAGGATCCAGCCATTCATTGCATGTAATGTCTTTATAGATTCATAGACTCACCCACATGTGTGCTTTCTCGGTCTCTTAGGTGTTTCTTAATTCAATCAAGCTGACAGTCAAGCTGAGGCATCACAAGCCCAGGTCCTTATTTTGCGCTTGGGCCTTTCTCTTCCAGATGCCATGGTGTATCTCTCATGACTGTCTTCCTCTCACACTGATTCATATTTTTAAATGTTTCATATAGTTTTCCTCAAACCGGGTGGACATGGTAATTTTGAATAAAGCTTTCATTATGTTTTATGTACCTTTGCTTTCCATGCCCTTCAACTAAAACCAGAGCAGATTCTAAAATTCCCTGATAGTTTTTGGATATCACATTACTCCCACTAGTCTTTTCCAATTTAACGTTCCTTTTGCCCTTAATTTGACCCACCCGACCCACTCTGTAGCTTTAGCTGGGGAGCCATGCAATGAAAAAGAGGTGAGTTGATGGCTTTCTGATATTACTTCTGATGTCCCTTGACTTTTGGGACTTCCATACACAGAGGAACAAAGAGGCATCTGCAGATTCCCAGTCGGAGCTGGGATTTGCCACCAAGAATCCAGTGTCAAGAATGCTGTGGTTACCAGTTATGAGCTCCTGGGTGGGGTAAGGCTGTGAGGGAGCAGAGATCTGTTTTTAGACCCTTCTTTACCTATACATATGTGGCTATACATAATTACATCTCATGACTTTATTTAAAACCTGAGAAAATGATAACACTGCAGTATAAAAAAATCTAGGCTACAGACTGCTGCCCAGTCCTTTACTGGTCCTTCTCAATGTGAAAGCCTTGGCTTCTTCCTCTTCACATAATCCCAGGGTGAATGACAAGTCTTTCTACTAAGTGGCAGGCTCTCATGCTTGCATGCACTGGATCTCTATAAAGGACGCTCTGTGGGCCTCTCTCCACACTAAATTCTCCAAGGATAAGGGTCATAGCAGAACCACTCCAGTCGCTAGGATATGGATGACTCAGTGGCTTTCAAGCAACATACCTGCGAGCATATAGAAAGTGCCCGGTAGGAGGAGTGTTTTGGGCAGCAAGGCCATCAGTCTATTTCCTAAAGAGCTCTGGGGAGTTAATCTGCAGCAGATTCCCAAGTCTGAGACAGGAGATCCACCTCCTCACATCCAGTACAAGATAAGGTCTTTGTCTGCGTCTCCAAGGCAACAAGGATATGCACCATTCCACCTGGTGATTCAGGTGGTTCTTCATCCACAGCCATCCATCCCAGCTCAGCAAGCCCCAGATGCTGCCACTGAAGCAGATTCCTCAGTTTCCCAAGAATGTGTAGACACACCTCTCACTGCCCTTTGCGTTTGTTTAACCCTGTCCTGTGGACCCTGAACAATCTCAACATTTCTCAGTTGCTTGTGTCAGTCTAAGATATTCCGGCTGACTGCCTCCTCTCAGATGCTGTGACATTTGGCTGGACAAAGCAACAGATGGCACATAGACCCATTCAGACTTCTAAATGAGTCAAAAAGTATGCTAGTTATAATAAAATAACAATAAAAAATTCAGCAATGTGAGAGTATCTACATGTTGAAGTGAGCCAATCCAAACCGTTATTTGAAATACCCTTTGTGGCTTTTTATGATCCATGACAAAAAGCTATTTTTATTGCTTCAAGTTTTTCTTGTTTTACTCTGTACACTGGAATTGGTCACTCATCTAATTCACTAGATTTGGCAGCTGATAATTTTTTTATTTATTTTTCAGTAATTAGGTTTGCCCTCCATTATCCTCAGTGCTGTCACTGGTGGGGTTTAAAAATTATGTGCCACATTCTAAAGTCGATTTAAAAAAAATGTTGGAAAATAAAACAAAAGAGGAAGAAGGAGAAATGGAAAGAATGGAATTTGGCATGTTCACCCATGGCTTAAATTATTTTTGAGCCAAGGTCCTACTGTGCAGCCCTGGATGTCCTCAAATTCACATGTCAACCAAACTGGCCTGGAACTCAGAGATCTGACTGCCTCTGCCTCCTGTGTGCTGGGATTAATGGTATGCATCACCATTCCTGCCTATCAGCTGTTACCATAGCAACCCAGGGGTGTCCAGGTTGCAGAGACTTGCAGCAAACAACACTTCTTGGCTGCACCTTCCTTCACTTCTCCAGGCTCTGAGAACCTAAAGTGAACTCTGATCCACAGGAAGTCACTGCACCGGTTCCCTGGAGAAAGCTCCTGAATCTGCTCCCTGCTGAAAGCGGAGCTACAAGAGGCTCCATTAAACCATCACAGAATGTACAGCATATCTGTATAACATGAGTACACAATCTTCCGGGTTCCTGGGTCATCACCAGGGCAAACCACATAGTTGAGCTTACGAGGTCCAGATAAGTGTACTGTGCTTACAGGGAGGCACTGGAGGTCATATGGCAAAGTGGGGAGTGAGCAATCATTTTCAGAAGAGAAGGCCTGGGGTTGGAACTATTAATCACATCCACTACCCAGTGTGGGCACAGTGGAATGTCTGCCTATGAGCAAAACGTGACCATCATCTATTGCTGAGGTACATAAGTAGGGTCAGTTGCCTCTCTTATAGAAACCCCTCCTATATTTAAAAGTTCTAAAAATATAAATAATTTCTAAAAACAAGGATTAACTATTGTCTGTGCATTCTCTTTGTGAGCAGTTTTATATTTAAGTTGTTACAAATTATTGGTAAATAGATAGTGCCTGATCAATTGATTGGAAAGCACATATTTGTCTTAATTCATACTGACATGCAACATTAACATGATGAATATTTGTGAAAGAGCAGATCTGTGTGTTGACAATGGACCAGTCAAAGGATTCTGTCAACAGTCTGTCACAATCCTCAGTGTGCGGTGCCAATTAAGTCTCTCAGTTAGTTAGATGGAAAATGAAATTAACCATACTGCTAAAATATTAGTATTAACAATATCTTATCAAGTGTTGGATTTCAGACTCTCTCTCCCAAGGATCTAAGTGTCCTTGAAGAATTCACATTCTAGAATTCTGTAGTGTTTTCTAGCACTTGTTTCCTGGTCAACACCTCAGATCATGTCAAACAGCAACAAATGCGGGGGAAGGGGGGTGGAGCAAGCAGGAGACCCAGAGTGGCCTGCAGTTGCTCATTGTGACGGAATTCCCTTTCTGTTAATAGATGCTGAGACTCTCTTCGTGAGCAGGGAGTTCACAGTGGTAAAAAGCTGAGCTAGACCCTATGTTGAAGGGTATGCTGTGGCAAACTAAAATTAAGAGCAGGAAGACCGAAGAGAATTTTGAGGCAGAGGGGACTGGGTGGTATGATTTCTCTGAACTGTCCTGCTGGTAGACTGACAAAATGAGAACTCTCTCTACTTACCCTGTGGCTCCAGAAGGTTGCTTGCAAGGGGCCCAGATGCAGCTAGGTCCATGAAGAAAATTCAGAACTGCCCTAATATCCAGGAGAAGCCCCCATTTCATCCTTGCTAGGTTCGTGGCTATTCTGAGCATCTCTGTGTCCAGGGGAAGCCACTTAATTTAAGGACATACCTTCCTGACAGATGCCTTGTTACCTAACTTGTCTTTCCTTTGCTCTTGTTTCCTGTCTCTGATATTGAGCAGTCAAAAATCCTTCCTAGCTGCCTGTGTTTCATATGTGCATGTTGGTTTTAATGTTGCCTGGGACATGCTGTTATAAGCTCATCAAAGTAGCTGGACAAGCTGATAAGGAATGGAGCTCCAGCCGGATCTTGCAGGCCACAGGAAGAACAGTCTCTGGAATTCTGAGATTCAACTCAGGGTCTCTACGTGATCACATTCTCTGCATCTTTAAAAGTCTACTCTTTAAACGAGTCTGATAGTTCTCGGTTCTTTGACCTTCGGTTTTCTATTTTTAAACATTTTATTTGGCAGTCTCTATCAAAAATGGATTACTGTAATGCTCAAGGGACAGTTGCCAACTAATTTCTAGTTTCTCATCAACAGAAGCAATGAGTGAAAACCACAGCATGAGGACTGGTGCCCGTCCTCGGATGGAAGGTCACTGACACACAACAGATATGCCCCACTCAAAAACTGTGCACTCCAACTATCTCTGCAGTTGTTGAAAATTAAGGGTCTTGTTAATTTCTACAACTAGTAAAAGTGTCTGTATAATTGGCCCCTTGTGGTCATCGCTAACACTGCGTGAATTTATTTCTGCTATGTGTAAAAACAAACTCCTTACACACAGAGCTTGATCCTTTCCTTGCCAGGAAAGCGTGTGTTCTTCGCAGGATTTGGGGTTTAAGCCAGATACATACTCCAAGAATAATCACCACAGAAGCCTCTGAGAGTTCTTAGCTTTGATGTGTTTTACATGGAGGTCACATATGATCTAGGCAAATCTCTTTTGCTTTACTCTGTTGTAGACAAGGAAACAAACTGATATTTTCCTTCTTGAACTGGAAGGCCATAAATATAAGGCTTAAAAGAAAAATAAATTTATTTCTGATAGAATAAGAAACAAAAATATTAAAAGAGCAATTAATGATCCAGTTCTGGCAGTTCTTATGACAGCAAGCCTAAAACAGACCTTTTCTTTGGTTTATTTTAGTAAAAACCTGCGGGCTTCATTTGTGCAGAATAATATCTTTTGATCATATATACACAGGAGTCCAGTGGCTGTGGATTTGTGCTTATAAACTAGAACAGGGTAAAATATTTCAGAGCACAATTGACTCAAGGTGTAAGGAGAAGCTGACAAATGCTGATGTGGGAAATGGAAACCCCTTAATTCACTGAACACAAATAAACCATGAAATGAGGCACCACCCATCACTGGAGCAGCACAAGAATCAGAAAGGCATAGTTCTACATAAAACACCTTGCACGTTTTCTGGGAATCTTCAAATGATACTGTGGTCCATTGATGACCTGTCAGGCACTTGGACATGGTCATTGTGGTTTGAGTATCAATGCCTTTTCATTGTTTGCCCTTCCCTTGAGAGTGGTCGGGTTGTCTGCACAGCTGTCATTCCTGTCATGGATCCTCAGCTCCTTTGAGGGCTTTTCTGTGTATGCATTTTCATGCTTTCCAGGAGTAAATGAGAACTGCTAGTTCACACAAAGTTGTATTTCCTTTAGGACAGTGATGGAGGTGGTTAAGATGAAGTGGCTCTGCCGAGGCTTAGGAAAGAAGGCACTCACTTTTCTTTTCTTTTCTTTTCTTTTTTTTTTTTTGGTTTTTCGAGACAGGGTTTCTCTGTGTAGCCCTGGCTGTCCTGGAACTCACTCTGTAGACCAGGCTGGCCTCGAACTCAGTAATCTGCCTGCCTCTGCCTCCCAAGTGCTGGGATTAAAGAGGCGTGTGCTACCACTGCCTGGTGAAGGCACTCACTTTTAAGACCACATACTCAGTCAACTAACCTTTAAATGTACAAGAACAGAGAGCTTAGCAGATGACAGCATGCATAGCTAGAGCTTCTGCAGTGTACTATACATTGGGCAAGGACACAAAACCAAAGATGGAGAATGATACCCACCATGATGGTTTACGTCAGCTGTCACCATGTTGGCAGGATCTAGGCTCACTTTGAAGACAAGTTTCTGGCCTGGCTGTGTCTTTTAGGGGTTCACAGATTGTGTTTATTGAACTTGAAGGACCACCTCTAAATGTAGACAGCATCATTCTATGGGCCATGGGCACTAAATTGAATAAGATAGAGAAAATGAGCTAAGCACCAGCATTCGTGGCTTTTGCTTCTTGACAGTCAGTGTGATGGGAGGAACTGCCTTATGTTCCTGCTGTGATGGATGGTGCCCTCAAACTGCAAGTCTAAGTAAGCAAAGCCTTCTTTCTTCATGATGCATACATCTATTGGTTGGTTGGTTCTGTTGTTTTGATTTTGTGGGGTCTTTGTTTGTTTGTTTGGTGGGTTGGTTGGTTGCTAAGTTGGTTGGTTGGTTGCTAAGTTGGTTGGTTGATTGGTTGGTTCTGTTGTTTTGGTTTTGTGGGGTTTTTGTTTGTATGGTGGGTTGGTTGGTTAGTTGGTTGGTTGCTAAGTTGGTTGGTTGGTTGGTTGGTTCTGTTGTTTTGGTTTTGTAGGGGTTTTGTTTATTTGTTTCTTTGTTTGTTTAGTTGGTTGGTTGGTTGCTAAGTTGGTTGGTTGGTGGTAAGTTGGTTGGTTGGTTGGTTGGTTCTGCTGTTTGGTTTTGTGAGGGTTTATTTTGTTAGGTTGGTTGATTGGTTTGGTTTAGGGGATTTTGTTGTTGTTATTGTTGCTATTATGCCAAGCATCATTTTTTCCAGTATTCTTCTCCCATAGTTTCTTTTTTTTGTTTGTTTGTTTTTGTTTTTGTTTTTTTTTTGTTTTTTTGTTTTTGTTTTTGTTTTTTCGAGACAGGGTTTCTCTGTGTAGCCCTGGCTGTCCTGGAACTCACTCTGTAGACCAGGCTGGCCTCGAACTCAGAAATCCGCCTGCCTCTGCCTCCCGAGTGCTGGGATTAAAGGCATGCGCCACCACTGCCCGGCCTCCCATAGTTTTTTTTTCTAGCTTCTTCAATACCCCTTTCAAATGGGGAGAAAATTAAAAACTAATTAAGATTACAAGAATCAATCTGAGAGTGGTTAAGTTTCAAAGGGATTGTTCCTTTTTATTCCGCTCTTGTGTTTTAAGGCATAATAGAATATAAGATCTTAGCATGTTGTGATTGCTTTCAAGGCAACATAAATTTCCAAGTGGCAGACAGAATAATCAAATTCCTGTCACTAGTCCCTCTCCTTATGAGTACCCTCACTGCCTTTCATGAGCAGACAGCCAGGCACACAGAACCTGACATGTGGAAGCTGCAAAATGCAGATGGGCTCCATGTTCCAAGGTGATAGCTACCTGATTACATCAGCACTCTTCATTCTATACAACTGTGCACAGTGAGGATCATTATTTTACACATAAAGAAAGAAAATCCAGGGGCAGGAGTGGTGCTCAGAAATTATGAGCACTTGGAGCTCTTGCAAAGAAGAGGGGTTCAGTTCCCAGCATTCAGCTTGGAAGACTTACAATCACCTATAACTCCAGGTCCAGGGGTCTGATACCCTTTTCTGGTCTTCAAGGGCACCTGTAAATATATGGATACACATACATTCACACACACACACACACACACACACACACACCTTTAAAAAATTAAAACACACACACACACAGACACACACAGACACACAAAGAATGTTCCAGCTTAAGTGGCATATACAGTGTAGAGCTAAGAGTAAAATCCAGAAATGTCTGGAAACGGAATAGTTTCTTACATTTACAGTGTCTTCCTTCAGATTATTGTGGGCCATGCTCAGGGTGGGGTGGGATCAGTACATAGTCATGGATCAGTACATAGTGATGGATCGGGGTAGATAATTTGACAAAAAGTTGGGCTTCATAGTTAAGTTACAATATAGAGTCGTGCCCTGTTTAAAAGAAAAACTGATTCTAAATCCTGGCCCATATTTTATTCTGAGATGTCCTGGCTTAAGTGTTTGTTATAGAATTAGGGAGAGTGAAAGAAGAGAAGGCACATCAAGAATTGCAATGAGAAAGGGCAGCATTTTTATTGATTCTTCTCTCTTGGAGGCTCATTAGCTATCAGATGAACTCTGATTATTGCCAACAAATACACAGCACTCTCCTTGTTTTAAACTGCTAAACTGCCTCAAGCCACCACAGACAGACTCATCTGAAGTGAACTTATGGTTCCTGCTGGAGGTGCTTTAAAAAACAAAATCTCCTTTAGATACTTTAGATACAAGACTTCTTACGCTTTCCCCCAGGCTGCTTCGGGATGCACAAGGTGAAGTCTACTTTAAAAGCTGGTATCAGGAGCTGTTGGCTGCTCTGCAGTTGTGTGCAGGAGAAGCCCTGAATGAAGAGCTCTCCAAGGAGCAGAAACTTGTCAAACTGATGGGTGAGATTGGAGAAAAAGTGAAGTCGGCCAGTGACCCTCAGAGAAAGGTTGGTGAAAGAAATCAATCTTTAGCATAATGTGAAGTGTCTGCCTGTTGAGTCAACACTTTCAGATTTATATCTTAGAAAACAGACTCCTGAAATACACTTAGTTTTAAAAAAAAAGTTTAAATTAAGTACTTGCTCCATTTACTTTTCTTAAAGTTAATGATATTCTCAATCACAGGGACACAAATGACTTTGGTAAGTACCCATGTTTGACATGGGCCTGCCATAGTAAGAAGACACACACTTGAAAGGACTTTAAGCAAGAAAAAAAATCCTGATGAAATAATGTTTCTTTAAATTGTATTTGACTTTTAATTGTGTAAATGTGAAAATGTCCATGTGTGAGTGTGCACATGTGTGGGTGGGTGCTCCCAGAGGCCAGAAGACAGCAGTAGATCCCTGATGCTTCAGTTACAGTGAATTGCCTGACTTTGGCTTTGGGAGCAGAACTCAACTCTTCTGGTCAGCAAACACTCTCAGTATTTAAGAACTAGTGCAAGATCTCTACAGACCCAAGGTTACAAGTTTACCCCAGCACCACAATCAGGCTTATGGGAGAAGATCACGATTTAGCTCTATATTATTCTAAAAAGCATGTTTAATAACAAATAGAACTAATTAAACAATTATCTACAGTAGTAGGGGTAGTCATATTTTTATTGAGATTCACGAATAATAACTAAAATACTCTGTCTCTTTCTCACTACCATGACGGCATCTAGCTCTTCTTGTTCTTGGTGTAGATGAAGCACATTGGATCTTTTAATTATCTGCATCATTAGATTTCCTCATTGGTAGGGGCCATTAAGAAAGTTGTTTTAAGTTTGATGCTGCATGCTCGGGAGGGCAGTGGACAACCACCCTCTGCATGAAGAATGTTATTCAACATTGATTACTTACCACTGACAAGGAGGTAAGGTGATAAATATGACCAAAACATAATCTTGTCTTCAAGAAAATTCGGAGCTCACTGTTTAAAATCAACAAGAATGTTTAAGACTTTATAAAAATAGCAACTCACAAAGTGCCCTAAGTTTGTTTCCCAAACTAGGAGTTCCACTGGCAGTCACTACTGCCTTTGATAAGAATGTCTGCAACTATACTATTTCATCCATGTGGGAAGCAGCAGACTAAAATGGACAAATACGGAATGTATTCTTTAATGGTAAATAGATAAATACCTCTAGGATACTTCAGACATGTGACAGTTAGCACCTTTTAAGCCCTTTGATTTCTCTAAATTACTTTAAGGCCTTTAATTGTTTTCTAATGTTAGACCCAAAAAAAAAATGATATCTAGATAAATGCATTGGCAGAATGTTCCAGAAATTTTGATTTAGTTTTTTGTTTGTTTGTTTCTCACATCTCTTGCTTAAGAATCCCTCCAGGTTCAGGTGCACAGCATAGCTAAATAATCCCAGCACCTTTTTGATAATGGACATTAAGTACCAGAGTGACATGGGTTATTACTAAATCTTTCACCTCAACTAGCAGTCTTGGAAAAAAACAAACACCTTTTCTATGGAAATAAGAGGAGGGTACACAAGAGGCAGAAGGGGCAGTGGATCTCTGTTTCTACAAACTTTTCCATTGTATTATATCCCAGTATTTTTTATTGTTTGAGAATGCCATCCATACAGCGCATTTTGATACCATCCTGTTCTGCCTCTTGTTTTACGAATCACTGAGTCCACTCAGAACATCCACATACGAATGGGTGTGAGGCCATCCACGGGGCACAGGCAACCTACCATCCAGGGTTATATCTCAGAGGACACTGACTCTGTCTCTCCCTATAGCCATCAGTTAGGAACAGCTCTTCAGCTGGGGGTAGGGCTTTGTGAGCCTCTCACCCGTCTGTGTTCAGGTTTTGACTGGCTTGGTCCTAGGCAGGTCTTATTCATCCAGCCACAACCACTGTTAGTGTGTGTGTGTGTGTGTGTGTGTGTGTGTGTGTGTGTGTGTGTGTGTAACAGTCCTTCGTGTTTACAAAACACATTTTTACATCAATCAACAGCTGTCTCCAACTCTTGTAAATGTTCTGCCCTCTCTTCCATCATGGTCCCTGAAGAGTGCTCTTGTTGATTTGGTTTTCTTAGGGTTGTGTATATGTCTCAGGGGATGCACATACACGTGGTCTGGGCAGGGAAATGGGTGTACAACATTCAGGAGTTGGTTCACACCTACTGTGGGCTCTGGGGATCTTACTTGGGTTACCAGGCTTGCTTGAAAGGCACTTTTACCTCCTGAGCCATCTCCCATCCTGATAGCTCTTTTTAAAAAAAAAACATTATTTTAGTTTCTGTTTAAATAAAAAGCACTGAATTAAATTTAACTGCAGAAAATCATAAAGAGGTTTTGTTTAATGGGAGTATTATCAGACACCGTGATCCATCAAAACTTCTCCTTAGCTTCCCTAAAATGCAAGAGAAATTAGAAAATGGAAACTCATAGAGGAAATTTGTTTTACTTACAGTTCAGCCAATCCAGGGTGAGGGTGACTGCTAATTTTTCTCATTTTCTTGTAGCAATGTTGCACCTTCATATAAAAGGTCCAACAAAAAACAAAGATTATGTCTGAGCTAATTACCTATGAGATACATGGTCAGACCCATTGGCTAGCTCTTCCTTTGTGTGAAAATGTGCAATTCCTGGGGAAATTCGAATTCTGTGGGGTCTGTTGATTTAGGGTCCCTCTTTCTGAATCATAGATTCCTCTTCATATTTATCAGGCAAATCCACAAATAAAAAATACAAGGAGAAATGAAACAAAACCAGAGTGGAATTTTTCCTCCTTCTTCCAGATCCTGGAAGAAGTAGATTTTGTCATTTGACATGAACCAAGTGTAAGAGCTAAGAAACTCTGGGAATTAAACACTATTAGCCAGATTAAATTTCATTTTTGTCAAACCTGGGGTGAAAAGGACTTAGAAGTGTATGTACTCAGTGGTATTGAATGAACTGTTTGTTCATATAAAGTATTGCTCCTGACAACACCGTGTCATTGACGGTTTTGGTCACTGCTTCACTAAGATGTGTAAATATCTTTTGTATAATTCACTGACTATTACTTATAAAACTTGATAGCTGTAAATGAAGATTTGGGGAAATTATTTGAAAAAGATCAAGTTAATAATTGCTGAATACAGGATTTGAAATCAGTGGACCACAGTCAACTCCAACCTGCCCTGTTTTTTTGACAGCAGCGCAAGGCTTTGTTTGACGTTTGCTTCTGGTTGAACCTGAGGTCATTGAGAAAGGACATGACCTCTTTGGCTGGGAGTTTTCACCTCCACTCATTGTTGTCTATGGCCTGCTCCTTCATGTACCACCTGCCTGATCCAGTGTCAACCACAGCGCCACCCTGACCTAAAGAGCTTATTTAATCGATACAAGGAAGGGGTAACTCAAAAGGAGTTCAGTTCTTTCCAATTTCTTAAACATTTTTTTTCTGGTTTTTTTTCTTACAGGATGTGCTAAAGAAAGAAATTGGCAGTCTAGAAGAATTCTTTAAAGATATAAAGACTTGCCATCTTCCTCTGAACCCGGCACTGTGTGTAAAAGGAATTGATCGGGATGTAAGCCAATTTAATTAATAGATAAATAGGCTGTTTACTTTTTTGTTCTTTAGTTCATCAAATATTTTACATAATAATTAAAAAGTGAATATTGCAACTACTTTACAGAAAATAATTTAATCCCATTCACACAGAAGAGTTGAGAGAACACTAATCCTATAGTGTAATTTGTTGGTTTGGAAATCAACACAGTTTGTTGAAATGTAAAAGAGAACACAGATATTTCTCGCAATGAAGGGATTTGTTTTACTCTTTTGGGTGCTTGAATTGGGAACTCCATGCCTGAAACTTTTCCATGTCCCCTGAGTTAATAAGGGAAGAACCAGCTGGCAGAGCGGGTTACAATTTCATGCCTATTTATACTCCATGTATAGCAAGTCTGTTACATTAATATATTTAGCTATCCATCTCCATTTTGATTCAATTTACTATGCATCAGCATCTTCATATCAATATACTATATTATATATTTTATGATTTTAACCATGTCTGTAAAGCCTTTCCTAGTATCTCCAGACTCAGGACTTCCTTAACCTTCTATTCCTGATCCTCTGTCACATGGTACCTTCTCAATCACCTTTCTCTGACTTAGAATCTCTCTTTCTCCTTTGTTCCAACTAAACTTTATTATCCACTTTCTCAGAAATGCTAAAGTAGAAAGACACTTATAGGAAAAATGATTGATGAGTGAGATTTAAAAGTGAAGAGGTTAAGCTATCATGCGTTAGCAGTAAATGATACTGAAGTCAAGTCATAGGACAACAAACCCAATGGTTAGAGAAAATCAGTCTGGTACCCGTATAAATGGAAAAGGATTGCTAAAGACTTGGACACCATAATCTCTATGACTTTGCTACTGTCAAGGCCCCGTACAAACTTTTCTGACATGCTTCACAAACATATTGGGTGGAGGGGGAATAACAAGACACTAAGTCCTGCCAGTTGACATGTATCTATGTGGGCTAAAATTTGAAACATTACTAATGCTTTAAAAATTGTGTGAGCTTTCAAGCGTTGGGTGCGTTTATTGATCAATATATAGCTAGAAGTTATGCATGTTAGGGGTGTTTAAGGTAGAAAGAAAAACAGAAATGACTATAGTTCTTGGGTATTGCTTCTGAGAGAGAGAGAGAGAGAGAGAGAGAGAGAGAGAGAGAGAGAGAGAGAAATTCACACCTCATTTATACACCAAAACATGCCCACTGGTGAGGGACTTTATAAATGTAATGAATTTGAGATCATTTGTTATAGTGCCATTCTCACTGTTGTCAGAGAACCTAGTCTGATGAAAAGTCTTACAAGCGACCCAAGCAAGCTGTCTGGTGTACGTAGGCCACTGAGTCCGATGATTTCAATAAATGCGGGAAAGTCTCCAGTCTGTGTTCTATCAGTAGGAGAAAAACTCAGGCCTTACACAATTTATTTTATAAAGCATTGCTCTCAAAGGCAGAAAGCAAGGGTCTTACACTGGAGTTGTGCTCTGCTTACCAACAAAGAAAGAGAGAGAGAGAGAAAGAAAGAAGGAAGGAAGGAGGGAGGGAGGGAGGAAGGAAGGAAGGAGGGAGGAGGAAGGAGGGAGGGAGGGAGGGAGGGAGGGAGGGAGGAAAGGAAAGGAAAGGAAAGGAAAAAGGAAAAAGGGAAAAGGAAAAAGGAAAAAGGAAAAAGGAAAGGAAAGGAAAGGAAAAAGGAAAGGAAAGGAAAGGAAAGGAAAGGAAAGGAAAGGAAAGGAAAGGAAAGGAAAGGAAAGGAAAGGAAAGGAAAGGAAAGGAAAGAAAAGAATCTCAACCACACCCCCTTAGGGAACTGTTAATTGTACAATTCCTTATTTCTCTTTGAGTTGCTGAGGTATGACCAGGTGAGGAAACTGAGTTACTTAGTGCTTCTATCTCTTTGGATGGAAAAGCAAGCATTGGACATTTTATTTATTTACAGGTTTCTGTTTTTGTTTTCCTTCTATTTTTATATCTGTGTCAATCATCTCTGCTTCTCAAGATCAGAGGTCAGTCCATTTCTTCTTTCACTTTCTATCTTCCCTCGGCCTTTGTAGTTTTTCCATTTTACCAAACAAAATCATCTACAAAACTTCGATTCAGTCTTCCCTGCCTCCTGGATCTGACCTTTGTAATGCACAGATTTTAGTTTGATTTTTAAGTTGTCTTTGCCTTTCCTACCCAGAAAACCTATCCTCTGCCTATTTTCAAATGTTTGCCTCTCATAATCTTCAAGATCTAGTTCACCTCCAAATGACTTTATTCTTCAGATGCTTCTTCATTCAACTGTAATACATTTCCTTGTGAGTTTTCATCGATTCATAGGTGTGCACCTCACTCCACTTTTCACTGACATGTTAACTAGGTACAGTGCTCCTTTCTGGTAGCATCTGGATAACAGTTTGCACATAGTAGTTGTTAATAATAGGATATTTTGACATGACTTTCAATAAATATACTGTATATGAAAATAAGAGATACAACTATGAGGGCAGAAAAGATCCTCTGAGAATAAGAATAGTATCTAAGCCATTTCTCAGCCACCTTTTGATTGTTTTTTTCTGTTCTCTTCACTGGGCACCCTTCAAAACAAGTCCCACAAACTGGAATTAAAAATATGAAAACCACTGATCTAGACTTATTTCTGCCTAACGTAGGCATTCTTAATTCTAGAGCACGATAAGATCATAAGATTCCCTAATTAATTCTACAGCATGATGATATCACATTATTTACTAGTTAATTCTATAGCAGGAGAAGATCATATCCTTCACTAGAGGTTCATATGGTTCTCACAGCAGAAACTCGTGCGTCTCATGCAGCCCCGCCTTTAAAACTATAAAACTCAAATTTATTCAGCAAGCTAGAGTTTGTGTTTGGTTAGAGATTAGATTAGATTTACGTTGACAACTAAGTTAAGAAATAGATCTGTGTATTCAAACTGATCCTTCAGTATATACTGATGTCATATTTTACTGACTCGATAGATGGAACATACTAAATCCCTTTCTTTCATTTAGTATTGATTTAACTCTTCATTACTCTAAGCACAGGGTGCCTTTCAACTCTCAAAGAAACTGGGAAATTGGGCACCCGGGAAAGTTGAGTGGAAGTAGTCAGCCTTGGAAAACTTAACACATAATGGGAAATGAGACGAAAGAAACGGGAGGAGGAAAGTATGCTGAGTTATTATCTACAAAGAAAACATTCGTTAACCAAGAAATGTATTAATTCTCCAGACCTCATCTCATAGTCTTAGCTCATGATGTCTTCTACCAAAACGCACAAGATAAGGTTTCTTATTCTCTGCTTTTCGGTATAGTAAAGACACATGAAGGAATAGTTTTTAAATCGTATTGATAGTAAAATACATATTAGAATTCTGGTCTCTCTTAACTGTGGATCCATATTTCTTTTAAATGTGTTCCAGGGCAAAACAAAACAAGTAACAATAACAAAATGCCCTGAAAGAAAATAATTTTGAAATAGCAAGAAGTTAAACTCTTATCTATTAGCCAACTATTATAAACACATCTTAGTTTATTTTAAGCGACTTTTTAAGCATATCTATTGCTTGACATATTAGATGCTTTTCTGTTCCTGTGCTAAAACACTACACACTGATCAAGAGAGAAAGGGTTTGTTCTGGCTTACAGTTCCAAAGGGATAGCATTCATCCTGGCAGGGAAAGGGTGATAAGAGGCAGCTGAAGCCAAAAGCTGCCTGAGAACACTTCTATCCACACACAGGAAGCAGAAAGAGAAAGCCAGAAGTGAGGCCCACAGCTGTTCCCTCAGCAAGGCTCCACCTCCTGATGGTTCCACAACCTCCCGGAACAGCCTCAGCAACTGTGCATCAAGTGTGCAAACACATGAGTCTATGGAGGCTAGTTCTTACTCAAAACACCACACTTACACTGCACAAAGGATGCTCACAGTGATAAAGACATGGTATGTGACTTCATGCTTCTCAGAAGGCTCTGCAACGTAAGGCTTGAGAATTGGTTCTAGAGTTTTCCATCTAGATGTGGTGGAAACGTTGTGTTGGGAGGTTTTCAACCTACCATACAGCTGGCTTCTCAAATTTAAAGGACAGTGTTTACCCAACCCAACCCATCCTTATTTGAGGAGGATGTGTTCTACAATCCCCTGAAGGATACACGGATTCAAGTCTATAATACTGTGTTTTCCCCACGTACAGTCTGCTCTATGTGAACATACTACATAAAGGCTGTGCACATACTACTAAGGTAATGAGATGGTGCACGACTGACATCACCGGGGGGCTCAGAAGCATGTGCAATTGGAAGCTGGAGAATTAGTTCTGGAGTCTTCCATTTGATAGTTTAGATTATGGCTGACTGTGGGTACCTGAAACTGCAGAGAGCAAGATGTGACAAAAGGTGCATAGTGACAGTGTTTGTTCACTTTTGACAGATGCGATTCTTTGTCGAAGCATACAAATTATACCTTTTTGTTTGTTTGTTTACTAGTCTAGCGAATTCTGCACGGGGCAATGACCTTTTCAGAAAGGTGCCTCTCACTAACTTTACTCATTATTTTTCTCTTCTCCTATAGGCGTGTTCATATTTCACGTCTAATGCTTTGCCGCTGAAGATTGCTTTCATCAATGCTAATCCAATGGGCAAAAATATCAGTGTTATTTTTAAGGTACAGTAACTCTCCCAAATCCCAAAATTGATTCCGGAAGCAGAACTATTGATTTATTGCTCACAAAAAGAAATGATCGCAGTTATTTCCCCCTTGGCAAAAACACAGAGGTTTCCCAATTATTTCAGAGTCTCTCTGTCTTTACAGAATTATGGTGCATGCCAAGCTGATTGGCAATAAATCAAATGTCACTGGCTAAACGCCAGGTATCCTTCAGTTCAAATCGTAGACTAAGTTTGAATAAATGAAGGCAGAGGATCACCTTTCACTTTTGAATAGCGGAGAAAGTAAAATGTGTGATAATCTTCCAGAAGCAGCATTTTCTTTTGGCCTAGGTTTAAAAAATAATAATAATAATAAAGGTGCACATTACCTGGAACCTGAACAGTATAAACTACTTTAAGGCAGTCATTTTGTCTACACAAACGTGTGTGTTTTTAAGTATTTAAAAATTTTAAATTATTACACACACACACACACACACACACACACACACACACACACACACACACACACACGAGACCTTGTAGGAGTCACCGCTCTTCTTCCACCACGTCAGTCATAGGATTGAACTCATCAAGCTTGGCCTTCACTCGCTGACCCATCTCACGAGCCATGTTTATTCTTGATTTTGTTGTTGTTTATTTATTTTCCTCTTTTCGTATTTTGTTTGTTTTTCTTTGGAAGAGAAGGTTTTATGTAGGCTGTCTTTGAACTCCTGGTCCTCAAGCCTCTACCTCCAGGAAACTAAAATTACAGGCACTTGCCTATTTCCGTAAATTGGATTTATTTTTCTTTTCTCTACAAATAAAAAATAAATAAGGAGCATTTCAGTCTTCATATGAACCCATGGGAAAGGGTGAAAGGCAGTAACAGTGTTGTAGATGGGGCAGAGACGCTAACAGGAAGGGGGGAGGGGATCAGGAGGAGACACAGCTTTACCCAGTTCATAGAGCCAACCATCCCGCAAGGTCCTGGAGCGACCTCCTGCTGTAATGAGGATGACTGTGCTCACACTTTGCATTTGACCCTCAGAACCTTGAGCCTCAATGATACCAAAATGCTCTTTTTCCATGAAGAAAAAAAAAAAAAAGAGAGACACCTTCTCAGGAGTACATTGTCTGTGTAAATTCAAGGACATTTTAAAAGTCAAATCCTTACTTAATGGAGAGCACGGAGAGGCTTTCCCATTCCTTCGCCTCTGATGAAAACCACACCTGTGTAGTTTCTTAATGTGAGAGACGGTTTTCTCTGAAAAACCCCCTTGCAGCCTCCACAGTGAAGGTCAGTGATTCACAGGTGCCACAGGGTTCCTATGCTAATTTACGGCCTAGTGAAGAAGCCACCGGGATTCTAACTGCATCTGGGTGGGCGTAAACTATGGCAGTGCTGGTCATCCGCACTTTCAGCCCTCCCTTGGTTGAGTTGGAACCTGGGTAAACATTCATCCTGCCTCTTCACTAGACTCTGGGTCTAAGAAAACGTAATGAACGAACGAAGAGATCTATCCAGAGCAATTCCTTGTAGCGCCTCTCATCTCCTCCCGTTATATGCTGTCAGAAACACACGGGTTTTTGAGTAATAGTGAAACAAGAAAACCTGCCCTAAGCTGAGCCAGAAATTGGAAGGGAATGGGGTAGTCCATATTTGGCTGCTTTGAATGGCACCTGGGGAGAGTCTGGAACCTGCAATCTTGTTTTTACAGGCTGGGGACGATCTTCGGCAGGACATGCTTGTTCTGCAGATTATTCAAGTGATGGACAACATTTGGCTACAGGAGGGCCTCGATATGCAAATGATCACTTACGGATGTCTATCCACAGGAAGAGCCCAAGGTCAGTACAGATTTGAAAGTAGGGTGATTTACATTTTTTACCTCGCTGGTTCGCTGGTAAGACACTACAAACCGACGGCTTTTATTTTAGGATTCACGGTCAAACATCCAAAGACCCATGTGTATTCCTTTTCAGGTTTCAAAATTACAAACCAGGACGTTAACTGTGACTTTGCAGTTCAGATGTGAACTGGCTCATTCTTTTACTTCTCTCAGGGAGTTAGTTGCACCAATGACTACTCATTCTTTTCTTCATTTCCTAAGATAATATAGATATTGACCCCGCAGTGACGACCACGGTAGCAGGCATCACAGACTAGTGCTCTAACAGACATTGATAGGCCAGGAAGAGACGCATATCCAAACTGCAAAGTGTAATTTTCTCCTGAATGCATGTCACTCACTTTTCACAAGTATAAAGCCAACTGTAACAAAAGTCTATCACCATGCATAATAGAATAACCTGGCCATGCAAATGACTCTCACCATTAACAAACAATTTGCATATGTTTAAAGAAACTCTCAACCTTGTATGGCAGAACAACATTTGTTCATTATTTGTTCATTGATTATTCATTAATTATTTCTTACTTATTATTTGTGGGTGTGCACTTGTGTGTGTGAGTGTGCGTGTGTGTTCACACACACACTCACATATACACGAAAGGAAGCAAGCATACAATGGGACATGTGTGGAGATCAGATGCCATCACTGGGGATGAGTTCTCTCTCTCTACCATGTTAGTCCTGAGAATCAAACTTGGCTGTCCGGCCTGAGTGGCAACAGGATTTACTTCCTGAGCCATTTCACCGGCCAAGAACTGGCATTTAAATTCTAAAAGAATATTGGATAGCTATAAAATCAGTCCAAATGAGCAAACATGCACACTTTGAGCATAATTCAATATTTCTTTTCCTTTGTACAAACCATATATAAATATGGAAGGAAAGACTACATAGGTTTAGCTCCATTGATCAGTTTTATTCTCAGAGAGCATCATCATTTTTATTCTGCAGGTTTGCTAAATTTCACATTAATGCTTACAATTGTATAAAGCCTTGGGATTTCCTACATAGTTACACTATGTTCTCCTTTTAAAATAGTTTAATGGTGAACATTCATCCTTCCTGTTGTAGGGAATCAATAAAGAGCAACTTCTTAAAGCACATCGAGTGTTTTGGTTCCCTCATGCCCTCTCCTTTCTCCTCCGCCTTTCCCCTTCGTGTCAGCCTCCTTCCATCATGAAGCTCTTCCCTTCTCCTTGCATGTCATATGTACATATATGTATATGTACATGTATGCATGCATTCATACACACACACACACTTGGTTTTATATATTTATAGAAAGCTTAGGATCCACAAATGGAAAATATGTACCATTTATCTTACTGACTCTTGCTTTTCTCACATAATATAGTAATCTCTCATTATATCCATTTTCCAGCAAACAGCATAGCTTCATTCTTCTTCGTGAATAAATAAAAATCCATTGTGCATATACCACATTTCCTTTATCTGTTTATGGTTTCCTTTACTTACTCTTACTCTGGAAAAGTCTCCTAAATAACATAGTCATTATGTTTAACTCAAAGAGATCTACTATTTAAACCCACTGTTGCAAAAGAGCCATCACCTGGAAGCACCTCTCTTCCTGTGCCCTAGCCCGTGTGCCTTGAGAGGTCATGTGTTAAATGCAGACAGAATTCCCTACACCCCTGGATGACTGAGAAGGATCCACTGTAGATCAGAGACAAGCTACTTTTGTTCCAATAGTAGGGGGCCCTTGTTCCAAGACAAGTGGCCCCCAAACATTTTCCAACTTTTTAAGAATAGCCTTTGATTCCTAACACATTGGAATTGTCCTTTCTTTTATACCACCTTTCCTGGTCTCACAGAAGGAACCTAATTCTTCCACATCCTAATCTGCCTGAAAAGTTAGAGTGAAACCAGCCTCGCCAGGCTGTGCTTCCAATCTCTCATAGATGACCTGTGCTTTAGAAAATGCATAAACACTGGGCCCCAGTGGAATGCTTCAGTGCCATCTACCCATGTCTGTTTGTTAGCACAGCATGCAACCCAGGTGAAATCGTTCAATGTTAATCAGGAGATTCAGAAGAAACAACTGTAGACTCTCCCAAAGTGGCAAACTGCAGAAGACAAGCTATTTTCCCTCTGTGAACCAACAGCCTTCTGTGATGGCAAGATTTATAGAGAAATTATGCTGACAGAATACGCCTTCAACAAAAATAGAAAATAAAACAAATGTCGTTTTCAGAAGACAAGGTTGCATTTCCATTATATTCCAGGGCTTATTGTATATCTATTGTTCAAAAAGCATTCAGTTTTATTGCTCCCTCTCTGTGGTCACAGGGTTTTTTCTGGTTCCCTTCATCCTCTGAGCATTTAATTGTGCAACCCTTAACTATTGTGAGTATTGCAAACATCACAAAGTCTATATTTCAATTTATTTTAGTGATTTTCTCTATAAAGCAGTGCCTGGAGAGTTATTGGGGGATATCCATCTTGGGAGAGGTTGAAATACTATGTAAACTGCTATCCTGGATAGACTAAAAATCAGAGGTCTTGAAAATATTTACATGTTAACAACCTTAGGAGCACAGTGAAGAGCCTTGATGGATGAATGGCCCTGGAGGCAAAGGTCCTCCTTAAGTTCAATCAATAGGTGCTCCCTTTTAAACAAAATCATTATTACAGCTTCTCTTCAGGGGTGTCTGCCACAGAAAGTGCATGTGGCTCTCCACAGGCCTTCTGTCCACCCTCAGAAATCGAATACTTCATGGTGGTGCTTTTATTAACCTAAAAAGAATTCTATTTATAAAATTTGTGTGTGTGTGTATGCTTGTGTGTGCATCCATGTTTTTGTATATGGGTGCAAAGGCATATGTATGAACATGCCTGTGAAAGCTAAAGGTTGAAAAGGGATAGCTTCTGCATCACTCTTCACTCTATATATTGAAGAATGGTTCTTTTTAAAGGTTCTGGAGATATTTTACATGAAAATGATGAAATATGATGATATCTGCTTCCTTTTTATCTCTTCTAACTCCCCTCATATCCCCCAGTCCTCCTGCTCTGACATGGCCACTGCACTCATGAATTTGAGCAACCTACATAAGACCTTCGCAATATCACACCAGTTAAAACTCAAGCACAGACTGGACATGTGATGCCCAAGCCCCACCCTGTGCTAAAGAACTATTGGCAGTGATATTTTTTTTAAGAATGTGGCCACTGGTAGGATTTCCATGCTCCCACTGATGGCTCTAAACCCATACACGAATGGTAGCACCAGCTGGACCTATTCAGTTCAGAGAAGAAAGGGGAGGAAGAAGAGAAATAAGGGAGTCTCTTCCTGAATCCAGAGCTTTCAGATTTGGGAGTCTGGCTTCCTATCTCACCTTTTCACCCCCTCGTGAAGCCTGGCATTTATAGGTGCACCATCTATGGGCTCCATACATTTACATGATTTGAACTTCACTTCCCAGGTTTTTAAGCACTTTATGAATGAACCATTCCTCGGTACTATAAACAGAGATTTTTATCATTTGACATGTTTATTGAGGGAATTATATTTTATTCACTGAAGGCAAAAACACATTTGCTATTTAAATGTGAACATCCTTCTGTAAAGGTTCATGACCCCTCACCCCACACATGTGACAGTCAGCATGCTTTTCTAGTGACCTTGGAGCTTCCATGAGACCACCTACAGTGGCTCTCTATCATAGTTCTAGAAAAACATTAAGCTGCTTCTGATAGGTCTGATGAAAACCCAGTATATTCAGGTTGGTTAGACTTAGGAGGGATGACCAGAAGCCCTCTGCACAAGGCACCTACAAGGATGGTGTAAGAGGAGAAAAGCAGTCCAAGAAGTGCTGAGAACCATTGTTACACCCACAGTGAGGTGCACAGTCTAAATGTTCCCCATCCTGGGAAGCAAGGTTGGCTCCCTTAATCTTTCTCTGTTATCATCCAGGATTCATAGAGATGGTGCCTGATGCTGTAACACTTGCTAAGATCCATCTGCACTCCGGGCTGATAGGACCACTGAAAGAAAACACCATCAAGAAGTGGTTCAGTCAGCACAATCACTTAAAGGAAGATTATGAAAAGGTTTGTTCTTCTGGAACTAATTTTAAGTAATGTAGTTAAATAAGAATATGCTTTGGTCCATGGGATATTGTGATTTATGGGAAAGTAAATTAAATCCACCTTGAGTTCTAATTCCCTCATTCATCAGCCATGTGAGAATGACATGCTTTAACTGGCATATTCACTAGATGAAAATCTCTACGTGTTGTTTTCCTTCTGGGTGAAGTTGTTGGCTATGAACAAAGAATTCTTCACTCAGATATCCCTCCCAAATAAACCACAATCCAGAGATGAGGCCTTCTGAAACTGCCTCCTTCCAGGAGATCCTTCCTATTTGCACACAATCTTCAAGTTTTGTAAATAAGCCTGTTTGTTAAAATTTTTCCTGTTATGCCCTAATTTTTCCTCTACCATTGTTGAATGGTTTATAGAACATAAGATCGATAGATGATAGAAATTAGTAAGATGGTAATAGATAATTGATAGATTAGATCACTAATAGTGCATACATATGGGGAGATAGGTAGATAGATAGATAGATAGATTGATAGATAGATAGATTGATAGATAGATAGATAGATAGATAGATAGATAGATAGGTAGATAGATAGATAGATAGATAGATAGATAGATAGATAGATAGATAGATAGGTAGGTAGGTAGGTAGATAGATAGATAGATAGATAGATAGATAGATAGATAGATAGATAGATAGATAGATAGATAGATTGATAGGTACTAGAAGTAAAGATCTGTAATAGATGGGTGGATGGATAGAAAGATAATATAAATGTAATAGAAATAGACAGTTGATAATCATTGATGCTTTTTTTCTCTTTACCATGATCATGTTGTGTCATTGTTTTTCAACTGACAGGCCTTGAGGAACTTTTTTTACTCTTGTGCTGGCTGGTGTGTGGTGACATTCATCTTGGGAGTCTGTGACCGACATAATGACAATATCATGCTGACAAAGTCAGGCCACATGTTTCACATTGACTTTGGAAAATTCTTGGGTCATGCACAAACATTTGGCGGTATAAAAAGGTCAGTACACAAACAGTTTTACCATTGTTAAGCAATGCCCTGAATAATATCTAGCATGTAATGGAAAAGGAGCCTCGCAAATAACTCGTGTCAAATCCACCAGGGTAATATAGGTATGATTATAAGTCTAATAAGTGGAAGAAAAGACTTTTTCAGTAAATTATTAACAGAAGAGCGCTTCTTCAAGATGCTAAGAAACTAAATTGGCCTTCCTCCATAGGTTACTAAGTCTATTCTGAGTAATTGTTTCAGTTAATAGTTTTGTTTTCTCGTAAGCTTTGGGAAATTATAAGCACGTTGATGGTCTTGATCCTTCTGGTGTGTTGCCTGTAGGGGCTCACCACCTGTGTATTAACCACAGTACAGTCAGCCGACTCTCCAACCTGACTTTGAACCATTCCTAGATCTTTAGTGAGTGACCATCAATCAAGGCACTATGCAGAGAAGGGTAACAACTGTACAGCCCTGGCTTCCTGCATGGTTGTGGTTGGAGTGCAAAGTGCCTCCCATAGGTTTGTGCATCTGAATCTACAGCTGATGGCTCTCTTTTTTTTTTTTTTTTTTTTTTTTTTTGGTTTTTCGAGACAGGGTTTCTCTGTGTAGCCCTGGCTGTCCTGGAACTCACTCTGTAGACCAGGCTGGCCTCGAACTCAGAAATCCACCTGCCTCTGCCTCCCAAGTGCTGGGATTAAAGGCGTGCGCCACCACTACCTGGCTGAGGGCTCTTATTTAGAACGTTCTGGGACCTTCAGGAGGTAGAGCTGACTAAAAGAAATGGGTCATGGAGGTGGGAGCAATTAGGGTTTTTGCTCCCTCTCCACGGTGTCCTATCTGCTGTCTCCACTTCCTGCCTGTACTACACAACCTTAGATTCTGGTCATCCTGTTTGAGCCTCTGAAATAAACTGTATTCCTTCCTACTGCACGTTAAAATAACCTTCTCCAGGTATTTGGTCAAGGTAATGAGAAAAGTAACTAAAAACAATATTAAACTAATAAACAAAGACACGGCAGAAGAAAATAAGAACTTCTCATAGGAAATACAAAGCAAATATGTGGGGTGGAAATGCACGGTGCAGGCATGCCGCTTTAAAGAGGCTTCTCGGGGAAGACAGAGGTATAGTGTCAATGGGCAGTCCATGCAGATGCAGCGTGGGGGGTGTGGAGTCCAGGGAGACAAAGAAATAGACCGTTCCCCTGACCTGAGCCTGCTGGGAACACAGAATTCTCAACCTTGTGCTGAAGGTGACCGTGCAGTTGCTGTATGTTTTCTGCCTTCTGAGAAAACAAACACAGCTCTGCTACAGAGACCAGGAAGGCTTTCCTGCCCTGTACACAAACAAGTGCTCCCCTTTAATCAATGTAATTGGGAGATTAAAAAAGGATTGACACCAGCAGATTAAATCAAAGCGCATCACAGCCCCAAGATTGCTTAAGGATTCCGGAGACTGCTTCCCTAATCCCAGCAATGGAAATAAGGAGGAATTTCCCAGTTTCCTAAACCAACTGGATTTTCCTTTGAAGTATTGCTTAATCTTTGTTTCTCCATATTCTCTGACAAAGTCATAAATAAAAGTGATTATGAAGCCATACACCCACAGTCACATCTTCAGTCAGTCTTTGGTAACAATGTCTATATAGTTACTCCTTCATCATGTAAGAGAGACTGCCGTAGTAAACTGAAGCTGGAATGTGATGACCCCTTGTTGGTAACTTCCTCTCATAAAGCAGGAGTAATAAAGACGCACTCCATCTGTAACCACAGTTGCTCCTCTACCTCACGTTTCACAAAGTCTCATTACTGTTCTGTCGCCGTTGTATATGGACTTCCACTCTGGCAATGCTAACCTTACACTGAGTCACTCTGTCTTTCCTACATATGTTTATTGATTAGATTTCTTCTTTGACACTTTCAAACATGGATAGAATCCATTGTTTGGTCTCATTGCCAACCGCTTTTAAATCCCTTCACGCCGGTCAGACCTGCCCAGGCCTGACTATAGGCTCTTTTGCATTTATACCTTTTTGCTTTGTTTTGTGACCCAATAGTGTGGCCTCGCTACTGGAACTATTCATTTGAGCCTTGTGACCTCAATATCTGGCACAGCAGTGTAGACAATGACTGTCTTTTCTCTAGAATCCATCAGTTGCCAACAGTTTATTGTGGAGGGTATACAGGTTAGGTTTTGTCATCAACTTGATGCAAACTAAGGTTACCTGAGAAAGAAGAACCTCAGCTGAGCAAACGCCTCCATCAAAATGGCCTATGGCTTTTCTGTGGGACACTTTCTTGATTGCTAATTGGTGGAGAGCCCAGTGTATTGTGGGTGACCCTGAGCAGGTGGTTCTGGGTTTTGTGTGTGTGTGTGTGTGTGTGTGTGTGTGTGTTTGGGGGGTGCTTGTGTGTGATTGTGTGTGTGTTTTCAGTTGTTTGTGAATGTGTGTATGTGTGTATGAAAGAAAGTGTTTAATCTAGACCTATCGTGTACTTTACATAGACTCTTTAGTAATTTCCTTTTCTGTACCTCAGTTTTCTCATTAGCAATGTGGACTTTTGTCTGAAGAGTAAGCAACTTGATATATGTAAATACATTAAATGGGTGGTAATGCATTCCAGTAAGTCATTCTTAACCTCTGGGGTCATTTTGGGTACCTGTCACCAGGGCTTACAAGAGCCTCTTCCAGGTACTCCTTCTCAACAATGTCCCTGATGACGTCACTGATCACTAGATAGAAATGCGCCATAATGGGAATAATTATACCATGGAATTTGCCAAAGGATATAAACTCATAAAACAATTTTCTTTAAGGAGAAAATTCTGTAGGTTTTCCGTTTAAAAAACAAACAAACAAACAAAAAACCAAAAACATGTGTTGACTGAGAAAGTTTGAGGACAAATAGAAAGGAGAGAAGCGGGAGAGATGTAAGCACTGACTGACCTGCCTTGCTCCCTTCTGCAAACCACATCTGTCACCTGTGCTACCTTCTTTGCCTGTCTAAAGTTCAATGAGAGCACTGTCAGCCTTGTTTAGCCGTGATTCTAAGCCTAGACTTCAAGGAAAGCCTACAAATGTGCCTCGAAAGGGCGTGCAGTAAAGAACTTCAGCTGGAGCTGTGGGTGTGGCGCCATGGAGAACGTGTGTGTAGCGTGCATCCAATCCCTGGCATAGGAAAGGGAGGAGGAAGGAAGGAGGAAAATCAGGAATGGAAAGTGTGCAAGGGAAGAATGGAGGGAGGGAGGGTGGGAAGGGGGGAGGGAGAAGAGAAGAGGGAGGGAGAGAACCGAGGAGAAAATGCCATGTACCTCATTCTGGGTGAACAACCCCACGCTGAGCTTAGTAGGAAATACTAAGTCTTATTTCTTGTAGATCACAACCACAAGTGATAAACATGGGAAACTTGGGTTCTTCTCGGGTTTTTCCTTTTGACCTTTTAGACCCTCTGACTTCAAACACATTAGAATATTAATGAACTTGTCCTCAAAGACAGACTAATTCTGGTTCCCAGCAAGTACCGGAAGTCCATGGAAATCATAGTTGTGCACTTTCCTTATCTATGACTCAAAGGAAAACACACAGTAATTGTGAAGATCCATCCAGTCTCCTGGCCCTCATTAAATGCTGGCTCACCACAAATGCAGGTCATGTTTTGAAGAGGTTGATGCTTTGTGTACCCCTTTTCAAACAAAAAAGACAAGATATGCCTGAGCCTGGAGGGAGCTCCTGACTCAGTATCGAGGTTATTAAACAGTTAAAGATGGGGGACTTCCAGGAAACTGAGGGCTCAAAGTGCTTGTATAAGAGTCAGGACAGGAGGGGAAACATTTTGCATTTAAGAAATCGTTACTGAAGCACTCCACCGCTGATAATTGCTTAGAGCATGGCGATCTCATGGGGTTCCGGGCTCATTCTGTATTGGCATGCTCCCGTTGACACTGTGGTTCTATTGTGCATGTGTGGCCTCCCGAGCTGACTAATTACACAAAGTTCTATCCTACTCAATGGAGACTCCAGATTTGCCTTCCCAATTAACTCAAGGATATTAGACAAGAGACTTGTGTTCTTTCTGTTGGGAAGCCAAATGTGCTTTCTGGAATGTAGGTCATTTGTGATATCAAGGCAAAGGTACGTTTAAGCATCCCGAGGGCACCGAAGCCATTTGTGCCCATGCTAATGATGCCATTTGTGATTAGGGAAGTGCTCAGCTTTCAGGTGACATTTTTAAAATGACACATCCTAATGTTCCTCTGGTATCTCTTCGAGGCCCAAACATTTCAACTGCACAGAAGTAATAAAAATAATCTTGATAATAGTGACAAAGTGTATCGCATTACCTAGTCCTGAATTTCAGTTCAAGTACCAAGTATATCATTCAGACACTCCAATCTTTCAATCCTGAGACTAAAATCTCTCTGCTTCTGTTTACCAACTCTTATCAGTCTCCCCTTAAAGTGAGCAACACTGCACTGCCCATACATCCCAGCAGACACTCTTATGGTCGTAAGTCCTTGTTGGAGCCTGGAGCTTCCATTTAGGTCTCCATTCCCTGCCTCCATCACCGGTATTGGAGCCTGTAGCTCTCTCCCGATTGTTGTAGCTTTGATACAGGCACGAAGCATGTGTTCTCTATTGGGGCCTATATCATGGAATGTGGGCTATTCTGTGAAAATAGTCAAAGATAGCCTTGAAAGCATCATTCATATTTGACACATGATAACTTCATGAATGGAGACAAAAGCGCTTAAGGCAAGTACCACTATTTTCTGTTTTGCAAGTAAAGGCAGAGAAAATAGTCTTAGTTGTTAGAGTGTGTGCAAAGGTGTCAGCCAGTGGCAACATAACCACTGGAAGTTGCCATGAAGCTCCTAGTTCTCACCAATCCCAACACAGCGTGTTCTCCCCTGCTATGGGACAGGTGGAACTTTCTATAGTTAGTGCCCTAGTTTACAGTCATCCCATATTTATAATCATGATGTTTATTAAACTTATACATTTAAAACCTGAAATCAGACGCCTTACAAGATGTTGGAAGGTGTGAAACATGCAAAAGCCAGGGCTAAGTGTGGACACAGTCAGGGTTTCTCTCTTTGATATGGGCATATTCTCTTTTAATGCAAAGCAGACAGAACTCTACACTGGTTTTATTTTATTATTTAATAAAATATTAAATGGGTATAAATAATAATTCCTAGGATATGTGACTTAAACATCAGAGCCTATTCCATTCTACACACTTTAGAATGACCAGAGACCACCCTAAGTCATTGACGTGAAGCTCAGTGGTATTGTCTAGACTACATGTGAGAAATTGTGCCTGAAATAATTCATGTTTGTAGTCTTTGAAAGGGAAGCCTTATAAAGGGCCAGAGACATAACTCAGCGGGTAAGGTGTGTGCTGCCAAGCCTAACGTCCCGAGTTTCAGCTCAGGGATCCCATGTAGGAGAGAACTGGCTTCTGCAAGTTGTCCTCTGACCTCCACATGCATGCCATGGCATACTCCCCAGTGTGTGGGTGCTTGTTTGTGTGCGGTGTTCAATAAAAATGGAAGCCAGTTATTTTCTGAGTCTGTACATCTGTATGTAAAGGGAATTTCAGCAAGCAAAGGCCCAAGTTTAAGGATCAGCACCTCATGTAGTCAGACTTCATTGTTACCATCAGTGTGCTACAACCATTTCCTTAACTCCCGATTTACAACGGGGGCTATCGCACTGCCAGGGGTAATGTTACTGTAACCATGGTATTTCTTGAGGGCAAACATATTCGAAATTCATAAAAACAAAATTTAATAACAGCCAGGTGTACGTTGTTGCTGTATCTGTATTTTAGTCCAAGGCACAAAGGCATCGTTGAAACATGGCATCTTATTAAAAATCTAATAAAATAATAGTAGAAAATGAGGCTAAGATCCTACATATTCTTTACCAGTTATCCTTAATGGGAATGGTTTAAAGTTACAGAACAAATGAGTAATTATTCCGAGGGTATATGACAGTTGAGAGATTTCAAGTAGTGACCAAGATTCTGTTTTAAAGATTGCTAGACTGCAGATTTAGCTCAATAGGTAAAGACATTTTTGCTATAAAGACTGATTGTCTGAGTTTGATCCCTGAGGTAAGGAAACACACACACACACACACACACACACACACACACACATGTAAATACATGCACATACACACATGCAGACACACACTCAAATAAAAAATAAACATTTAAAAATTTAAAAAGGGTGAATGGAATTTGGAGATGGCTATTTACATAAGAAAGCTCACAGTAGAAGCATGAAGACCTGAGGTCAAATCTGTAGGACTTCCACTGGAAGCCAAGCATGGTCAGCTGTGTGGACGTGACCCCAGCCCTGTGAGGAGCACACACTGGAATGTCTCTGAAGCTTGCTGGGAGCCTAGTGCCTTTAAGTTCAATGAGAAACTCTCTGTTAAGGGAATAAGGTGAAGAATTATAAACAGGACCCCAACATCCTTTTCTGGTAGAGAGAGAGAGAGAGAGAGAGAGAGAGAGAGAGAGAGAGAGAGAGAAGAAGGAGGAGGAGGAGGAGGAGGAGGAGGAGGAGGAGGAGGAGGAGGAGGAGGAGGAGGGAGGGAGGGAGGGAGTCACAGGATGGGTTGGATGCAGAAAGAAAGGGAAAAGGCCTATCTCTGCTGTGAGAAGTCATGTGGTGGCAGAGGTGAGGGATGTCAGAACTCAACAGCCCTGCACTGCTAGAATGGAGTACACTGCACAGCCAGCCCATGGCCGCCTCTTGTAGCTCAGGGATACTGCAATCCCATGGCCACCTTGCTTTTTCACTCTGCAACACATTTGTGTTCTCACCTGTGATTCTGTCATGAGAAGGCCAACTCCTCCAACCACTGCACTGAGAAAGCAAGCCCATCCCAGCAGAGAGTGCTTTCCTGTGGACTGAAGTCTCCACACTTACTGGCATCACAACCTCATCTTTTCTCTTCCTAAACAAATGTTTCAGCGCCGTTTACCTCTCCTCTTCTGATGACCGTTGTAGTCTCAGCAAACATGGTTTTCCTGTGCATTTGTCCATTACTACTCAAATCAACTTTTTAGATAAACTGAGTCCTCAAAGGTCAAATAACTTTGCTCTGTAGCCCCCAGTCTTCATGCTGCTATGCTCAGCTTCACTCCTGGAAATGTTTCCTGTGAATTCTTCGCCTTACTATTCATTTTGTAAGTTTATCAAATGGAGTTTATTCTTTATCATTTAATAGAAGCTGTGCTGGCTTGAATATTACTCATTTTCCTTTTTTCCACCTGGTTTGTAAGAAGGTCTCAGTGAAGAAACTCTAGCCAGCCTAAGCATAGCAAACATGGTTCTGCAGGCCTTGCCCTTCTCTTCCCTCTGCCTTGCTAAAACAAAACCTACTAGAGATTCCTAAATTCATAAAGCTAGCTCCCAACATCCATTCCCTTATTTGGACACTTCGTTCTCCCAAGGCTGACCACCAAGGTCCAGCTATCAAAGTATTGATGTCCAGTAATCAAAAGCCCCTTTTGGCTCACCTAACGTACACACACAATCAAAATGAACCAACTCATCCTAACATGGGGGTTCCCCTTTTACCTTTTTTAGACTGACATTTGCCTAAAGACCATGTAGTGGCTGTCCACTCTCTATCCAGAGGCTGTCCTATCTTGCCTCCGTCCCTGGGACAAATATTCCTTTGCCCTCTCCCTTGGTCCCTTCCCCTTCTCCTTCTATCCCTTGTCTTTCTCTTATTTTCTGCTCTTTTTCTGAGACAAATAAATTTCCTTTGGGCTGAGAACTTGATCTTGGGGTGTCTTGTGCCCATGTGGGTCCCTTCAGTCAACCATGTTAACTCTTCTGTTGCCTTCTTGAAGGCACCGCCCTGACTCAGAAACCCTCTTCTGCAGCCTTCTGCTGGGCGTTCTCAGGGTATATTCCAGAATGGCTTCTTTGTCCAAAGCCATCAAATGTTTGCTTCCCTAAGACTCTCTCTTGTCGTGCTTCTCTACTCGTCTCATGAAACTGTTTTCAGCTATATCCTGATAACTCAACAAAAAGGTTAATGACATCTTTTGAGATGGTTGCCGGTTTACATATGATTATAATAAGCAAGACAAAAATGCCTTGCATATACATTAAGTTTTACCAGTGGTAACATCTTGTAGAATTATAATTTGTCACAACAAGGTACCAAAGGTGACACAGTTGAGATACATCTGTGACCTCTAGTCCCCAATCCTGCTTATCTCAGGACAGTCTTCCATCCAGCCCTCATTTCTATAGTTTTGGGATGTCTAGAATGTTATATAAGTAGAATAATCTAAAATGTACTATCTGAGTGTTTTTATTTTTACTTTTTTACTGTACTCTAATTCTCTGGAGAGTCGATCCAAGCTGTTGTTTTCAAAGCTGTACCTTTTGATTGACAAATACCATTCCGCAGCCTGAGTGCAGCACAGTCTGTTTGGCCATTCGTCTGTTGAAGGATATGTGGATCCTTTAAGGTCTCTGACTACTAGGTATAAAGCTACTGTGAACAACTCATGTACGGAGATAAAGAATCCAAGTTGTTTCTCAGATAAATGGCCAGGGCTGTAACTCTTGGGTTACAGGTGGTTGTATATTGCTGTTGATTTCAAGAAGCAACTAGTTTTTCAGAAATGAAAATAATGTGCTAAAATGGGACACATGACACACACTTCTACCGGACAGTGTGAGCAGTCCAGTTTCTCCACATTCCTCTCATGTTTTACTCATATGATTAAGTGTACTCTATTTGTAGGTTTCATTTGCCTACAGGAAAATAATGTGTTTATTGATTACCTTCATATACTTAGTCATGAAATGTCTCTTAATATCTTTGTCTATTTTCTAATTATATCATTTGATTTTTTTAAACTATTGAAATATGCTTTTATATTCTTCATGCTGATTGTTTTATTGTCTGTATTGCCTTCAGTGATCATTTCCTGGACGATGACTGTCTCTGCATCCTCTAACATTGGTTTTTACCAATGTTAATAACGTGCTTAATTCCAGAAATATGTCCTAGCCCTCAATCCCAAAACTTTCTCTTATCTTTATGAAAGTTTTATAGCTTTGTGCTTTACACTTTTAGTTTGCCTTTGTTTTTAAGTATGAAGTTTAGTTCACAGTTTATATGTATGTCTATGGATACCCAATGGTATCCAAAGGTTACCTTTTGTCCTTTGAATTGCTTTAACAGTATCATCAAGAAACAACTTTCCAACAGTTTTGTTCCACTGTTGCAAATTCTATTCCACTGGCCAACATGTATATCCTTATACTGGTGGTGCCCAGTGATAGCACCCTTCTTAGAGATAAAGGTACCATCTTGCAGCCTGGTAAGATGTGATGCCTAGGTGTGAAAGTAGAGTTGAAATCATTATTTCTTCTAAAAATATTTGGCTAGAGGGGATTGATTTTGATTTTGTTTTAAAAATATTTTATTTCATTTGGTTCTTTGGGTAAAAAAAAACAGTTTTTCTTGTCTGTTTGTTTTTCTTTTGTTTTCTCTGGTCAGAATCTGTTGATATTTCTCTATCACCAATGTCTTTGGGTCCATATCTAGAACTTATGAGACAAGAGACACTCAGGAATCTTATAATGATGTTATTTCTTGAGTCCTGACATGAATGGGTGGTATGCTTGTCATTTTCAGGGACCTTAGTGTGATTCATTGGGTAACACAAGGAAAGACAGCAAAAATCTCCTGCCTAGAACTTTTGTCTAAGGTCCTAAAACACATGCTGTATAATCTTGGTCATCAGCTTTGGTCATACAGTGTAACTTGGATGCAAATGTCAGTTTCTCTGAATGATGTTCTTCAGTCTTCCTGTTATACAAGGAAGAGACGCTGATCTTCATGACACTACTATTTCTCCCTGTTCCAAGTCATCACCTCTTCTTGCTTATAATTTTGGCGCCTGTTTTAGGTCTTCCCAGTTCTCTGGATCTGTATGCCACAACCCTCATCCTAGTATAAAATAATATCATATGAAATCAAAAATTTCTACAAAGAATCTCATCTGAGCTGCCCAAATACATCCTTCTTATCTCTTCATATTGCAGATGGAACAATCTTTTCTTAACATTATTGTGTTACTTAGTATATTTAAATTGTCTATATACCAATGTTATTTTTGTGGAGAGGAAATAGGACAGAGTCTCATTTTTGCCAGGCTGGCTGCAAACTTACTTACTATGTAGCCAAGAAGACTTTAGGTTCCTGATCCTCTACCTCCCTGGTTCTGGGATTACTGTCATTCCCGCCACACTCACATTTATAGAAGTCCTGGGCATGGAACTCAAGACTTTGTGTATGACAGGCAAATAGTCTAGTGGCTGAGCTAATCCCCAGACCACAACACAATGCTTTTGAAAGCTCTTTAATCTCACCTATATAGAGCAGAGGCTCAGTAACTGCCTACTGATAGTTAGCTGTAGTGTTCTGACATTTGTGGGTACACTTCTTAGTTTGAGTCCCAGAATGAGCAGCAGCAGACCTCAGTGAGTGAGTCCTCAGTGCAGCAACCACTGGCAAAGCTTCTGACGATGACCTTAGTGCACTGACGCTTTACACAGAACTGCTCTATGGCTATAGGGGAACTGACATAAAAGTAACAGTAAATGTCAAATATAAATTACCTAACATTCCTGATATCAAATAAATTGATCTCCTTGGTAATTACCATCTGCTTATAATATCGCCTTACATTCCCGAGGGTGTCAGCGTTTTTAAATCACCAGGCCACTCCTTACATCTGCTGGGAATCTGGAAAACACCCTCAGCGTTTTTACTGAATGCTAGTTGTGGAGAAAGCCTAGTCATACGTTTATACAAAAGTTAATTTTGGAAACACGATGAAAGAATCATAACAAGCTTATTCTGTGGTCTTCCCACATAAATGCTAAATTAGCACCAGCTAGTCACTATGTAGGCTACTTTTATTTTATTTGCTGTTTTTAACAGAATACCATCAACATATTGTTTCAGATTCGGAGACTGTGTAAAGGAAGGAGAAATGCTTTCTTTTCTCCCGAAAACCATACAATTCATTTGGTTTTTTTTTTTTTTTTCTAAAAAAATCATAGGACTTTCAGCAAGGAACAGGTTCTATTAAGGAATATTTCTTTTAAAAATTAACATACTTTATTTACGGTGCATGCATATGTGTGCCAGGGTACACAAGACAACCTCAGAGGACAAGTCCTTAAAGTGAGCTTTCTCCCACCACGTGGTTCTTGGGGTTCCAACTCAGATCATCAGGTTTGGTGACAAGTGCCTTTGCCCACTGAGCAATCTTTCCAGCTCTGGGAAGATTTATTACAGGTAAAACACTTTAAGCTTTATGACTAGGTCAGCATTATAACATCAGAGGTGGGAAAGTGAGAGAGAAAGGAAGAGGAGAGGAGAAAACACACACACACACACACACACACACACACACAAATACGCATGCTCATACCTACATGCTCACAAACACACATACGTGCACATGCGGGATAATTAACAAACCACTGCACAGCTAAAGCTTCTGTAATGTACGGGGACCAGATAGATTCCTCATTGTATCTAACACTCCCTTTCATTTACAGAAAAGTCCTACTGCAACTCTTGCTTTTGTGAAATTTACTAAAAGTCAACAATGATGTGTAAAGATGGAGGCTTTTATTTTGTTGGGCTCCCAGATCATTTCAACTGTGATGTTTACATAGTGAAATCTGCTATTTCTTTCAGGTACTTGAGTTTGTGTGGGGGTTTTCTGCACCGATTTCTCATGGCAGTTGCCAAGGACAAAGGAGGTGTCATTTCATCAAGCCACAAAAAGTTTCTAAGAGAAATCACCTTGGCCAATTGTAGTTTCATCAGCTGAAAAAAGAAAAGTATATCCGTCATATTTAAAAAGTTCCAAAGTTCAATTCATAGTAAAAATAGTATAAGATAAGAAAAAAATCTTTAGATTTGTTTCAGAATTATAGAATTCTAAGATATTCCTAAAACTTTCCGAAAATTTGGTGCATAAGGTACTTCTCTGTTGCTTTGATAAAATACAGGACCAAGAGCAACTTAAAGAATAATAAGGGTTTGCTTTGGCTTATGGCTCCAGAGGGATAGAAACCCTTATTTCTAAAAGGCGTGGCATGCTCACAGAGCAGGAAGTTGACTGATCACATTTACACACAGACACACAAAGCAGAGAGAGGGTAAAAGGTGGGATGGAGCTCTAAGCTCTCAAGGTCCACCCCCAGATCTGTAGTCCCTCCGTCCTGGCTCCACCTCCTAAAAGTTCTTCAAACAGGGACCACATACTTCAACCGTGAGCCTACGGGACACGTTTATTCTTTAAATGACCACAATTAGCAATAGTGAAAACTGCAATGGTACACGGTCTAGCAGGTGTATAACGAAATAAACGGTCCATGTAAGGACCCATGCACCCAAGCAGTTTATGGTGATAAACCAGGGCTAAATTAAACCTTAGAGTAAAAAGTGGAAATTGATGCCATTTTTGAGTGAGAGGACAGAAGTAGCCTTAGATGTGATAAGGCTCAGCTCGGCAAACACTCGTGGCTGTTTGAAGACTCCCAGTAATATACAATGGTGATATCTAAAATGCATCAAGTGCTTGCCGTGAAGCAAGTGCTTTTCTGTCATTTAAGCTATGAGATCCTCTCAGCAATATCAATAAGCAAGTGTTTCCAGCCCATTTGATAAAGAATGAAATTTAGAATGGAATTGGTAAGTCTCTCACCAAGGGCAAGATCTAGTGATACACAAAACCCAGACTTGAAATCTGAATCGCGAGGCCTCCAGCCTGGGCTCCGTGCATTGCGCGTTCTCTAGCCACAGAAGCTCCTGAGTGCACAGTGCTCCCATGGGCCGGACACAGGCAGCTTTTCCAGAGTGGGTGTCTCATGAAGTCTAGCAGCTGAGTGTTTGGCACACATTTTAAACATGAGAAAATGAAGTCACAGCAAGTTCAAGATTAGACCCTGTGCTTTTATCTCATGTTTCCAACATCTCTTCTCCCAGCCTTGATGAAGTAAAGCCCCATAAAGTGTATCACAGGATGAGTGGGAAGCCAGGAAAGGCCAATAGCAAAACCAGTGATCAAAGTTTGAGGCATCGGAGCTGGCGCCTGGGAGGTTCTGCTTGTTATGGAGCTCAACACATTTTATTGAATACGTTATTGGGCAAAGAAATCAAAGCCAAGGGAATGCTGTTTGTTATTCTGACCTCTCTTGATAATAAGCATGTATTATAAAATACAAATTTTACTATTTCACTTTGGGACAGGATTCCACCTCTGAGATCAGGCTAACCCAAAAGTCAACATGTAGTCTAGGCTGGCCTCAAATTCAAACTCCGCGTAGCCATTGATGTGCTAGGATTTGCAAGTGTGAGCCCCAGTGCCCAGTTTAAAGTAACATTTTAAAACAAGCACAACCAAAGGCCATTGTAGAAAATGCTTGCCTGGTAGCCAGAGTCCACTTCCTCAAGTCCACTTGCACGGCTTTCTCATTTGATTCCCATACTTCAGAAAGGTCTAGTTAAGTCATCGCAATGAGATTTCTAGCTCAACAATTTTGTTTTAATAAAAACAGCAAAGCCTTGTACCAGCAAAGAACACTATTCTATTCTAAAGGCTCCCCGAACCACCTCTCAATTTCTTTAGTTGTGATTTGGTACGACCTTGCATGAACCCAGGCTGTCAAATTTAAAACATATGTCATTCTATTTTAACCACAACTATGTCCCCATCTAGATGCTGCTAGAAGAATCTAGGTCAGGTTGGTGTAAAATCTCCTTCACTGATCTATCGGCTGAAACCTCATCAGATGAAGATGTCCCTGCCCCTCCCCCTACCTGCTTCTCTTCTCCCAGAGTTGCTAATGCTTCATCTCAAGATTAGCATGTCTAATAATTTTGGAGATGGGACCTGCTTTTCCATCCTTGGGACTACAGGGGGCAGTATGATTTATGAGAAAACATAATCTGCAGCGTCCGGGTGTGCTCAGCATTTTTTACTGAGTCATGTGTGAAATGAATTATGGCTACTTTCTAAAACTCCCAGTTCACTAAGCATATGACAGGGAATTGGTCACATCTGTTGCTGTTGTTTCATAAATTATCTTCTGAAAGAATTTGTCATTTAAAATATCTTAACTTTTATCCAATTCCCTTCCTAAGGAGTCACTCTTCCGAGGGAAAGAAAAGATCTTTTAAAACTGTTTCTTAAGAACTCAAGTTCTGTTTTATCACCTCCAAATGTGTCTGTAAATATCCTGCCAGTGACAGCTTGGCATAACTCTTACTTTACTGTTCATTACAGCCTAGCTTCTTTCAGTGGATACATTGTGTCCAAACGTAATTGGGAATTAAATATCTGACACAGTAGGGGGGAACATTGTACACGCCTTCTGCTTTCTCCACTTCCGCCCAGTTATTCAAACTCCTCAAGTTTGTCCACTGATCTGCAATAACCCACACTAGACTAGAAAAAACTCGAGTGGAAATATGTTGCCGTAACTTCCTGCGTTAACCCTACGAACCGCCTCACCTCCTCCTAACTGCTATTGTTTTTTTATTTATAGGGACAGAGCCCCTTTCATTTTTACTTCAGAGATGGAGTACTTTATTACTGAGGGTGGCAAAAACACACAGCATTTCCAAGACTTCGTGGAGCTTTGCTGTAGAGCTTACAACATTGTCAGGAAACACAGCCAGTTGATCCTGAGCCTTCTAGAAATGGTAAGTCCCTTGGAAAAATAGGGAAAGTCCTGAGCTTCATTGGTGTCTCCTCTGGCTGTCTACTCCTCCTAATGGGTTGGAGTTCCCCCAACTTCTTTTTAAAACAGAAAGGATTGAGCAAGCAAACATGTTTCTTGGCAATTTCCTGTTAGTTCATAGTGTTCATCTCGGAAGTCAGCAATGGCAGTGCTGCTGGTACATTCAAAGGGGATTCCCATGGAGAGTTGAGTAGCGCTTAAGAAAAGCCATTTTTAAAATAACGTCATTGGTTGCGCTGGCCCTTTTTGAAACTGCCCTAAATTTTGTATTTGATTTACAATGATGAAAACTTCATATCATAGATGAGGCAGATCCATCCTGGCTCCTTTGTCTCAACATCTGCCTTTGAACACGTGACCACTATTCATTCATATTAAGAAATTCAGGGTCAAGAATACAAACTCTGGAGTTGGAGAGATGGCTCACTGGTTTAAAAGCATAAACTTCTCTAGCCTAGAATCCAAGTTCAGTTCCCAACCCTCACATCAGACAGTGCCAACTCTAACAATCCTGTAACTTCAGCTCCAGGGATCGGATGCACTCTTCCATACTCCACAGGCACCTGCTTGCAAATGTGCACAAAACCACATACACACGCATGCACATTTAACTCACAACAAAATAAGTCTAAAAATGTAACTGATGAATTAGCGAGCAGACGATAGATTGGTGTGTTTAGTGGCATGTCTTGGTTCTACTGAGCTTTAGTTTGGGGAGGATTCGGTGTTTTATTCCAGTGTTCACTGCAAAGACATGTGAAATAGTCACATGGTATAAGGAAAGAAGAAGCCAATAGAAATATCTTTTTGGAGAATGGTGTAATGATTGCTTTAAGTGCATACATCCATTATAACAGTTATATCCACCCATAGGACAGTTGCATGCCACTAGTTTATCTATCTGTGTTATTTGGAGTCAAACGTGACTGGCTTAGAAACTTCAATTATGCTAGTAGTTGTTGAGGAGACAAATTTCATGATTCTCCATGATTTTGAATGCCAGCTTAGCATTTAAGGATTAAATTCTTTGGGTGCACTTATATTTAACCTACGTACTGTTTCCTTTTAAAATAAGAATAATAACTTTTATCTTATGGAATTGATGGATAAATTGCCCAGTAATGAATGCATCATATGGGACAGGCTAAGTTATTAATAGATTAATTTTCATAACTCTGGCTGATAATTAACATAAAGGATTTATGATAGTATCTGCCAGATAGTAGAGTTCACTTAATTAATGTGATAATAAAAGATAATTGTTAATTTAGTTTAAACACAGTCAGGTTAGGAATATATTTCAGCTGGTACAGTGCCTGCTGAGCACTGCAGACAATTGGCTGTGGTGCTACACACCTGTAACTCCAAAATGCAGAACCTGGGAGAAAGAAGCAGGAGAAGTTCAAGGTCATCTTTAGTTGCAAAGCAAGTTTAAAACCAGCCTGGACTCCATGAAAGCCTGACTCAGAAATCAATCAATCAACCAACCGATCAAATCAATCAATTAAAAAGGTACTGAGCCCATCTGTGGCAGGAGACCTCTGCCTGGGCCACCAGGACTCCATAGCCAAATAGCACCAGGAGAAAGCTACCCTCCCAGGAGTGTGGAAAAGCTGTGAGTGGGGTTAAGATGAACACCACTACTCAGCGGGACCCGCTCGGAATCCTTGGGACACAGGGACTGAGGAAAAGCCAGAGATAGGAGCCTTCAGTTTCCATCTATGGCTGGGGATCTCAGCCTATGCCACAGGGCTCCATAGCCAAATAGTGCCAGGAGAAAGCTAGACTCCCAGAAGTGTGGACAAGCCTGTCTGCTCAGAGACACCCACCTGGAATCCCAGTATCCAGTGACTGAGGAGTGGTTTTCTGGTTTCTTTCGGTGGCCAGGGAGCTGATCCTGTGAAACAGGGCTCCATAATCAAATAGTGCCAGGAGAGAGCGGGTATCTCAGGAGTGCCGACACACCTTCGAGCACAGGCAAGACTACCACTTCTGTTCAAATTCACTGGATCAAGAGGGACCCTTGCAGAGCCATCAGGACACAGGAACCAAGGGACACATGGGGACTAGATCCTTCTGGTTTCTGTCTGCACCCCAGAGCTGACCCTGGGTCACAGCTCTCCAAACCCAAATTCCTTTCAGAGAGAGCTGGTCTTCAAGGAGTATTGACACAGAGGCTTGCAGGAGGGATAAGCCACAGACAGAGAGAGTAAGACCAGCTAACAGCAGAGTTAACTAGATGGCAAAAGGCAAGGGCAAGAACATAAGGAACAGAAACCAGACTACTTGGCATCATCAGAACCCAGCTCTCCCACCACAGCAAGTCCTGGATACCCCAACACACCAGAAAAGCAAGACTCAGATTCAAAATCATTTCTCATGATGATGATAGAAGAATTTAAGAAGGAAATAAATAACTCCCTTAAAGAAATACAAGAGAACACAGGTAAACAACTAGAAACCCTTAAAGAGGAAAAACAAAAATCCATTAAAGAATTACAGCAAAACACAATCAAACAGGCAGAATTACAGGAAAACACAATCAAACAGATGAAGGAAATGAACAAAACCATCCAGGAACTAAAAATAGAAATAGAAACAATAAAAAAATCATAAAGAGAGACAACCCTGGAGTTAGAAAACCTAGGAAAGAGATCTGGAGTCATTGATGCAAGCATCACCAACAGAATCTAAGAGCTAGAAGAGAGAATCTCAGGTGCAGAAGATACCATAGAAAACATTGACACAGCGGTCAAAGAAAACGCAAAATACGAAAAGCTCCTAACCCAAAACATCCATGAAAACCAGGATACAATGAGAAGACAGAACCTAAGGATAATAGGTATAGAAGAGAGTGAAGATTCCCAAATTAAAGGACCAGCAAATATCTTCAACAAAATTGTAGAAGAAAATGTCCCTAACCTAAAGAAAGAGATGAACATAAATATACAAAAAGCCTACAGAACTCCAAATAGATTGGACCAGAAAAGAAATTTCTCCCGTCACATTATAGTGAAAACACCAAATACACAAAACAAGGAAAGAATATTAAAAGCAGTAAGGGGAAAAGGTCAAGTAACATATAAAGGCAGACCTATCAGAATTACACCAGACTTCTCACCAGAGACTATGAAAGCTAGAAGATCCTGGGCAGAACTCATAAAGACCCTAAGAGAACACAACTGCCAACCCAGGCTGCTATACCCAGCAAAACTCTCAATTA
>CM052700.1:9105262-9151254 GCA_028551405.1 Uromys caudimaculatus | reverse complement strand
TCATCATGATCAAGTAGGCTTCATCCCAGGGATGTAGAGATGGTTCAATACCCAGAAATCCATCAATGTAATTCACTATATAAACAAACTCAAAGAAAAAACCACATGGTCATTTCCTTAGATGCTGAAAAAGCAATTGACAAAATTCAACATCCCTTCATGACAAAAGTGCTGGAAAGATCAGGAGTTCAAGGCCCGCACCAGGCCCGATGTTGCCTCATTCTTCCTGTTGCCTGCGGATCCAGATGTAGAGCTAACAGGTACTTCCCAAGGACCATGTCTGCCTACATTCTCCATGCTTCCCACCATGCTAATGGACTAAATAAACCTCTAAAACAGTAAGCAGGTCGCAAGTGAATGCCTGCGATGGTCATGGTGTCTCTTCACAGCAATAGAACTCTGACTAATGCACGCCATAGGTTGATTTTGCCTGGTTTTGAAATGTTTATGAAATGAGTCATAGACCATCAGTTCTTTTCTGTATTGCTTGTTTTGCTCAGGACTATTTGGGAGAGATGTATGTAGCTGACGCCTGTTCTGGTGTGTGCCTGCATGTGTTCATGCTTGTGGGGTGGGGGCATTTATTGAATACCAGTTTTTCCATGTCATAAACAATATGAATTCTTGAACAATTAGGAATTGCCACTTGCCAAGCAAGTGATTAGGTGAGGCTTTCATATGGAATGAAATAATTAGAGTCACTGTAGCAGTCGCTAAACACCACTGCAGCCTCAACGTACACATGCATTTTCAATATAGTCCTATTTGATTTTAATGAAAAACAAACAAACAAAAACAAAAAACAAAAAGGTACTGAGCAATACAGGGTCATACCCTAATGTAAAACTCAAATTAGTATTGATTAAAACTGAAGGTTCAATTTCTCAATTTCACTAGCTACTTTAAAAATTCAGATTTTTTTGTGTGTCCTCTTGGTTTGGTTTGGTTTGGTTTGGTTTGGTTTGGTTTGGTTATTCTGTGCTAGGAATTGAGCCTAGTTCTCTCCTACTGAGTAACATACCCAGGCCTCAGGATCTCCAAGTTAACTTTCCAACTGTAACCAGCAATTTTTCTTTACAGATCTGTGTTCTAACTTCCAATTCTCTTAGCCTCTATTGCTTTTATGAGATGGCTTGCAGTTTATACCAAGCTGATTCCATGACACAGAGAAAACTCTACAAGCACTAAATCGAGGAAAATGACTTTATTTATATAATGAATATCTAGACACTATCAATTCTAATGTTCTCTCAAACTCTGGCATGGTCTAGTTGGACTCTCTCAAGATCTTAATCATGAATCCATGAGCTCTTAAGAGCCTACTATGTGCTAGAAACTATAAATGAGAGGATAAAATATAAGACCCAGAGTCTTAAAATTTTAAGTTGAATAGTGATGATAAAATTTGTGCATATAAGTAACTGAGGGGTCCAGCATTTGTAAGTGATAATCATACTGTAAAAAGTGCACAAAAGATCTGGGCAGTGGTGGTGCACGCCTTTAATCCCAGCACTGGGGAGGCAGAGGCAGGTGGATTTCTGAGTTCAAGGCCAGCCTGGTCTACAGAGTGAGTTCCAGGACAGCCATGGCTATACAGAGAAATCCTGTCTCGAAAAAAAAAAAAAGTGCACAAAAGAAGTTGTTCCAAATGCTAGCACGTGCCTTACCAGACACAGATGTCCAGAGCAAACAGCCACAAATGGAATTTCGTGCAGTGTGAGCTGTTTCTCCAATGACATCATCAAATCATGCTGGATGACAATTAAGCATAATAGACCTAACATGCTAGGACATGGGCTCAATGAACAGGGGCACCATGTGAAGATGTTTTCCTTTGCTTAATAAACTTTCTGTATGCCTTTTACAATATTCATCATGCTAATTAATCATTAAAGAATTGAAATGATAAGCCAGATAGGATGGCTGATGCCTATAATCCTAGCAGTCAGGATGCTCAGGCAGGAAAAATACAATTTCAAGTATATCCTAAGCTCTCTGATCTCCAACAACAACAAAAATGTCATGATATATTTAATTTAAGAGAAGGGGGGGGCTAGAGAGATTGCTTAGTTTTTCAGGCTGTTTGCAAAGGCCGTGAGTTCAGTTCCAGCACCCGCATCCAGCAGCTCACACGACCTGTGAATCAAGCTCTGCAGGATTTAAAGTCCCTTTCAGGCCTTCGTAGGTACCTACCCATCTCTCTCTCTCTCTCTCTCTCTCTCTCTCTCTCTCTCTCTCTCTGCCTGTCTCTTGCCACAATAAATTTTTCAGTCAATATATATTGCTTTAACTATATTTTGAAATAATTTCTCACATAAATAGTAAAATGAGCCATGTTATGTAAGATATCCAAAATCCTGCCTGCAATTTAACTGAATCTAGCTTGACTCTTGAAAAATTAGCATGGCGGTCATGCACACATATTAAGTAATAATCTTAGATTTAGACTCTTACAGAAACAGAAGAAGGATCAGAAGCAATGCAGACCAGTTAAAACCACAGATAAAGCTACAAGTAACTGGGGTGTGTTGTTGCCTCCGTTTCTGGCCAGTTCCCCTGTTTTTCCCCAGTATTTACTCCAGTCTTTAAGAGTCCTCTGTGACTCTTCAGATCAAGCCTTCAGTGGTTATTTCAGGATCACACAGTGTCTAGCTAAAACTTCTTTTACATTTAAAACCAAGTTTAAATTTGTAAAAAAACAAAAAACAAAAAAAAAACCCAACAACAACAACAACAACAACAAAAACCAACTGCTTTCTACATACTCACTTAATATAACTTTTTCTCCACTTTGACTCTTGTGTTGACATCTTTAAGCACAGTTCAGTGCACTACACCATGACCCAGTTACAAGTTGAGAAATGCTTGGCACGGGTCATCAAGGCTGGCTTCTGCAAATGATCAATACCCAGGATCACGAGGCACAGGCGTGCAGTGGGTTCACTGTGGAGTTAATGACCCGTCCCCAGAAGAAAGCATCTTGTTGCCAGATATCTGCTGTGCTTTTGTTTCCACAAGGGAAAAGCAAGCGAAAAGTAATCTATGTAATTCTCATCCTGCTTAAAAGCAACATCTGTAGGAGACCCAAGTGTGCCGCTGCTGGCTGAGTTCACCAACATAAAAGCCTGTATTCCGTCAGTTCTTCTCCCATTAAAAAAAATCAATATCAACTATTATGGAAGACTCTCAAAGAACACAGGGACCATTCACGGGTTTCAAATGTTTATCACTCCCATTATTATATCAGAGAGATTTCCCAGCAGAAATCTTTCTAGATTCCCTATATGGTAAGGAAAGAGTACTGCTTCCCTAAGCGAAGCTATTAAAATAGAGCTTGACTTAGTAGCAGGAGAATAGAAACAAAACAAAACTCCTGTCCTTAAAAACACATGACTCATCCATCTAGTGTTGGCTCATATCTGTACCAGCTGCCTTCTCTCTTCCCACTGCCCCAGCTACATATATCACCCACGCACTCTGTACAAAACACTGAAACACATTTGTGTTGGGTCAGACACAGTTAAGTGGAAGATGATAGATAGATAGATAGATAGATAGATAGATAGATAGATAGATAGATAGAGAGGGAGGGAGGGAGATAAATAGTTGATTGATAGATAGATAGATAGATAGATAGATAGATAGATGATAGTTGATAGATAGATAGATAGATAGATAGATAGATAGATAGATCATAGGTAGGTAGGTGGATAGATGGATGATAGATAGATAGATAGATAGATAGATAGATAGATAGATAGATGATACATGATAGATAAATGATAGATAGATAGACCAATATAGATAGATGGAATATATATATATATATATATATATATATATATATATATATATATATATATATATATATATATAGAGAGAGAGAGAGAGAGAGAGAGAGAGAGAGAGAAGACCAACAGACAGACAGATGATACGGATGGATGGATGGATGGATAGATAGGTTGATTGATTGATAGGTGACAGATAGGTGATAGAAAGATAGATAGATGATAGATAGACAGACCGACAGATAGATAGATGACAGATAAATTGAAATGGATAGATAGATAGATAGATAGATAGATAGATAGATAGATAGATAGATAGATAGATAGATAGATGGATAGATGATATATACATAGGTAGAGAAGAGAGTATGTATACTGTGTGCCTCAATAGAAAATATTTGACAGAGTCCTGAGCAAGCTATTGTGAATTCAGAGAGACTAGAATGCAATTCAGACTCCACAGAACTCTGTTCTTAGTAAATGGATGATCATGCAGTAGTTAAAACAAGAATCTTCCTCAGTCAGTCTACAGACATCTCTGGAACAACCAGTGCTAGACAAGATAAAAGCTAATCTAGGTTCTCCTTGCCATGGGAAATGTGTATCTCTAGGACTGAGTTTTGTGATTTAATAGTCAATATTAAATTTGCAATAGTGAGGCTTTAAAACATAAGATTCAGTGTTTTCTAATCATTTATTCATTTACCTATGTAGCCATTATCCATTAAATGTTCGTTAGGTTACACTTACTAATAAAGCACCATGCTAGTCACCATAAACAATCTCAACACTGAGTAAAGGTCCAGTTTTTCTTCTCAAGGAACTTCAAAACTGACATGAACAAAACATGATCAGAACTGAAAAATAGGACTTTAAAAGAGGTCAAAGCAAGACAAAGACTTCCAGTAGCAAGAGAGGAAAAGAAAAGGTAGCCAGGATATGTGTGTGTGTGTGTGTGTGTGTGTGTGTGTGTGTGTGTGTGTGTGTGTGTGTGTGTGTGTGTTTGTGTGTGTTTATACATGTATATGTGTGTGTGTTTATACATGTATGTGTGTGTATATATATATATGTATGTATATATGGTTATATAGTTATAGTTATATAGTTTATATAGTTATATAGTTGTTATAAATAGATATTTAATATATAATATATATATGAATGATAAGAGAGAATTTCTAAGTTTTACATTATGAAGGAGTGTAATGACCAGAATGCAGATGCCGCTGTGTAGCGCGTAGGAAGATGAGAAATGACCAAGAGTTTGTAGTGAAGAGAGCACTATCATCTTGCTCAGATTTTGAGCTGACAATTCAGAAGTTATGAGAGTAATTTATTTGCACCATCAGGTGTAAAGAAAAGTTGTTATAGCCATTCAGACTTTCCACAGATGTGAACTATTGAATCATGCCTGCAGTGAAGGCTGGGAAGGAATGTAGGCTGCTCAGTGTTTTTAGTGGAATTAAGTAAGTGCTGTAGAGAATCAGAAAAAAGAGAAAATGAAACATGGCTTTCTTCCTAGTTGGGAATTGGTTCCACTGTAAATTGAGACAAGAAGCAGGGATGAGAAGGAGCGCCAGGGTTAAAGGCCATAAGCACCTGATGAATCAGCTCACTGACTGAATTAATCAGGTTTAGAAATGGCGAAGTTGAGATTCCATGAATAACCTATGAGGGCAGGCAGAAGACTCATCTCTAGGACTGGCAGTGTTGCCTTGGTTTCACTTATCATTGGTGTGCTAATGACTGCTCCAGCCACATCTGTAACTGTTTTGTCTCTCACTGTATCCACCCATTTCGACTCTCTCTCTCTCTCTCTCTCTCTCTCTCTCTCTCTCTCTCTCTCTCTTTCTCTCTCTCTGTGTGTGTGTGTGTGTGTGTGTGTGTGTGTGTGTGTGTCTGAGTCTGTGTGTTTGTACATATAGATATTCCATATCTATCTCTATCTCTATATCATCTCTGTCTCTATCTATATCATCTACCTATATCTGTATGTATTTACATATATACATATACCTCTATATCTATATAGTGTGTGTATATGTTAAGATTTTAGTTATTTTGGCACTGGATCCCTTGGAGCAGGAGTGATGGTAGGTTGTGTCAGTAGATATGGGTGCTAGCAACTGACCTCAGGTCCTCTGCAAGAGCAGCACGAGCTCTTACTAGTGAGTGATCTCTCCAGCCCACCTAAGTAGATTTAAACCCAATGTCTCGATTGCAAACTACGTCCAAGTCCAGCCCTTTCTTTGGTCTCTTGTACCTCATCTTTAGTAACACCAACCATGGTGATCTTTCTGACACAGTCGCTGTTAGTACATGCACTCTCTTGATTTTGGAATATGTGTTCTAGACCTTTACTATTGCTGAAATGTCTTACTTTGTCTCTTTTCAGAGCTGTCTCCTGGCATTCAGACACATAATATTCTGTGTTCTAGGAGATTCGCTAGGATTCTTTCTCTGAGCGCATCGAGAACACTGTGGTCTCTTATGTGCATCTGCCCTCCAGCCTTACTGGGCTTACAGTGGCAAGAATATTTGCAAAATCCCTTGTTTCCCATCAGAATCATCTTATGACTTCACCCATCACGTCTGTGACTTCCTCCATTACAACATACACACTTTATCTTTATTAATAGGATTTTTTCATTACACGAGTATCTATTCCAGGTAGAACATCTACCATGTTAGTCATAGGAGTATTGGTAATATCTTTCTCCTCCTCCTCTCCTCCTCCCCCTCCTCTACCCTCTCCCTCCTTTTCTTCTGATTCTTAGAAAAAATAATAATTCCAAGAGTTTTCTCAAAAACTTTGTATACAAGTAAAAAGAATAATATCCCTCCACACTATGGTGCAATGTAAACAAATATCTTCTTAAAGATGGAGAAAACCTCACAAGTCTATTCCTGTTGATTTCTTTGCTTTAATAATATTTAATGAGTATATTTGCCCTTTCTGCAGAGAAAGTTGCATTTGTAGAGAGAGAGCTATAGATCAGAGAAGTGGTTTGCATGCTGGGTCCCCGCACTGCCATACCACACCCGTCTACTGCAGCACACACAGCCCTGTCCTCTTCAAACTAATACTATAGGCATGGTACGTACCATCATATGACAAAACAGATTTTGACTCTCCCAGAACATGTCAGGTAATCTTGTGTCCCTCTGGATGTGAGAAGATGTAGACTTCAAAGAGTCATGGAACTTTTCACAATCGCCCAGATTTTAAATGGTGGGTCCAAAAATTCTGATAAGGGAATTGTCATGTGGTTTTGTTTTCTTCGCTGTTTCACGATGATTACTGTGCAAACACTCTACCAACTGTAATTATTCTTTATGTTATTTTGGTTGTTTGTATGCACCACTAACTATGAGGGGTTTAAAAGCACAAAATTATGTCCATTCGTACAGACAAAATGAAAGGCACGTCAAAGCAAACGTAAATGTTTGCATGTCTATCACCAGAGTGAGCCAAGTAAGTTCGATTTTGTCCACATTTTTATTCTTGCCTTTTTCCGTTTGGGTTTTGTTGCTCTATAGATGCTGCATGCAGGACTTCCTGAGCTAAGGGGAATCGAAGACCTGAAATACGTGCATAACAATCTCCGCCCACAAGACACGGACCTGGAAGCCACAAGTCATTTCACCAAGTAAGATGAGCTGCAAATGTGTACGTGTGTCTGTGTGTGTTGACATGTAGCCCACGCTTGGGGTGACCTCAGGTTGACGACTTATCAGTATTATTATCAGAACCATCTATGCCCACAGTTTCAACTCACAGAAACAGAAGTGTACACATCTCCAGGCAGGCCTAACAGACACCATTGTTTGCTAACCAGCTTCCTCATCTAGCAGATTGCTCAATAAGAGGTCATTGCAAAGAGCAAGAGCTGACATAAATAAATTGCTTATTCTACTTGAACTCTGTCCAGAAAAACAATTTTGGAGAAAGAGATTTATGAAAAGAAACAGGCTGCTACTTTCATCTGCAAGACAATACAAATATTAGGGTATTTAGTCAAAGACTGGGACTGTCATCTATTTTGATTTATTGTTTTTATTAAGCAAGTCTGGAAAACACTAGTGTACTTCAAGGTAAGAATCTCACCAGAATGCAGAGAATATTAGTTAGACTCCAGGGCTCTGGGCAAAGGACAGTGCTTTTACAATGGAAGACCACATAGATCTTTTCTTTGTAAATGGAGAGAATAACCCTCAGCCAATTTCAAGTATTCAGTAAACATCAACTGTAGCAATCACCATAAACAATCCAAGGAAAGTAAATATAGCTTCTTCTTCCCTGTGACACTTCAGAGTGACTCTTGTTTAAATCTTATAGTCAAATAATATTCTCAACACAGAATGTATTTTTTTCACTAGTATGTATGCTTTGAAAAGAAACATTAGCTAAAATGAAACCCCTCCTGGGTTTGACTTTCCTCCTCCATTACCGTAATGAAAAATAAAGAATGTCTCCTCATTGCGAGAGTGCAGTGAGCCTTCAACTGGCAGAACTTCACTCACATCAGAAATCGTTTTCTTATGAACTTCAATGGACAGGCAGCTTGCCTGGCCTTGGAATTTAAGGAATCAAAGAATGGTAGACCGGGAACCGGGAAGGTCATTAGCCTTTCTGATGGTGACAATAAACATGCAGATGAGAAAATAAAGATGCAGAGAATGAAGAGTCTTCCCCACCACCTTCCAAAGCAAGGAAAAGAACTCAGATTCTGGTCTCATCTTTCTGTTTGGGAGACATTCCGGGAGTCAGTCCTGGAGACTGGACAATATCACTGAGCAACACTGGGCAGACCCCAGCTAATACAGGGAAGGGAGAACCGCTGCTAAGATCCGGGGAAGGATCACAGATCCTCTGCTAAACCTAGGGGGAAGAAGGACAGAACCCTGCTAAGATGGAGGGGACCAGAATCCTTCTAGACCTGGGAGTGGGAGGGGGCGGGGCAAACCCTGCTTTTGTGTGTGTGTTTGGGGGCAAGGTGTTCTGCTACATATTTATCTTAGTTTAGTTTAGTTTGTTTGAATCTATTAGATTCATTACAAAAGACTGGTAGGGTTGTTTGGTTGTTTGGTTGGTTTTGTTTTGTGTTTGCTTTTTCACTCTTTAAAAAATATCCTCAACTCAGAGGGTGAGGCAGGAAGAATACCATAAATTGAAAATGAGCTTAGCTTTCTTTCTTTTCTTTTCTTTTTTTTTTGGGGGGGGGGGGCTTGGTTTTCATAGTTCTAGTTTAGCATGACCTACAGTGAAAGATCTGTCTCAAGAAAAGCAAAAACAAAAACTAAAATCACCCTTTAATTAACTATTTTGTATTTACTAAAAACAAAATCACAAATATTGATCGTTGACTATGGCCAGTCATTCACTTTAGGGCATAAATAGTATATCCCCTTGGTTTCAGGGTTCAGGAGATCTCAAGTTATCTCAGCTCATGGGAGAGCACTCAAGAAGGCTCACAATCTAGCCTTGGAAAGAGTAGGACACACAGCACAAATCCTGCAGGTCCTGGGAGCTCAAAGAAACTCCACAGATCGTATCACAGTTCATTCCTCTAACGTAGCTGCGTCCTATTAATTCCATGCAGAATGAGTGGGCTTGGATAGTAACCTCAACTAGGGTATCCCTTCAGGGGAGGATTTCAGTGGAATCCCTTTCTTTTGTACATCATAGTGTGACAGGAAGTAGGCCTGACATGGAAATGAGGCATGGTAGAGACTGGAGAGTAGCTTGGAGAGGGGCAGATGAAGTACAGGAAGATAATGTGCAGCTGGGCTGCAGAGCCCATGTTTGAGATGATACTGGGTGATATGGTCCAGCAGTTGAATAGTCCTTCTTATCACATAGGTATATATGAACTGAAGTAACGAAAGCTCTATGAGGCCCTGGCCAGAGGAAAACTGTAGACAGACTACATTAGCCCGAGTCCCATCTTGTCTATCTCCTGGTCTACAAAGGACATGACCTTGCGTATTATCTTCTCAATGCTGATCCATTGCCTCTGTCCATTTCAAAGGAATATAGCCAAGTATAGGCAGCAGATCTAAGCCAGCAGCCTTGTAGCAGGGGGCTGACTCTCCTGACCTGCTACTCTATCTCTACCAGGGCAAAGTGCACATTGCAGATGCTCGTCTTTGCTGATTGAATTTTCTTCTGCAACTTTGTACAGAAACAGGTACTGACTCGATCACTGCTGCAGGATTAAGCAGCATCTAGTTGTGCAAAATAGAAAGCCCCATCCCCATACTTAATAACACCTCTCTTACCATCCCCATCTCCTCCCCCATTCTTCTAATGTGAACATCTCTGTCAAAACACATTCAACCCTTTCTATTACTCCTGATTCAAACTTTTCCAGAATAGATAACTTTCATGATATAACATTGATCCTATATTTGTCAACTTAACTCATATATAAAACATAAATTTTTGGAAGGGGCGTGTGATCTTACTTTCAATCTTACTTAACCATGAGACTGTAGGCAACTAATATATCACCCATGAAACCTTGTTATTCAGCACTTACTAGTCTTTCCTCCCATGATTCTACAGGATAAGCTATTTTTTATGTTCTATGTATTGCTCAATTATATATTGTGTTGCATAATTTCATCTTAACTAATATATTGGCTGGTTACATCAACTCTCGAGTAAAACAGGGGAAGAGGCATATTGCAACTTTCCAAGTCCCAAGAATATCACAACGTGGAACATGCTCTATTTGAGGTAACATGCAATTGAAACACCTAGCTACACTAACTACACGGAAGACATTTAATAGGTAACACCGAAGGTAGTGCTTTTTATATGTCAGGCCCTGGTGTAAGTGCTTTTCATAACCTCATTATCATAAAACCCCTGTGAAGTAGTAAAATATATAACCTCGTATTTAAATTAGTAAAGCAAAACCCAAGAGAAATATGACAAATTTCAAGAGACATAGCCAACAGGAGGCAAACCCATGGGATAGGTAGAAATGATGTCCTAGAATGTAGGGGAACAAACTCTTAGTTGTCTGGAGGCTCAAGGTCATCTCTTCTACAAGCAGATTCTCAGGTACCTGTAACTTCATAATCCAGGTCATGGTTTAATCAAGATGTCCATCTGCTGTTTGTACACACAGTTCTTCACATCTGAATTCCTTAAACTTCAGCAGAAGGTAGAAACCCCTCTCCAAAAATAGTACCTGGATCTTCTACTGAGCACCCCTTGGATATGCTTATGCAGAGTCTGCTGTGATTGCTACCTTCAGAGACTCGTGTAGGATTCCTCAGCAGTGGCTTGCCAGCAGTCATTACCTTTTTGACTCATTTTTGGCCCATTCCCATGTGAAATGGTGTCTCTATTTTCTTCTCAGCAAAATCTCCCACAAGATTCTTTCTTAACCTCAAGAGTCTCACCGGATTCTTAATCCTAAGGTTTTATTTTCACACCTCTATATTTTTAGATCGGATCTGTCTATTTAGGTCTTCTGCGGTCCTTTGGCCAGGATTGGTAACTCAAGGACATTGCCTGCTCCATTCCACTGGACACAAAAAAGAAATGGACAGCAAAGACCAAGCCAGTGTGATCATTTGTGCCTGTGATTCCTTATAATACAAAACTATTTCTTATGATCTATGACCTATTATCTGCATATTTTGAATTTCTGAAATATAGATTACTTCTTTAAACCCTTAAGCAATTAATAGAGTAGGTTTTTTTAAAATCTAGGTCAATTACAAGTGATAATGAAGCTTTGGCAGAGCATTTAGGATTTAAATTTTAAAAGGTTATAAATTATGTGTGTACTTTTTTTTACAACCATCTTTGAGTACCTAAAAGATTCTTCCTGGTCCAGAACTTCCCAAAGATAACAAGACCCAAAGATGTTCAAATCCCTTATAGAACAACATGGCATATGTACATGAGCTACAGCCTCCTCCTAATTTCCTGTAGTCAATATCTAGATTTACTTAAATTAATACAATATAAATAGTATATAATCTGCTGTGCTACTCAGAAACTGATGGTAAGTGGGGTATGTCTGGCCATGTTCTGCACAGACAAAATTATTTTCACAATATTTTTAGCTCATGGTTAGTTGAACTTGTAGCTATGGAGGTCATAGATAGGGATATTTGAGTGTACTTTTTTTGGTAGAAGCCATATTTCCTCTTTAACTGTGCTCTCTAACATCACAGAGATTTTAGAACTTAAAAAGGAAATGCTTATTCACTGAAAAAGAAGCAAGTTCTGTATGAACCTATCATAGAGATTTTAGTGCTTTGGTGAGGGTCATTAAATCAAGCACACACACACACACACACACACACACACACACACACACACACACAGTTTTATTAATTATATATTGTGTTTGAGAGACATACATATAGTATCTATGTTTACATTATTTTATTCTCTTCCTTTGTTCTGGGATTATCGAAGTGTTTTGTGCTGCTGCTGATTCTGAGATAATTACTAAGTTACAGATAAAAATAAGACAGGAGGATCCACCTACTCACTGTCACCAACATCACAGCAGGGGGGGTTGAGTGAGGACTGAGCCATGTGAGATGTACTGCTTTGGTCATCCTGAGTTCCCACATGCTTCCTACACTGTTAGCATCAGGAGGCTCCCCTCTCAACCCTGCCTGAGACTTGAAAGACAGAACTGGCTCTATCTGAATATACTGAGCAGCACAGATAGCTTCCCTATCCCTGGGTGTGTGTGTTAAGGCCAAGAGCTGATTACAAGTAACAGAGAATGTTGCATGCTGAGAGGCACTGAATATTAATGTGTAATTATGCATAATTAATGATTTAAAGAGGAAAAGAAAGAATAGCACTGGTTTGCTGGCCACAAGGGTTTTTCACATCACTGCTAAGATGCTTTCTTCCCTAACTCCCTTCTACCACTTATTGAGACCAAGTGTAGCTGAGTGAAATCATGAAAGTCTCATGACTCAGGCTCCTGCAAATTGATGCTTTCATGAAATTTCTACTTGAGGTCCACTGATAGGAAGCAAGGGAAACTATCCAGGAAAATCCTGTCCACGTGGTTTATTTCAGAAGTTTCGGTCACTCTCGGCCCTCTGGTTAGCGGTCCCTAGAAACAGACAACCTTCTCCAGACATTTCCGAATGATCTGGATAGAACCGACCATCCACTCCCGACCGTCCACCTCCGACCGTCCACCTCTGACCATCCACCTCTGACCGTCCACCTCTGACCATCCACCTCTGACCATCCACCTTTGACCGTCCGCCTCTGACCATCCACTCCCGACTGTCCACCTCTGCCTGTCCACCTCTGACCGTCCACCTCCGACCATCCACCTCCGACCGTCCACCTCCGGCCGTCCACCTCTGACTGTCCATCTCTGACTGTCTACTTCCCCTCCCACATCTAGGTGGTGCTTTTCTTTTTTGGAGGGACTGGTTTTTTATTTCAATATGTCACTTGTCAATATTCAGTATCAAAACAGTTGCACTATGGGGTTCTCTTTCTCCGGTGGGAGGAGAGTACAAACAAGCCAGGAATCTGCAGGGTGCCCACCTAACAGGCTGTGAAGAAACCACCTGAACATGGATGGCAATTGGGTGGGAACACTTGAAAGATCAGCACACCACTAGCCCACAGGCTGCAAAGAATTCTCACAGCCAATGGGTTGGCCAAGGTAACCCAACCCCTCATAAACAAAATTTCAAAATAATATAAAATTTAAAAAGTTTTTTTTTTTTTTTTTTAACGTAAGCTATTCAAGATTTCTCCAACAGTGACTGATGCAAAGCACAATGAGATGGCACTTTAGAGACAGCAGCCTCAGGAAAGGGCAATGAGATGACTCTCATGTGGCTAAATCAGTGGCACAGACATAATTTTCCTTCTCTGTCTCCCTTGGGGAGGTGAACACTAGGAGGTCACCGCAACCCTAAAGGGCGACAGGATTCATTTCTGAGCAGTTGGGAAAGGAGCAGAGCTGAGACAAGTTTGGGCTCAGGACTGGGGCTGACCCGTAGCATGCTTACCTAACATGCATGAGGCCCTGGAAGGTGGGTGTGTCTCAGACATCTCACCGTCTTATTTGGTCACATCTGATGGAAAAAGTAAAAAATAAAAATAAGTGTAAAGTCACTCAAAGATATCAAAGCTGAAAACATTCACAGCCCAGAACAGTTTTTTGTTTTTTTGGTTTTTTTTTTTTTTTTGGTTTTGGCTAACTTCTTAGAATCCCCCTGTTGTTTGGCTAAGACTTGGTGCAGAGCACTGAGGTCTCCCACAGTGGAGCCTGCCTGAGCTCTGCTGGTAAGGCAGGCCCATTCCTGTTTCTCCTCCATGGTAAGACAGTATCCATTAGGCTAAAATGTGCTGCTCCAAGCTGCAGAAGTGCGTGGAATGTTAAAAATGGTCGCTAAGACAAAAAGGAATCACAATGTGCCTATCACAACTGCACTGTTTGCGCTGTGCTCACATTCCCTTAAATATTGTTCCCAAAGGTGTTCAGCCCCTCCAGCTGGAACTCTGGGAAGAGGCTGACACAATTTTGTGAAAAAGAAAAGAAGGGGGAAGGGCGGCAGGAAGGAAAGCAGCCTTCAGTTAAAAAAAAGATCAGCCCTCAGTTTCAAGGTCAGCTTCGAGGAGGTTGGCCTCAGGCAGAGTCAAGGTCAAAAGGAGGAGCAGCCGCAGGGCAGGGATGGGGGAGGTCTACATCTCTTTCAGGTCCAGCAGGGTCTGGTCCAGCATCCTTTGCGTACAGAGATGCTCCTCTTTGGTGCACTTCAGCTTATCTTCCAAGTCATCGATGGTCTTTTCCAGTTTGGCTACCGATCTTTCAGCAAACTCAGCACGGGTCTCTCTCTGCCTCCTTGAGTTTATCAGTAAGAATCTTTATTTCTTCTTCATACTTGTCTTCTTTTTGAGAGTACTTTTCTTCAGCAGCACCCAAACACTTCAGGTTCTGGTCCATCAGTCTGATCTGCTCATCTCTCGGCAGTGGGACTCTACCAGCTCGGCGCGTTTCTCCGTGCGTTCCAAGTCTCCTTCAATAATCACCAACTTACAAGCCACCTCTTTCATACTCCCTTTCTGCCTCTTCTGCAATGTACTTTGCTTCCTTTAGTTGGATTTCCTGGAGTTCCATCTTTTCTTCATCTTTTAGAACCCGATTTTCAATCACCTTCATACCTCTCACTCTCACCAGCAGCCTTTTCCGCTTCCTCCAGCTTCTGCAAAGCAGTGGCAAGACGCTCCTGGGCACGGTCCAGCTCCCCTTCAACCAGATGGATCCTGAGGTTCAAGGAGGCCACCTCGGCTTCATCTTGCTCCCGGGTCTGCCTTTCTTTCTCCCTCCACTTCCTGCTGGAGGTGCTTGGCTCTCTCCTCTGCTTCATCAGCCTGCTGCTGCAGAACCTGGATCTTGTGCCTTACCACCTCGATGGTGATGCTCCCAGTCATGGTGCCTACGCAGCTGCTTCTGAAAATCAGGTTCCTACCTCCTCCGCTCGGCACTGTAGCCGCTTTTCCTAGGTGGTGCTTTTCAAATCATCCACTTCCCTCTCCAAAAGTTAGAAGAGAAACTGTCCATGGATACCCAGACATCTTTTTGGCCTGCCATAGATTCGATGATTCAGACACCATACAATCTACCCATTATTCAGCGAAAAGCTAACGTGAATCAATGCAAAACTGGTCTCAACCGGAAACAAACCTATGCTCTTTATCTTGTTCCACTCCCAATGTCCTGCTGTTCTCTGGTATAAGTCCCAGAGGCATCTGATTCACTTACCTGCTTTGTCATTACTGAGCGGGCTCCCTCAGATGAGTTTCTGTGGAGCTTGTTGCCTGTTCTAAGTCCTGTCATGGGCATCTTTGCCAAAGAACAGTCCAGAGACATTTTTCTTAAGTTTGCCCCTTAGAGAACAGTTTCCGGAAGGACCACTGTATAGAAGAAATGCGACAGTGCCTGTCAAGATGGTTCTGAAGAAAATGCAAATGTTGGTAGCCTCTAAAGAGGGAGGGTGCACTTGAACTCACATATTAAACACAGCAGCCGCAGTCCCCTGAGCTACGACTGCAGACACAATGCAGGGAACCCTGTGTCCCCTCTGTGATGGTTTATATATGCTCAGCCCAGGGAGTGGCACGATTAGAAGATGTGGCCCGGTTGGAGTAGGTGTGTCACTGTGGGCGTGGGCTTTAAGACCCTCACCCTAGCTGCCTGGAAGCCAGTCTTCCACTAGCAGCCTTCAGATGAAGATATAGAACTCTCAGCTCCTCCTGCAGCATGCCTGCCTGGACACTGCCATGTTCCTGCCTTGATGATAATGGACTGAACCTCTGAACCTGTAAGCCAGCCCCAATTAAATGTCCTTATAAGAGTTGCCTTGGTCATGGTGTCTGCTCACAGCAGTAAAACCCTAACTAAGACACCCTCTTTCTCCTTTTAAATCTTATGGACAATTAGCAAGACAAGACTCCATAGCCAAATACAACCAAACACAGATCCGTGCCTTTGTAGTGCTTTTCTCTCCAGAACTGAGCAAAGGAGCATTGTATGATATAGATTCCTGGGTTACTTTATCATTGCATTACGTTTTTTATTTGCTATCTTACAATTCCCATATTGTGAAATGTTTTATTCCACAAATAAGAGTCTAGGTCTTCATTTTCTTAGCTTAACTGCTGACACCTACAGAGATGGACACTCACAAGTAACAAACAGAACTTGGAGAGAGTAATAACCAAGTCACATAACTTTTCTTAAACCCATAAAACAAATTCGGACAGTGGCCTCGGAATTTCTTCTCACCTTGTGAAAGGCCTTCATGGGTTTTTTATCTAATTATAACTCAAGCCATACCAATTCTCTGAGCTGTTGTTTATTTTTACGTTTCTTTTTACCTGCCAGTGGGACAGTTTTTATTATGTGTGTACTGCCCACAGAGTGCCAGCCACACTCAGTATGATGTGTGAGAACTTAGTTGCTGTTCTACATGTCTGCAGTAGGAACGTCTCTGACGGTCTCCCTAACTTGCCTGAGTATCAAGTCAGGATAAACTTAGCTGTTGAGTAATAAAAAGTGGTATTTGGAATTTTCTGGAAGATAATGAGACTAAAGGTTGGGTGCATTGGAAAAATACAATGTGCCCACTAAAGGGACCAAAAATCACAGGTGACAAAAGGAGTGAACCAGATAACATTGGCTTACAATAGCTATCACCTACACAATCACTCTGTGCTTCCGGTGACAGGCAGTGGACATCCTGGGCCTACGCAGTTCATGCAGTTACTTATTCTAGAGACTTAACGACAGCATGAAATTTACTTACCAACTTCAAATGCATCTTTTCATAATTTAAAGACTTGTATAACTTCCATTATAATGCCATCTATTGCCATTGAGTCTTCTCCATTGTTACATGTTAAGATGTATCTGGCATTGAGAGTGTGGTCCTTTTACTGGTATTCTACTCTGTCATTGGAGGAGGCCATCACCGATCTCCATTCTATTTGCTCAGATCCGACCAGTTTATACAAGGTGTCTCCATGAGAAAGTATAAGGCTAAATTTCTCATAGTTGAGGCTAAGGTGTCTGAGATTCTTGTCTGTATTCAGTCGGGAGCCTCTGGTGACATTGCCTTATGACTTGCCACCTTTGTGGCATTTGTTCTGAAGACCTGCAATTTCAATCTGGAAAACAGCAAAGACGTTTAAGAAGATTGGCAATGTCTGCTGTGAGATAGAGTCTTCTATACATGACAGGGAAATCTGCAGCCAGGCAATCTCAGCAATGTGCTTGCCTAGACATGACATAAACATGAGAATATCATGTGACATTCTCATGCTCATGGGAGCATTCTCAGAAGCTTTTCCTAGGAGAAACAGAGGCAACTAATGGTTACTGTAGAGAAAGGAAATCAGTCTTCTTCAGGCATAGGTCCTGATAGATTATTATACAGTTCTAAGAGATCGGCCCTGAATACCTATAAGTAACACTGGTACTGATAAACTCAGTACATTGTGTGTGTGTGTGTGTGTGTGTGTGTGTGTGTGTACATATGTATATATGTGTGTATGTCACAGTAATAAAGAATAAAAGACCATGAACCTGGAAAGGAATGGGGCTTTTTTGGGAAGAATTAGGATGGAGTGGGTGGCATAAACATAGAACTAACTCATATATAAAAATCTAAAAAAAAATTAAATTAAATTAAAAGATTTTTAAATTAAGTTCTAAATGACAGAGGGGGAGTAAGAGGTAAGAGCAGGAGGAAGAGGAGAGAGAGAAAGAGAAGGAGGAGCCAGCTGTAGCAGCCACCCCCTAGCTACTCTAATCCTCGTGTGCTAGCATTCTTACTGGACGTGAAGAGAGTTTACCCAGGCTCAGATTCCACCAGACTAACAGTTTGCACACTTGATCCCCCTTGTTCCTTTCCGTATGGACGTATCTACCGTCTGGACTCACACACAATCATTTCCTTAGTCACGTGGTAGGATGGGGGTGCACACTAATGTGCCACTTCCGATGGTTTGCGTTGTCCCTCTCTTTGAATCCCTGAAAATACCATACTTTAATCACCAAATCGACTCCATGTAGAGGCAAGAGCTTGGGCCCCTAAAGCCATTAGGAAGGATGTTAAGCTAGTGAGCTCAGCAGTGAACAAAGCTGACTTCCATTTAACAGGTGCTTCTTGCAGGGTACAACCATGTCAAATAATATGAATAAGAAATCCTGTGTGTAGCTCCCACTGTCCTGACTATGTCAGACAAATATAAATGCCCTTTAGCTTCAGTGTCTCCAGATTATTGTAAAGAGCATCATTAAGGGAAGTAGACACATACTTACAACCATGTGTCCAGGCTATGTTGGCAAGCTGTCAAGCCTATAAGGACTAACATGGCATACCCTATTTAATTCAAAGGGTAAAGCACAAAACAGAACATTTTGGTTTCATATACACACAAATACATTGCAAATGTGTGAAACCCATTATCAGGAGTTCTATTTGCAACATCTTGATGTTGAGGTTTCAAATAAATAAATAAAAGTGTCCCAAGCAAATAGAGATGAAGCAGGAGGGTGAACAGATCAAGGCCAGCCTGAGCTACCACAGGACATCTTGTCGATAAAATGCATAGAAAGGTGTCTTTTATTATGTAAATAGAATGTATTAGCAAGGATTATTTGATAAATACATGTTTTAATCTTTCTGTGTGTGTTTGCCTGAGTGTATATATATTTGTGTGTGTGTGTGTGTGTGTGTGTGTGTGTGTTTGCCTGAGTGTATGTATATGTACCACGTGTGTACAGATGTCAGAAGACTCAGTCAGATCCCCTAAACTGTAGCTATAAGCTGTTGGGAATGATCTGGCTTGTTTCCTAGAAACAAATCCAGGTCCTCTGCAAAAATAGCCATCTCTCTTAACTACTGCTCCTATCGAATACATTTTTAAATATCACACTTTGTTTAAAATATGTGCTTGAATATTTTGACACATAAATGTGTAATAAAATAGAAGTTGTGTGGTGCCATACTTTATAAACAACAGCATAAAAAGTGCTAGCCCAATATTTCAGTTGCAAATTGAATGCTGGATTATTGTTTTTCCTCATGAAATAAAGACATTGTGACTATACCGCACCCACTGGTCATCCCCCAGAACTCAGAAACCAGGACACTCAAAACCCCAATTTAAAAACAAAAGCATCATACTGTGCTCATTACACGTGCCAGAATCCCTGCAATGAAATGGAGTCTACAATTTAAATGAAGGACAAATGTGTTCTTGGCGAGTTTGAGTCATGTGTAACTCTTCTGCTTATAAATGATAAAATCACCATGTCAATAAAAACATAAAGAAGACCTCTTATAAACTCTTCATAGACAATCTTTGGAAAAATATTTCCTGGAGATTTTCAAATAAACTGGACTAGAAAATATATATATTCTGTCAGGCCATTGAAGCATATAAACAATTTAAACTGTGATAAGAAATATGCTCATTAGAAATTCATGTAGGGTTGCTTAACGGGTTTACCCATCACTTTGGTCCACACCCTGAAGGTGACACTCCCCAGTTGTCACTCTGGCTTTATGAAGTGAAAAGGCTTCCTCATACATATAAATGTGAATTCAACATTATGTTATTTGCACTGGGAGGTGGTGACTCAATTAGCCAAGTACTTTCATCTAGGCATAAGGACTTGAGTACTGAAGCATATCTGTGTCAAATCTGGGTGTGGCAGTACACATTTGAAGTCCCAGGACCATGGAGGTAGAGCTGGAAGCTCTTACAGGCCTGTTGACAAGCTAGGATAGCCAAGTTGGTAAGCTCCAGGTTCCCTGAGACTCAGCTCCAAAGGCATAAAGCAGTTGAAGAAGATATCCAGTGCTGGTCTCTGACCTTCACATACACAGATATGCACACACACATACACACATAACATGTATACATACACAAATATGTATACACATCCATGCAAACTATAATATTTAATTATAAGAGAAATTCCCATTGCTCCTGAAGTTAGTGTGATGCTCAGAGCTAGAGATTCAGACCCATGATCACACATATTCCAAGGGCACCTTCAAAAGGTGGTTGTTTCTGAGGAGAAGTAATTAAACCATTGATGTATAATATTAGGTGAAATTACACATTTACTGTGAAGCAGAACACAGAGCACGTACATTTTAAGTTCAAATTTATTTGGTATGGTGGCACAAGCTTACCAATCCAAGCACTCTAGAGGCAGAGGCAAGAGGATCTCAAGTTTGAGGTCAGTTTAGGTCGCCCCAAGTAAAAGCAACAATAAATCAAATAAAAGCAACAGTAGGAAAAACAGGATCTAAAGTTGAAGAAATTTTGTGATTATTGATCTCTTCAGGTAGCTGGAAATATCTGTTAAATTTATTTTTCTGCCTACAGGCTATTTCTGAGTAAAAACCAAAGACTGAACATCATTCAGGCTTTACCACACCAGGGAATTCCACACTAAACTCAGTGGATTATTTTCCTTGGTAAGACAAACTTGAAAGTGCTTTTACTATCATAGAAAATTCATAAACAGCCAGGACTTCAGAATCAGAGAAATATGAATGGGACCTGCAGTTACAGCTTCCTAGAGTACATTTTTTTTTTTTTTTTTTTTTTGGTGGCATTGAACAGTCATTGGATTTTGATTTATCCACAGAGAAAATAATTTCACCGTCTTTCTAGAGGATGAGAAGCTCATCATGAAGCATTCAACGAAGTACTTGCCAAGGGTTGTAGACTTCCTGAGGGCAAAGCTCTGATTGGCTCCAGCACCCGTGTGCCCCCGGTGAGCAGAGCAGGGCCTAGCAGAGGAATTAGACTTTCTTCATCAAGAGTGCCTCAGAGCTGGGATCCTTCTGGCTGTAGCTTTAGATCTTTAGTGTAAGAATACTCTGCATAAAGCTTAGAGACACAGCTCAGTAATAGAATGAGTGCCTCACATGCATGAGGCTCCCACTATTACCCAAACCGAAAAGGTATTCTGAATACTCCCGAAACAACGTTACACCCTAGAGCTGTCCACTGAGCATATAGGAACTATCTGGATATAACAGACCTCATAGGCTAGGATCTTACTCCTGCCCTTCCAGAGGACACCAAGTTCAGTTTCCAGGACCCAGATCTGGTGACTCGCAACTGCCATCAAGTCCTGCTCCAGGTGATCTGGCGCCCTCTTCTGTACACCAAACCTGCATATATGAGGCACACACATTAAAAACAAATGCTCACAAGGCCCCATTTTCGCTAAGATTTTTAACCCTAGAAGCTATGTGAGCAGAGCATCTCTACAGGTGGGATTTTGCTAAGTGAGTGTGTCAGAACGTAATATGGATGGTTCGTGGTCACTGTTTAATGAAGTCTGAGAGCACAGCATTACTCTCGAGAGCTTCCCTCCCCAAAGTGCTCAGTAAGCATTGGTTAATAGATGAACTGATGAAGGAATGGAAAATGCTTATAAATAATGACCGTAATGTACTCATACTGTTACTATTATTTTCCTGTCTTTCAAGTAGGCGCTCTCTACTACAGCATAAATTTGTGGATTTATAGGTTCCAAGAGCATCATCAAAAATCATAAACAACGTGCAAACAAGTAATGGGGAACAAAGCTGCATTTAAATAATTTTAGCAAATTTTAACATCGGTTTATGTCTAATAATGAGAGGATTTGAAACTTATTCAAAAAGAGCTAGAGACTAGAAAAAGATAAATGGGTCTGAAGTTTTCTAAAGTTAGGGGAAATTATTAAACATGGTTGGAATACATTGTTACCATTGCGGTCCTGGTGGGTCGGTTGTGAAGGGGGTACAGAGTGACAATACTGAAGTGTGCCAAACCACAAATGTCATGCTTGGTTATATCTATTCATCTCACAAAACACTAGCAAGCTCATAATGAAAGGAAATGTAGATAAATATCATACTTCTGAAAGTGACCATTTATAAGCATTCCCACTGTCAAGGAAAAGAGGGCACCTCCTCAGAGTCTACAGGGAAGCTCTGAGATAGCGTTCTCCCAGCTGAATTGGGCAACAATTAAAACAATCCCAAGAGATTAACAAGAAAGTAATTTCGGGTAAGAGTTCAGACAAATGATTACAAGATAAATATTCAAACTCAGCTACTAAGCAATTAAACTAAAAGCCTGTTTGTCACCTCAATAGAGAGAGGAAATTTAATAAAATCTAGAAGCAATTAGAAATCTTTATGCAGTAGAAAGAGATGTCGTCTATACACAGTGTAAAAGCCTACAGTGCATGAACACACAAAAAAACACAAAAGCAAATCCTTAAAAGCGATGCCAGCGGGAGCTGGGAAACATCAGGAGCCATGAACCTGCTGCTCGCCCTGTATTAATGGGACTACAAGGTTAATACTGTCAATCATACTGGGGAGGAGAGAGCAGAGCCAAAGACACTAGCAAACGTCAATGCTGCTCTTAAAGGGAATAAATGAAGTAAGTTTTATGTCGAGAGGTAACCACGTTATTAGAATGCCAACTTTCTTCAGTACTAAAGAATATGCTTGCAAGCTCAGACACCAAAATCATAACAGTCAAAACAGAAGAAACACTACAGAGTGAAAAGTAGTTCATGTAAAGTACCTAAACATTGGCTGCATCGTTACAGAGTACTGTTTTCTAAGACAAGTCGTAGAGGAGTAAAAGTATAGAGAGACGAAATAAAAGTAAACAACGGTGTTGAGCCACAGTTTTCAAAATTCTTTGTGTAGAAGAGGAGGGAAGGCGCGCATGTGTCATGGATAGCCTTTGCCACTGCTACATGACAGTGACATTATCTACAGAGTTCATGTCTGACAAGCAAGCAAAGGCTGAAAATAATCTCACCGACTTGCAAGTTTGTGACTCTGTGCCGGACTGCATCTGGGCTACAGGTTGCACATGCCTGGCTGGAGCTTTGAACCTACCTCACGTTCTAGGTTCAGTTTCTGGACACATGCAGATATTTCAAGTGATTATAAGCTACAGTTAATTTGTTTTAAAATCATAATCTCTAAAGATAGAAAACAAAATAGCTTTACTGATTCCTTTTATTTACTTATTTTGTATGTGTCCAGTCTCACTGTGTGTGTCTCTGTCTCTGTCATTGTGTGTGTTTCTGTCTTTCTCTCTGTCCCTTCCTCTCCCTTCCCTGCTTCTTCTTCCTCTTTTCCCCAGTGCTGAGATTACAGATATGTGACACTACACTATCTATCCAATCTGTCTCTCTCTCCCTCCTTCCCTCTTTCTCTCCTTTCTTTCTTTCTGTCTCTGTTTTCTGTCTCTCTCCTCTCTCTGTGTGTCTGTTTTTCTCTCTCAGTCTCTCTGTCTGTGTCTCTCTCCTCTTTTTTTCTGTCTCTGTCTCTTTCTGTGTCTCTGTCTCTATCTCTCGATGTGTGTGTGTGTGTGTGTGTGTGTGTGTGTGTGTGTGTGTGTGTGTGTGTGTGTGTAAAATCCTGTGGTCACGGAAAGCACTCGTGTACCAGTCAGAGGACCCCCAGCACACACTACAGGAATAAGTTTTTTTCTTTCCCAGGGATCAAACTTGGGTTGTCAGGCTCAACACTGCTGTGCTATCTCACAGGCCTAAAACAAAATTCTAAAACTTCTCAGAATAGAGTGATGCAATTAGCTTTCTATCTCAATAAGAGAATGTCTTCTATGTTTGCCAACAATTTCCAGATGTGAACTTAACATTTAGGAATAAATATTTAGTAGCTGGGTCTTGTATATGTACATTTTAACCTCCCCCTCCCCCCCCACATGCATCTGGCAAACAGAAGGCCCAATGATAAACAAAGCCAAGGGGTTGAGGGAGGATTTCTTACTGTCTTTCCGTTTTTTCTAGGAAGATAAAGGAAAGTCTGGAGTGTTTCCCAGTTAAATTGAATAACCTAATCCACACACTTGCACAGATGCCAGCCCTGAGCCTTGCCAGACCTTCCCCTCAGACTCTTCTCCAGGAATCCAGCATCCTGAATAAAACCAGGACAATTCAGAGAGTCGCCATTTTAGGGTTCAGCAAGACACGCGGCCACGTAAGTCTAAATCTGTCTGTGCCACAGACTCTGCTACACGTACTTTTTAAAGCATGATGTGTGTAACTATGCAAATTGAAAATCAGTCACAACTGAAGAAGTGCCATTAAGGAGATGTTTTAAGAAAAAAAATAATAACCACAAGAATGATTAGTGGAGAACCATCAGAGGGAACAGTTCCTTCCCTGTGGTAGAATATAAATCAAAAGCTAATTAAAGTGTCTGCAAGAAAGGACAGCAGGAATTAGGCAGTGTTGCCAGAACATAAAACTATGGTGCCCCCATATATTTTATTTATATTAATCATGAGATTACAAATCATTGTGTCCTTCAACTTTCATGATTTTTTTTTAAGAAAGTTTCCTTCAATGGCAAGTTTTATCTCTCTTTTTATTTTTTATTTTTTATTTTTTATTTTTTTTGCCTGTATATCTGCAGCTGTACCTGATCGAGGTGACATGCAGTGACAACAGGAAAAGCCTGACCAGGAAGTCCTTCGAGCAGTTTTACAGACTTCACAGCCAAATGCAGAAGCAGTTCTCCTCGTCGGCTCTCCCAGAGTAAGGCACTGTCATCCCCTCACCTTATTTGACCTTCAGAGCTTGACCTTGAGCAAAGGGGGAAAATGATAGCTAAGAGGTTTCCTGTTTGGGAGCAATACACAGTGTCTAACTCAGAGACGCTCTCCCAGCTGAGTCTGAGCAAGGCGCCCTCTGCAGCAGAAAGTAGAACGAAGTTAGCGATTTTCTTCTCCGCTTCCAGCCATTGATTGTTCGAGATGGAGAAAAAAAAAAAATCAGAGCCTCCTTCACTTTTCGTCACTTCTTGGGGAAAATTGTTTTATTTCCTTCTTTTAAAATTTAATCCTCTGAGTTGTTTTCTGTAAAAAACGGAATTGAAATAGAAAGTCGGAACTAAATCAGCATGCCTGCTCCTTTGCCAATAACTGAAATTTAAAAACCCATCTGTAAGCATGCTGTCTACACAGGGAGAAGAAGGGGTTTGGGGAAGCGATAACATCAGTTGATTTTTTCATAATTCACCTCTGCTGTTCTCAAGCCTGGGTTTTCTTAACCGTTAATTACTAAACCTACACGGTGTAAATGTTATTTATTTCATTTTAACGGCATTACTGTGATCATTCTGTTACAATGGAAAAGATTAAACTTAAGGAAACTACAGAAGCAATAGAACAGCGACTATTGTACTAACTTGGAATACTTGCTTACAATGAGACAAGTTTAAATTGTCAATTTCAGGGTACAAAAGATATTGCATTTTCACCTTGAAAGGGTGAGTTCCCCAGAAATTATGATATTGGCAGTCAGATAAACCAAATTTTGATTTTTCTTTCATCCGCACTGGGATTTTCGTTAAGCGAACCATCCTTTAATGATGTTAGTGGTTACTTAAGACCTGACATGCTTTGCATAAATGGATTTGTATTTGTTCTTTGGTTGAGTCAGCTTCAAAGCATACATAGAAGGTGTCAATGAGTGAAGAGAAGTCTCGGAATATTGAAAGGGAGTGTTTGATGAGGTCATGGACATTTTGAAACACAAACGTTTTCAGTGCCTGGAAGATAAGACATTAGACAACTGGCTGGTCAGGAACATGAGAGGAAAATCATTAATTCTGGAAACTTCTATACAAAGGCTTTGGGTATTTCAAAATAGAATGAGAAAAAAAAAAGACCCCCCAAAAATGTTCAAACTTCTGCTGCAAAGTGCAACATCTAGGGTTGTCATCATCTCCTTGAATCGTCACGAACAGTAGGCACCACGTAACTGTATAATTAACCTCTGCTAAAAGCCATCTTCTCAAGCCTCTAGGAGAACTTCAGGAGCGTGAGCACCTCTTTCCCCATGCCTCTTCTCAATTTCCAGCCTTAGTTAGGATTCTGCTCTGCACACCGCTGCTGCCTGGCAATGAAGCTAAACTGATATTCAAACCATTTCAGGAACACACTGAGGGAGGGACATGTGGCCTTGTGCGCCCTGAGCAGCTCCTCTGGGCTGTCACTCCCACAGGGTCAGAGACTGGAGATCATGCATATGGATGAAGAAAAGGACAAGATTTCCAATGACTCCTTCATTTACTTCAAGAAGCCCTAAGAGACTTCTGTGAATCCGATCTGAAGGGGAAAAAATTCAGAAAGTCACAGTCAGGAAGAAAGAGATTGTAATTAGACATAGCCTGCAATAGAGGTCTTCCAACTGGGCCATTAGTATTTCTGGTACCTTCCAAGAGTACACAGGCATGGAGATTTCATGGAGATTTCATTAGATCGGGTGGCTGTCGATAAACTCAGCTGGAGGAGGCGGGGCTCCTTTCCCTCCTCCCACATTTTTTGATGTGTTCTGCCTAGCCTCGGAACTGTGTTGTGTGCTGTCCCAGGATGTAAAAACCACCCGGGACAAAAAGAAAAAAGCCAAACCCTGGTGTTAGCACTGAGAAAATCATTTCCCTGGTAATCAGGAAAACTATATTTTTAAATCAGCATTTAAAAACAAACAAACCAACAAAACCCCCCAAATAAAAAAATGTTGGGTTCTCTTTTGCTTGCTTTCCCCTGAACAAAAATGAGAAAGAATACAACGTCAACGTCAGGTAAAATAGCATAAGGATACTTGTCAATGACTAACTTCAATGTGAAACGTGGTACAGGAGTTTAAGTGGATTGCCTGGAACTAGTATAAGCCCCATTCCTCAATTCTGTGCACGGATTTATACTTAGAACTTTGAAACACCAGCAAAGATTAATTGCTTTACTGCACCAGCATGGAAGCTTCACCCATGGACATATGAATTATATTTAACACTAACTGAAGCCATTTATTTGCCAAGAACATTTCCAAAACTGCTATCATATGTATGTGTGATAGCATATCACATATATTTTATATTAATTGTATATTGGTACTAATTTCAAAACTAAGTCCAGATTTTTTAAAAAAACCTTTAATTCTTAGATTGATAAACTATTTTAATATATTAAATGTGCTTATTTACTGGGTGATAATTTAGATGTATAGATTTGCCCATACTGCACTTCCATGATCTTTTTAGCAAGTAGCAGGGAATGTCCTGGCTTGAAGTTGCCACTGCTTCTGTGTGTCTGCTGAAAAAGATTCACAAGCTTCTTCATTTCTCCTTCCAGGAAGCAACTTAAGCAGGTCTTTATCTGCACTAAATGGCAGAAATATAAAAAGAAGCAAGAGTAAACTGCTGAAAAGATGCAATTAAGTAGGAAAACATTACCAAGTGGGACCACCAACATCAGGTCATCCTACAAAACTGATCTTAAGCCCAACCCAAGATGGTCTTCAGACAGATCACAGAGAACCATCCTGCTCAGACTTTTGGGGACAGTGTGGCTTTGATTCACATGAACAAGGCCAGATGGAAGCAGATGCTACACAATGAAATGTCTAATTTATTTCATGCAATAATGTCTATCAAGGGCCCAGAAGAAACAACACAGTCAGAAGTCTTTGAAAAACAATAAATCATTAATTTCATAAACTATGTATTAAGCCCTACATGTACAGAGAGGAAGCATTTGTGGTCTGCTATAAATACAGTAATAAAGATCATATTAAATTAATTTAATGCTAAATTAAATTAGTGTTGAGATCAGTGATGGTTAAAATAGCAGGAGTGACTACAACCATGCCTATGATATGGCCAGGATTGACCGTGTATATTCTGGTGTTTTCTAATGTTTTGACTGGCTGTCACTGGTACAGCTGGTTACTTTGTCACCAGCCAAAAGAGGTTGATTTTCATAATTGAAAGACAGAGACACTCCTCTCTTTTAAAACAGGTTTCCTCACTGGTGGCATCTACCTTTCACAGACTCGGACCATAAGAGAATCAGAGATCTAAGTCGCTATGTGGAACAGGTGCTGTGTGGACCTTATGAAGTCGCAAATGTATGTCATAGTTTCGGCTGTTTTTTTACTTTCTACTTTTACTCAAATGTCAAATCATTATATTATTGTCACTAAAATCAGTTTTAAATGTATCAACATTCTGTAATTCCTTCACTCAATAAGCAGGTACGTCCAGCATATCTGAATTCCGTGATTGAGGTCCAAAGCCCCAACTTCATGTTGCCTAGATGTGCAGTAATGTACACATAGCACTAGAGATGCACCTTGAGCTAAATGGACCACAACCTGTTTGGTTGTTCTAGAGTCTCAGAGGCATGGTCTCCTTCCAGCTAGGACATAAAAAGTACAGACTGTGAGACTGACAGTACCTGTGGTGGTTTGAATAGATTTGGCCCCCAAAGATTCATGTGTTCCAATGCTTGGCCAGAGGGTGTGGCACTATTAGGAGGTGTGGCCTTATTGGAGTAGGTGTGGCCTTGGAGGAAGTGCATCACTGTGTATGCCAGCTTTGGGGTCTCCTATGCTCAAGCTCTGCCCAGTGTCGAATCAGAGTCTCTTCCTGACTGCCAGTGGAAGAGAGTCTTGTTGATGCCTGAGGATCAAGATGTAGAACTCTGGGCTCCTCCAGCACCAAGTCTGCCTACATGCCGCCATGCTTCCCACCATGATGATAACGGACTGAACCTCTGAAACCGTAAGCCAGTATCAATGAAATGTTTGCCTTTATAAGATTTACCTTGGTCATGGTGTCTCTTCACAGCAATAGAACCCTAACTAAGAGTCTTTCAGGCATTTAACGTGGGGTGGGATTTAACAGAGTTGTTCTAGGGGCTTGACCTGAGTAGGAACGAGTCGCGGAAGGGAGATCAGGGAGAAAGAAAACCGTGTTACTCAACTAGGTTCTCATTGAGACTGTGACCAAACACAACAAACAAGGTGTCTTGAAACAACATGAGTCTATTTACTTTATGCTCTGGAACTCAGAAATTTGAATATGGGAGTTTAGGGACTGAAGTCAAAGTATTGACAGACCTGCTCATTTTAAATATTCCATCTTCTAAAGCAGTTCTCAACATGAGGGTCACAACCCCTTTAAGGTCACATATCCCGAATACCAGATATTTGCATTATGATTCATAACAATAGTAAAATTGCAATTATGAAGTAGAATGAAGATCATTTTATGTTTGGGGGTCACCACAATGTGAGGAACTGTACTAAAAGGCCACAGCATTAGGGAGGTTGGGAGCCAATGATCTAGGAGATCTCTTCCTGCAATACAATGGCCCAATGAGAACTCAGTTCCTGCCCTCACTCGTCCTTGTCTGGCTCTTACTGTCCTTGTACCTCCACTAGAAGGATGCTAGTCATTACACTGGGCAAACCTGGACTGCGCAGGACAACCTTACTATCTCAAGGTCTTCAGTGAGTTTTATCTGCAAAGACCCTTGTGCTGTGTAAATTAATCTTATATAAATTAGACCATGAACATCTACTGGGGAGAGGGGAATCCTATCCTACTGGTACTAAGGAAGAGTATAAAGACTCTGTTCTTTTAGATCTTAATATGGAGAAGGGGGAGAACGAGACAGGTGGAATGTTCCAGGTGAAATGATATTTTTGCTAACAAATCATATGCGTCTGCTGTGACAAAACGTTCCCTGGGGAGAAGCAACACACATGTCTACTCACTCCTGATAGAAGGCTCTCACAACAGACCGAAGTATGGGTGCTACCAAAGTCCAACTTGGTGAGCCATGGGTCTCACTGAGGTCACTTAGAGGAAAATGGGTGAGAGGTCACTTAGAAGAATATGGGTGAGAGGTCACTTAGAGGAATATGGGTGAGAGGTCACTTAGAGGAATATGGGTGAGAGTTCACTTGCAGGAATATGGGTGAGAGGTCACTTAGAGGAGCAGAAATGACTCCAAGACAGCTTCATCACCAAGCCCACCACAGCATGAGTGGCAGCTCCCAACGCTGGGAACCTGGAGCACACTGCCCAGCCTGCAGACAGCTTAACATGTTGGAGAGTATCCTTATCAGGTGCCTCAGTTGGCCTAAATCTCTTCAGACTGCTTGGCTGGTTTCTGCTTCTTCCAGGTGCTCTGCTCTCCAGAGTCTTCCTTGCAGCTCAGCTCCTTTCAGTCTGAGAGGACTCTCAGCTTTCATTGCTTACTGAGGCAGGGAGGGTTGAGTGAAGCCAATCACTTTCAAGGACTTCCATAATCTCCTTAGAGTGATTTACCTTCCTGTTTAAAGACATTCCTCCAGGAAGGAATGTTGTCATCTTTGGGGGTGAGGGTGGGGCATTACATACAGCCTCTTTTATCTGTAACAAGTCCTTCCTCTTAAAAAATCATAATAAGCATATGGTCAGGGAGTCATTTCGATTGGAGTTCCTATAAGCCAACATTTTCCTCGCAACATTTTGTATTTTCTGTTGTAATCATAATCGCAAGTAACACATAAATGAATTTTGTATTATATATAAAATACAATCGTTGCCTTTTAGTTGGACTGCTTAATTATTTAGATCTGCCACTGTGGGATGTGTGTGTGTGTGCGCGCGCGCACGTGTGTGTGTGTGTGTGTGTGTGTGTGTGTGTGTGTGTGTGTGTGTGTGTGTGTACAACCAAGTTTACTATCTTACAAACGCTTTCTTTGAGATGCATCTGATGAAATTTTACTTTCTTCTATTGTTAAAATTCACTGTTAATAACTCAACTCTGTCCTAAGTAGCTTCAGAGTGATCTACTGCTTAACTCTGTGGAATTACCACACAGATTAGAACATGAATCACCAGTGTTTTAAGTCCACTATGACTTTGTAATTTTTTTTAATTTCCCAATGAAGAGAAACCCTAAAGCAGTCTGTTTACCTGGTTTGTATCTCATACACCCTGCCAGTAGTACACACTGACTTCTTTGTTCTTTGTCTGCTTTTAACAGCTTCGCCTTTCTAAACTTCTTTATCCTGTTTTCAGATACAACGTTCTTTCTCTTACTTACACACTAGCTTCAGGGCGTCCCCTGTTCGTCCAGATGGTGATTGTTCACTATTGGCTCTCCCATCCTTTGAAGCCAAGTTTAAAAATCACATGTCTGCCTCTTTCTGACACTCTCTCCAGAATATTTAGATGACATGACCTAACCTACTGTTACCGTGTAACTCTAGCACTGCAGCTGCAGTCACCCTCCAGATGCTCAGTTCCCAAAGTGTCTGCCCCTCATTCTGTCCTCTCAGAGAAGCCCTGCTCAGATGCAAGTCTGTGGTCATTATCATCCCTGAAACTTTTAGTGTTCCTTTATTTGCTAGGTTATTACTCTCGGTCGTTCTGAAAATGGTTTAGAAAATTCTGTAGAGATCCTGGGCTAAAGTTCTGTCCATCTTGTGTATCAGTAAGATCAGGGTTTGCAAGACACTCAAGCATACATACACACCACACACACACACACACACACACACACACACACACCACACACACCACACACACACACAGTACACATATAAGCACGCAGTACATGGTGGAGCTGATATCTCCTGATGCTGAAGAATCCCTCATTCTCATTACTGTTGGGTAAATTGTCCATTGTCCATGAGACATGGAAAATCCCTGTAAGACAGATGCTGGCTCCAGGCAGAGAGAATTCTTCAGTTCTGGGACATAATTATATAGTGGTTTATTTGGGACAATATCCTTGGGGTAAAGAATACATGGTCTCTTGGATGTTTTGCGTTTTGAAACATGGGTGGAGAGCATTTATAGAATCTTTTAAGTTAAATCATTACCTCAAAGAGCTTGAATGAGACCAGCGTGAGCCCATCTGAAATAATAATTAGTCTAATCAGCAGTCAGCAAGCCTTTCTCACGACACAGGATCCCATTATGTGACCTCCACTGGCTTCAAATCGAAGAACTCCTGCCTCTGCCTCTACCTCCTAAGTGTTGGGTTTACAGGCATGTGCCACCACGTTTCCTAATGAGGCACCATTTTCTATGAGAAAAACTTTTATCTCTGACATTCAATATGCTAATGAACAAAAACACCCTCTACTGATTGGTCTGTGAGTACACAGCAGAAGCAAGCACAGGCTTGCTCATTAGAGGAGGCAGAACGTCCGTCCTCGGCCTCACCCATAGGCACTGTCGGAGAGCAACCTTCCCTCTCATATGAACGTTACCAGTCATTTGGCTTCTAATGTATCAGGTCCTCGCAGGTTCTAGTTTGTGACTGATTCTCAGATAGGGTTAGACTGTTGTGTTGTCCTGTATGGCAAAACTGACAAACTCAGCTGTGCATGCTATTCTGTATCAAACGCTAAAGAGTTCAACTTAAGTCCAGTCAAATTAGAGAGTATGGCTTTCAAGTTACTACTAAAGGCCAGACAGGAATTATTAAATAGAAGTCACAAAATGTTACTCTGGACAGAGAGAAGGGTAGGAACCAAGCAGGAAAGTCATGGTTTTTTCTCCTGCTGAGAAGGTAAGCATCTAATGGCTATATTCTTCTATTCTCCTCAGTTCTTCCCTCACATCTAGACAGTTTCTAACTCATTAATGTTTGCTAAATATTTTAAATCTATAAATGAAGAACAGCACTGTCATTATCAATATAGTGGCTTATAGAATCTCTGTTGTCCTTCAAAACCTAAAAGATTGACACATTAATTACATTGGAGAGTGTTTGACAGTGACCTTTAAACTTCTTTTCTTGATTACTGGCCAGTTGTTTTCTAATCAACGCATGCTTCCAATATAGGTCATTTGTTCCTATACATTTTATGAGCAAACTTCCATATGAATAAGAGATGGCGTTCTAAAATTTGCAGGAAAAAAAAAAAAGTTCAGAAACCCTTGGAGCTGACTGAGGGAAAAACCGAAGGACAATAACAATGTCAGCGGAAGGAAGAAGCAAAACATAAAATAACTGAAAACAATGTAAAACGGTATGAAAACGAGACCCTGGGAAAGCAAGCATTTTCAACATAAGACAATATGCAAGGCCCTGGAGGAAGGCTCAGCAGCTGAGAGTGTGCACTGCTCTCTCAGCGCACTCGAGTTCAGTTCCCAGCAGCTACAGCAGGAACCCACAGCCTTCCGAAAGTCCAGCTCCAAGTGATCCAATGCCTCCCGCTGGATTCCATAAGTACCTGCACTCACACGCAAATATGCACACACAGGAATGCGCATAGACACATAAACTTAAAATTGTTAAAGAGAGAATACTCACGTATTCAGTTTTCTTGCCCTTATTTTTTCTAACGGCATATCTTAAATTCTGAGTGAGTCAATGGGTGGCAGGAAATGAATGACAGACCCTTCTGCCCTCTAAGCACAAGGCTGTGTATTTCTTTACATGGGGTCCAAGTGGTTTTGGCATCTCAAAGAACAGAGCAGAATATTGAGATCTTTATGTCCTCCACTGACTCACATTCTCAGAAGCACTGGTCATGTGCTTGTGCTTCAGGCCAGAAGGGCGAGGATAGCAGTTATCTGGGAAGGATAGCATGGAGGGATTGGCAGGAGGATTCTTACCTTTGTGTGCAACCACACAGCTCACACTAAAGCTGATTCGATATAAAGTGTGTCTTGATGAATTCAAAATACTCAGTGGCTGCTGAAATCAGATTTGGCCTTTGTAGACAAAGTGTAAAGACACTTCTGACTTCTGCCTACGATGCAACGGGGCAAATACTGAGATCTGTCTGCATTCAATACTAAGTTGTTGATAGGACATTCAGATTGTGTTCTTTAAATCTTCCACAATGGGTTAATACACAGAAGCACGTGCAGAGGGCTATCATGAGAGAAGGCAAGGGAGCTGGACCTGATCAGGATGGTAAGCCTGCCACGTGAGTTCAGCACAAGGAGGGCTTAACCTCTCTCTTGGATGAATGGGACATATAAGCACAGGCATCAAGCAGAGACCTGCAGTGTCCATTTTGGTCACATTTATACAGGTGGATACATTTAACCACTGCTACGAGACCCCAAGGACAGGTGCTTCCATTTTACTGTGTGTTGCTGTGAATCCTTACTGGTTAGCATCGAGGGACAGGAAAGCCCTGTAAATGTTAGCTATCACATCATGTTTTCCAATTAAAACCTGAGATTACAACGGGTGAGAAACATAGAGAAGGAAAAGGGGGAGGGATTGATCTCACGAATGACATACGGTGAAATCAAAGATACTAACCGCACACCAACTAGAGGATGTGGTGCTGCCCACCCCCAGTGTTCTAAGGGGACTTCCATCTTGTTCCACGCTAGATGATCACTAGACTGTAGCTGTTCTCCCAAAGTACCAGGGGACAGGTATGACTCCATCAACTTAGCTGATTTCTAAGGGGCTACTGGGGGCCAGGCAGTGGTGGTGCACGCCTTTAATCCCAGCACTTGGGAGGCAGAGGCAGGTGGATTTCTGAGTTCGAGGTCAGCCTGGTCTACAGAGTGAGTTCCAGGACAGCCAGGGCTACACAGAGAAACCCTGTCTGGAAAAACCAAAACCAAAAAAAGGGAGGGGGGGGCTACTGGGGATGAGCATGGCTTTGCCTGTGCTCAGCGTGTGCTCTCCCCCTGGCAGACATGTCCGGCCTCCATGAGTGTTTAGAGGACGGAACCTTTTTGTAAGACCTAGAAACTGCATGACTTTTCTTATCTGTTCTTTCTACACTACACAAATCGACCAAGGATTGTTAGATTAATGTGTCCAAAAGCACCAACGTAATACGCACGCTTTGTAAACAGAACACCATAGCGGCAGCTTTCTAGAACCACTGACTTAACAAAAAATAAGTGGATGTGTGCGTGTATGTTTGTATGTATGCAGATCTGGGTTGAACCCCGAGACTTGTACCTGCTAGACTGAGCTGCAGGCCCAGCCCAACAAGTGTGTTGTTGGTGGTGATGATGATATTATGTACATTCTGACCAGAGGTGTCAAAAATACTATTTAGTGGTCCTAACACTGTTTCAAAATAAGGGAGAGATTTTCAAAAGTATCTTTAGGAATCTCATCCTCAGAAATGCTTACCTCATAAGTAAGTAAAAGCAATCTGGTCTCTTTCTTTCTCTCTGTGTGAGTCTCTGTCTCTGTCTCTGTCTCTGTCTCTCTGTTTCTCTCTGTCTCTCTCTGTCTCTCTCTGTCTCTCTCTCTCTCTCTCTCTCTCTCTCTCTCTGTGTCTGTGTGTGTGTGTGTGTGTCTGTGTGTGTGTGTGTCTGTGTGTGTGTCTGTGTGTGTGTGTGTCTGTGTGTGTGTGTGTGTCTGTGTGTGTGTGTGTGTGTGTGTGTGTTTAACCCAAGTAATTCATATGCCCAGACATGTTTGAGAAACTCTACCACAGGAAGTAAACAGCCGAATTTGACATGGATGACACCATAAACACCTGACTGCCCTTGTCTGCACTGTATGGTGTTGGGTGCTGATAGCATCATAAAGACCTCTGTAAATTCATACATTCCTCATACGTGGAACTTGAGTGTCATTCCGAGCACTATCCTGTGATGGAGCCATATGATGTCATCAAGTTCTGAACAGTGAGATCTGGGGAGGTGGTTCAGTCTCTAAAGTGCTTACTGACCAATGAAGGGGCCAGGGTTCAAATCTCCAGCATCCACATAAAGTCAGGATTGGTATGCACGTGCAACCTTAGTAATAAGGCTAGTCCTGTCTGCGTCCTGGAGCACACCTAATGGAATCCATGAGCTCCATGTTCAGTGGGAAAGCCTGTCTCAAGAAATAAGGTGGAACTGGATTGACGAAGATTCTTGACATCAGTCTTTGGCCAACACACACACACACACACACACACACACACACACACACACACACACACACTAGCTGAATAGAACTGCTAGCCAGTCTAGCCTCAGTGCCCAGATTCTCTAGGCTACACATCATGGGCAACGGTTAATGACCTCTTTATGTTTGTGCATCTCTGTAGTTTGTAGAAACTCCCAATAGTCTCTTTTTTTCTATTGTTATGGCAAAAACAATTACCAAAAGCAACGTAAGGGAAGAGGGGTTAATTTGGTTCCCAGCTCGATGGTAAAATTCACCATGATGAAATGCATGGTCCTAGCTCTGAGTGGGGGAAAGGCAGCAGGCGCCTGAGGCATACACAGTCCAGAAGGAGGGAGTCATGGGTCTCACGCTCAGTTCTTTTTATCCCGTTTACTCGGTCTGGAGCCTCAGCCTCTGGGGTCGTGTCGTGCACATTCGGCATGGATCTTCCCAGCTGTGTTAAATCTCTCCAAACGCATCCTTGACGACAAGTGCAGAGTGTCTTCTAAGTGATCCTACCTAAGTCCCATCACATCGGCAATCAAGATTAACACCACACTTCCCTGAATCTGTTTATGTTTGGGAAATGAAATTTGACTTCAAGATTAAATGAAACACAGTTGACCTAAAAGCTACATTAGTATTTCTAACACAAATCATATTTCTTTGACATTTTTCAGTCTGCATTACGGACTGGCTCCCTTTCCTCCTGTGAATGAGGAAAGCTACTTTTAAGATATGAACATTAAGATTTATAAAAAGTTATAAAATTTATAAAATCACTTATTTTTTATTATTTTAAGTGACATACGCAGGCTAGAGGACATTTCTGAGCTCACGATTCCTTCTCCTCTGTAATAGAAGAAGAGACGTGAAGGGATGGGTACCGTTTGTTCTGCGGACTCTCAGGCAGAACAGTCTTTATCTTTGATCCTAGCAAAAGCCTTCCAGAAACACTGTTTTTCCCAGTTGCTTGTCATGTGGCAGCACATTAAAGATAATCCTATTATGCATGCATACTAAAATATGTGCTCAGTTTTAGTTATATGCTAAATTTACAACTCTTTCAAAAAACACATTGTATCACTATGCATAACTATGTAAGTTTTTTTACTTGACAATTGCAAACACTTATATAATACATTCTGATCTTTTCCTGACCCATTACCTTCTCTTCAACTAAAATCTTTCCGTTCCCTGTGAGTCCTTCTTCTACTTTTTTGGACACTGATCTTAATTGGTGGTCCTTACATGAACAGGGCGATAGAGTATTTATCAGGAGTAGGCCACTAACTCACCAGTGGCTACACTCCTAAAGAAACTGCCAGCCCTGAAACTTTAAAACCTTTTTTTGATCACCTACTGTTTGTAACATTCTAGAGTCAGAGCCTTAGTTGGTTTCTAAGTGAAAATATTGTGAGATACACTAAATAAGCTTATAATATAGTGAGTATATAGATGTGAGCATAAATAATACATAGCCTATAATGTAAAGGCTTTGGGAGAGAAGAAACTACAGCTTGAATATAATCACAAAATCACCTATTATTGTGTACCCTTGCCTGTGAGCTGTGCACCTCGGGGTTAGAGGACACTTTGAGGTCAAGAATCAATTACATCAGAAGACCACCTGCTTTCTGGGGGGGAGGATTATTGAAATATATTGAAACCATCTACATAATGGCACAGATACCTAAAGATATCTAAGCTCTATCTACCTACTTACTTATCTGTCTGTCTGTCTATCTCTTGGAAAGAGAGTTTGTTGATAAACAAATCAGGCATTAAATGGAAAGGAATATCACACACTTCCCATCACTTCTAAAAAGATTGAGGTTGTGTTTATGCATCCTGGTAAAATCCTTGCCTAGCTTCTGTTGGCTTGCCCTCCTCACTCACAACCCCAGACCAAGATTCCTCTCCGTGTTTATAGTTTCGGACAAACATGGCATTGGTGCTAACAAGAATTCTTTTTTGCGTCTTTAAATTTTGTTCTGATTTGATGGAATTTTGTTGTGAATGAAGCAAAAGTCTTTAAAAAGCGTAACATGAACCTTGTGATAAAAAAAAAAAAAAAAAAAAAAACTTCAGCACGTGACTGGAAAACCTTAGCAAACGCAAGTCCCCTTCAGAGTTCAGCTGAGATTCACAGACTGTGCTGCAGCATCTCACAGCCCGCTGTGTGCCCTGGGACCGTTCCCAATTCTCAGGACTGTTGCTCATTTCTGGATGTCCCTGCAAACAGGGCATGATATCACTTAAGGTTTAGGCAATGTTTTTGTTTGTTTTTTTTTTTTTAAAGCAGAAACCCAATGTCAAAATAAAACCAAGTGGATAAATCCTGTCTTAATAGCGAACATATGTTTCCTGTTCCCCATTGCTAAACCCAGATGTTAATGGTGTGTTTGTCATCGCGTTGCTCTCTTCTTGTTTGGCGCTGGCTGAGCTTACATTGCAGGCAGGATAAATGTCATGTGTGCACCATCAGTAAAACCAAGATGATTCTTCACAGTCTGGTGAAGCACTGATGACATCCGAGAGCCAAATTACAAAAGATTCCTCAGACATTCAGAGTTCTCCATGATGTTAGTCTTCCATGTAACTCCAACATGAACACAGTGGGCTGAGCTAGGTGAGAAACTGGACATGCTGACATGCTACTTTATGAAGAATGCAATAAAACACAATTACTGCCCAGCTCTGATTTAGAAGTCTTATGGGAATTCATTTTTTTTTTTTTTTACTTTGTGTATTTTACAGTACTCCACTGCATTTGAGAGAAATAGACTTAGCTTATCGTTTTAAGTCACTAAATCTTGCAGCCAATGCTAGAAGTTGGCTAATAAATGAGAACACTTAATTTGCTTTTGTAAAGAAAGAGAAAAATGGATCTCTTTTGTAGTTCATTTATTCTGGCCTGTGCATGTATTTTAACTCTGTGCGGCCTTTGATAATACAGTATAGGAAAAACACTTAGGTTCTGAATTGATCAGCTCTCTAAAGAAAAAAAGTCAATCATTTTAAATTACATACCAGTTAATGTAATTGGTAAACGTATTATGAATGAGGATTCTGAGTTTAACAAAACATACTCTGATGGAGATTTTAATTTAATATTGACCCATTGGATTTCATGTTTGTTTTTCATTGTCCTCATTTTTCATTTAAAAGCATGATGGGAATTAAAATTTCCCATTAGTTATATTAGAATCTAGCAAAGGGAGTATGTATATATATATATATATATATATATCTTCACAGAACATTTCATATCACCCAAAGACATTTAGCTCAACAACTGGTAACTTTAGATAGCCAAAGACAAATCAGAGTCATTTTTTATTTGTTCACCAGATACGCACGAAGAATGTCCTACATGTTTGAATGTTCAGACATTAATGTTCAAAAGCTGTCAAAGCAGGATGTGAGCCAGACACTAAGATATCTTTCTTGTCACACAAGTTCAATTGGCTGAGTATGTTAAGAAAGAGAATATCAGACGTGTCACTGGGCGTGAGTGAGAGGCCAAAGTATGAACACACTACTTTAGAATTGTCTATGAAGACTTCCAAAACTACTAAGCAGAGGGCTAGATACATTAGGGAAGAATGTTTGGCTAAAAATAACATATTGGAATTGTCCCCAAATAACTGATTATCAAAACTATACACTGGAAGAAATTAAGTAATCCTAAGTACACTGAAAAATGGAATTTAAGAGAGACATAGTTGGAAAAGGAGACCAGGCAGCCCACCAATTTTTACATTTGGGGAGATAAGGTCAACTCGGCAAAGAGAGCTGAAAGAGACAGATCAGCTGAATCCCAGAGAGCAGAGTGTCAGGAATCCAACAAGGGAGCAAATGAGGGAATGGCTATCTGCTCAAATTTAGAGAGTCAACAATCAGAAGCTAGCGTGGGTTTGGTGGCTCACATAAGTGATCTCAACAATCCAAAAGCTGATGCAGGAGAAGCACAATCACTAAAGTTTGTTAGGACTTTTACAAACAAAAACCCACCTGGAAGAGGTTCAAATAGAAATGAAAAGAGAGATTTGAGATATAAAGTAGAAGACGACTTTGCAGCTGACTTTCTCTAAACACAGAGAACATAGACTACAGGGACATGTAAGTCAATACTTTTCTTTATTGAATGTATTTATAGGATATGTGCATGCTACTTTAAAAAAAATCATTTAAGAAGTGAAATAAAGAGAAAGAAAGACTACTCAGGCAGAGAGCAGAGCAATGACCTGAGTAGGAGGGCAGGGGGTCTTTTGTTCCAATTGTCCTCAAATTAGAGTCAGTCTGTCTGTGTAACAGAAAAAAAAAGGGCAGATGTGACTACCCTGACAGACTGTGTTGGGAGATGGCTTCTATTCCACAAATCAGGAAACCCATGAAGAGATTGGGAAGGAAGAAATACTGGAATTTGAGGAGCAGAGATTCTAAAGAATGAAAGAGTCCTATAGTCAAGTAGTAACTGGACTAATGGTGTTCATCAAATTTTCCACAGAATATTTAAGGGTGGGTCACCATTGAGTATAGTCATATATATGTGTTTCCAGCAACATAAGGCAATTACACTTGCAGAGTTGGCTATACACACACACACACACACACACACACACACACACACACACACACACACATACCCCTTGGTGTTTTGTCAAATGAATAAAAAAATGAAGAGAAGGTCACAGGATTGATAAAGAACGTGCAAGAGAATTAGCATAAAAATAGACCATGAAATCCGAATTGACCAAAGGCAGACATAAGGACGCGGAATGGATTTTGAGCATTGAAATGTTCCTATATTAAGCAAAATGTCTTTCCTCTTAGTTCCTGAAATGCCACCACTAGTTAATTATTGCCCTGTGTTTATACTGTCATGTCATTGGGCTCTTTTTAACTCTGGGTCTGGCTGGGATCTAAACACTAATTCTTTATTATAGCAAACTAGATAACATACAGGCCACCAAGTTCCATTTGAATTTCCAATAAATAACAAATAATTTTAGTAAAGATGTCATAAATGTTGCATGAACAAAATGACAAGCCACGCTGTGTGTGGAGGCATGACAGTCCCTGGAAACCTGCTACCTTCAGAGTTGGGTATTTTATAGTCACCCAAGTGAATGCAGCCATATTGCCTGGAGAACAACCCCAGTCCAGATGGAAACACAGGTGTGGGTCATCAATGAAAGCAACTGCATCATTAACATTCCTGTACGTTCCCGAACTACCAGTGGGGTGCAGAGTCATAAAGAAATGCAATGATTCTTTTGATATTTAGTAACATCATCGTCATTTGGGACAATGTCTTACTATGTAGCCCACATTAGCCTTGAAGTCATGATCTTCCTGACTCAGCTAGACTGGATGTTGAGGTTGCTCTATCTGTTTTGTTTACTTTTTTAGCTTCTATTTTTAGTGACATTGAACCATGATTCTTTTGCAGAAGGAAAAAAAAAAGCTTGTTGCAATAAAGAATTAGTGTTTAGTATCCCTGCTAGACCCAGAATTGAAAACACTTCAGGGACACAGCAGTATAAACTCAGGGAAATAGTTAACTAGTGGTGACATTTCAGGAACTAACAGGAAAGACATCTTGCTTAATATAGAAGTTTATTATCCATTATCCAAAGTTATAATAAATTATAACTTTTGCCCAAAAAATAGTAATAATAATTAACTAGTCAACAAAGATTTTAGGAAAATTGTAGTTCTTCAACCAGTTCTGTTCAGTGGGAGATTTGATTTTAAACATTCAAACTAAAAAACAAAGAAAAATAACTTGTAGTTACCTTCTTGGCCCTGGACTGATTGATTTCCTTAGGTAGGGGCTCCTGGTCAACAACCTTACAACAGACCAAAATGTAGAGCTAGAATTTGACACTTTGCTAATTTGTAACGTATATAAACTGTTAATAGGACTATTTATACAAGCCAAGGCAACCTGCACTGGAAGAGAGATCTCAGCTTGTTCTGCAACACGTGATTGAAGAGCTCTGTGCATGAGTGATAGGTTTTCAGTCTCTGCTCTTGGTAGCTCTGTGGCTCACAAGAAAAGAGTGAGTGACCATCCTGGGGCCAATGGTAGACAAGTTAGAGAGGAAGAACGAATGTGTAGAGAAAGGAAAAGGAGAAAGAAAGCAGGCATCTTTGATAAGATAAATATAATCCACACAGGTACTCATAAAGAAAGGGCTGGAAACAGGAACGAGGAGAGAGAATGAGCGGCATCCCCATCAGGAACAGGTCCCTTTTAAAGGGTAAGGCAGAACTACCATCAGGATTTCAGATTGTTAAATATGTGTGTTGGAAGATCTGGTGGCACTTTTGCGCAGAAATACAGAGGACAATGGTTAGCAAGGTGAGATGTGGAACCATCTGCTGTCACCCAGATGAAAGTGGGAGGTTCTGGAACTGGGAAAGTGGCAGTCACACAGAAGGAAGACATCTACTTCGAGGCTGATGTGGCAGTAGCTGTCAAGGCTGGTGAAAGCCTATGAGGGACAGGCTTCTCTTTCATTCTGTAACACTTAGTTCCAGCGCTGACTCTTCATCTGCCCATGACGCTGAGCCTGCTTCAGAGAAACTTACAGGGGAGCTCCTAAACTATGGCGCTGTGATCACAGAACTTTGTACTTTATTTTATTCATGGGGAAAGAAAATCAGAAAGACAAATCAATGTTTGGTTTGATCCTGGATATAGCAGGAGTAGAACGATGGAGTGACTCTTACTTCTTGACGCACAACTTTGGATAGTCCAAAGCAATGCAGATACAGAGTTGAGACTGAAGAGACAACTCTTGAAGAAAGCCTTTGAATTCCAAGTCAGTAAAAGTGTCAAATAAGTCACCCTAAAACACTGTATCGAGTTTCAACGGACTTAAAATGAAAACCTTAAATTATAAACAAATGGGTAATGAAACAAGGAACAGCAAAATATAGGAGAAAAATGAAGAGAGTCTGGTATTAGCAGACACCAGAAAAGCAAATAACAAATCCTATCACTGAAGACAAAATATCTGCTGGATTTTGAAAAGAATCCTTTTTAATATAGAGATTATTAGAGGTAAAGTGGAGAGTATATCTTAGAGGCAAAGTAGACAAAAACTTCACGGGATTGATCATAACATAAGTAGAAACTGAAGAGGACCCAGTGTGAGTCCTCCCCTAGGCTCACTGTGTCAGGGAGAACATTGGTCACAGGTGTTCTATACGCGTGAGTATGCACTGTATGGCTTTCCGGTTGACGATGTTTAACACAGATGAAGAAGAAAAGAAAGAGAAGAGATAAAGATTGGTTGGGTTCCAATATGAAGGACAAAAAATAGAGGCAGGCAGTTGACAAGGGGTTCGGCACTGTAGGGTCTCTAGAGCTGCTGTAACAAAATATCACACCACTGGGGCGAACAGCAGAAATGTGTGGTCTGAACCTTCTGTCAGTTGGGGTCTAAAACCAATATGTCAGCAGCAATGGCTCCTTCTCATAACCCAACATAAGAGTCTCTGCCAGATTTACCTAGGGTCTGTTTGTAGTTTCCTCTTTGCAATATCCAAACCATCTATCCCTTTTTATAAGAGTACCAATGATATCAGATTAGAGGATCCCATCCTAGATGTTGTACTTACTTTTCTATTGCTGTGAAGAGACACCATGACCAAAGCAACGTATAAAAGAACATTTTTACTGGGACTCATGGTTACAAAGACTTAAAGTCTGTGATCACCATGACGGGGAGCATGGCAGGAGGCAAGTAAGCATGATACTGGAGCAATAGCTGAGAGGTCACATCTGATACACAAGCAAGAAGCAGAGAGAGAGAGAGAGAGAGAGAGAGAGAGAGAGAGAGAGAGAGAGAGAGAGAGAACTAGGAATGGAGTGGGCTTTTGAAACCTTAAAGTCCACTTGCTGTGTCAAACCTCCTCCAACAAAGGTCATACCCCCTAATCCTTCCCAAACAGTTCCATCACCTGGGGACCAAGTATCTAAATACATGATCTATGGGGGCTATGCTCAATCAGTCCATCACACTGTATACTAAAACTAAATGTATCCCAAATCCCAATCAGATCTCTTTCTGTGGTTCTGAGACTTACCAGGTGAGTGTGTGGATTTGTGGGAGTGACATAATGTAGTCTGCAAGATGAAAAGCAGACGTTTCTTCCATTGTAACAAGAATCAAGGACTGTAATTGTGTGTGTCCATAGAACTGATGGCAGTTTTGATAGTGGAGATAAAGTTATCAGCAGAGATGTCAGATTTGCAAGTAAGAGCTAAAAGTTTCTGATGGAGGTTTGCGACACCATTGAACAGAAAGAGAAGGCTGACCTAGGTGGCCTTGACAAACACTACCACATTGGCATACATGTAGATGATGTACTCAATAATTCAGTGTGTCTTTCCACAATCATGGAATGTCTTCGGAGGTGCTTTGACTATGTGATAGTTTACAACAAAATTAATGCCAGTTTCACTAAGAAGAAAAAGCTATTCTCGGATTAACCAGGCGTGCACACATCTGGAGTTCAAGTTAAATGTCAATTTATTTGCTATGATCCCTATTTTTATTACTAAAATGTACACGACTAGAATTCGTTCCCTTTAATCTTATTTCTCCCCTACACTGTCCTAAAGAAAGACATTACCTTCTGCATCCACCTGTATCTTAATATGCCCCAGTATTCCTCGATGCTGAGGAGTTCAATCTTCAGCCAACATTCTCCGCGTTGAACCTTGAGTAATGGTTTCTCACAAAGCAAGCAACTGTGTCAGTTTTCTGAGGAAGCTTTATCTAAAGCTTTATATTGCAGGGCAGGGAGATGTGAGACTTGTGGATAATGATATAATTACCGAACATAAACATTTATGATGACCTCCAGCAACACAGCAACCTTGAATCCCTTGAAGAAATATATCTCAACACATAAAAAGACTAGCTTAATTCATGGCAGAACAGTATTGGCAGCATGGTTGCAAATAATTTTTTTCTGTTTATGGAATTGATAACAGGTACTCATTAAAAATCATACGATAATAGCAATGCTCTCATGCAAGAGTGAACAGGATTAATAGGTTAATATAAGAAATGAAGAAATATTATACTATTGTATTTTATCTTTTTTTTTTTTTCAGAGTGATTGTGTACTTAGTTTTTTTCTCTCTGAACATATACAACCAACACTTGAAGACGCTCCATTTGTGGACCCAGGCAAGTGAATTCATCACACTTATCATGTGCAGTGATTGTGTAGATAATTGTAGGTAACATCCACTGGGAACGTCTTTGGTTTCAAATGATAATGCCTTTTTAATGCTAAGTCCTTACTGTTTTCTCCCTCACCATTTCTAAGGAGTTTGAAACCCCTGAGAATATGGTCTTCAAGTCAAGATAAGCAAAAATGTGTTTGTGCATTCACAATACTGACAAGACTATCGTCCACACTATTCCCTATTTCAATTAGCTATGCTTTGAATTTAAATCGAATTTCAAAGACAGAATCTTTGTTTTCTCTGGCATAGGAGTCTTGTAGTTTTACCACTACCTTACAAAGCAAAGAGAGAGAGAGAGAGAAAGAGAGAGAGAGAGAGAGAGAGAGAGAAATCATGGAGTTTCATTCTTAGGTTTTATTATTTTTTTTTAGCATTTCTTTTTTTTTAATTTTTGATATTTTATTTACATTTCCAATGTTTCCCCTTTTCTGGGTCTCCTCTTTGGAAACCCCCTATCCCCTCCCCTTCCCCACCTCTATGAGGTAATTCCACCTCCCACCCACCTGCCCACCCATCCCCATATTCCCACCTTGACATTCCCCTTTACTGGGGCCTCTAACACCCTCAGGCCCAAGGGCCTCTCCTCTCTCCCTGATGGCCAACAAGGTCATCCTCTGCCACATATGCGGTCCGAACCATGGGTCCCTCGATGTGTATTCTTTGGTTGGTG
>CM052700.1:9090645-9105162 GCA_028551405.1 Uromys caudimaculatus | reverse complement strand
GCCTGCAAATTTCATTAAGCCATTGTTTTCAATAGCTGAGTAGTACTCCATTGTGTAGATGTACCACATTTTCTGTATCCATTCCTCTGCTGAGGGACATCTGGGTTGTTTCCAGCTTCTGGCTATTATAAATATGGCTGCTATGAACATAGTGGAGCATGTGTCTTTATTATATGTTGGAGCATCTTCTAGGTATATGCCCAGGAGAGGTATAGCTGGATCCTCAGGTAGTATTATGTCCATTTTTCTGAGGATCCGCCAAGCTGATTTCCAGAGTGGTTGTAAAGCCCATGATGCTCAACTCCCTGAACAAAGCCTTGTGTTGGTGCCACCATCTGGTTCTCTTCCAAATGTGTCCTGTGCAAGTTCTAATGGACATTCAAATCATTTCCCTAGATTTACAGAGGCTCCTTTGAAAGTTCTGTAAGTTTTAAGCATTTATATTTCACAACAATGAGTGGCAACCCAACATATTAGGTTTATGTAAACATTAATTTGTTAGTTTTATTTGTGTGTACATTTGCTGGCCAGCATGTATGTCCAGCACATGTATGCAAGTGAACTAAAGTTACAAGTGGCTGTAAGTCACTTGATGTGGGTACTGGGAACTGCATCTGGCTCCTCTGAAAGAATGAAGGGCACTGTCCATCACTAAGCCGTCTTCAGCCCTACGCATGCTAGTTTTCATCTCCATATTTATAAATGCATAATTTTCTGGCCATCCCCAATCCTTCCAACTCTCAGTCTTCATTTCATCCACGTTAACCTCCTGACTCTTGTTAAAGGTTATATCCACACACTCGTTATATCTGCTTATATCTGTCATCCTAGGTACTTGTAGGTTAGGTAGACAGTTTTCTGAATGGTCTGTTATGGGGCATAAGTATTTATTAAATTGTGTAACTGTGCTTGCACATAGCTAATGTCTCCTGCTACATGAAAAGTAACTTTAGGTCAAGGACTCCCTTCCCCAACTTGCATTGCTCACACTTAGAATTCCTGAAATAATGTATGAGGGTTTCCAGAGAAAGAGGGGGAGAGAAACTGACAACATAGAAAGAAAAAAAACCCAATTTTAATTACCTGAGGAGATGTTACTATCACCAATAGTACAAACTTTAATAATCCAGGCCCAGAAAAAATAAAATATCAAACTCTTTGATTTCTGAGATTCTGTCAGAATGGATGTGTGTGGGCCTCTCCTCTGTGACTAAAGCCCCTTAAGAAAAATAGCTTCTTAACATTTCAAGAAATTAAACCTCAGATTGCTGTCAACATTTTGTTTTATTCATAGTATTATTCCTGAAAGGTATTTTGAAATACATATGCACCCAAAATTACGATGGCTATTATAAAAACTCAAGCAGTGCTTTGAGGAAGTTTCCAATTTAAAAGTTTCCCATGTCATCCATACTCAAGAATTATTTCAACAGTTATGAGTAACAACAGATTTGATTCATGCCATGTCGAAGCTATAGGCTGCCTACTAAAAACAGCTTATTATCTTAAAACAATTGGACACATTTTCCAAGCAAGATATGCAAATCACTGTAATAAGCAAGGATTCACAGGAAGCTGTGCCTTGTTTTGTTCTTCAAATCACTTCATCGTTCTGGATTCTTAATCTTTTGTCACAGAATAGCTGCTGACTGTTAGCAAGAAGCCTGTTTACTTTAGCTTTATGCTCATTCATGAGTTGAAAATTTTAGCTTATGTTGTTAAATGATTAGAGGGCGAAGTTATTCAAATGTGTTCAGTGATTTGCATAGAAACAACCTTAAATGGAAGTCTCAAACTTTGGCAACCTCTACTGGAGTGTTGATTTTGAATACCTATGTCTTTAGCTGTGTGCCTCAAAAATCACAGAAGGATACTGTATGTGCTGGATATTCACTTGTCAACTTGACACACATGTGAGAGGGAGCTTCAATTGAGGAATTTCCTCCATCAGATTGGTCTGTGGCCATGTCTAGAGAACATTTCCTTATTGATGAAAGAAGGTCCAGTCCATGTATGCATTACCATTCCTTGACAGGTGGGCCTGAGCTATACAAGAATGGTAACTGAGCAAAGTCACAAGGATCAGACCAGTAATCACCATTCCTCCATGGCCTTTGCTTCATTTCATGTACTGAATTTCTACCATGACTTTGTTTGATGATCGACTTTAACCTGCAAGTCAAATAAACCCTTTCCTCCCTGAGTTGCTTTGTTTGTGGTATTTATCCACAGCAATAGAAAGTAAACTGGAACATGTCACCCTAAATCTGGGAAATACTGTCAGTCCTTGGGTTTCAGTGTCTCATGAAACAGGATTTTGTGCAACAACTTAAGACTTTATCTTTTGTCATCTACTAAAATATTCCTTGGCTCCTTGTCATAACTTCACTGATGACTCTAGAGTATTTATTACAAACAAGACCTCTTTGATTGGATAAACTGTGTCTATATTATGCACCTTGGCATTCCAAGATGGACCACCAAGTCTGTCTTCCCATGCAAATGCTTCCCAAATAGTTACTGAATAAGCATTGACTGTGACAACCACAGATACATGATGATAATCTCTATAAAGGTAGATTATTATTTTTATAAAGGGAAAAGGAGAGAAGTTCAGAAACGTATTATCTTCTCACAATCCTAACACAATGGGGAAAGTCCTGGTACAGGAGACCTCCCAAACACCAGAATGTTTTAAGGAATCACATGGGGAAATATCTTCTACAAATTATTATATTAAATGATATTGACATCATAACAAAATCTAAAAATCCTGATGAATTCTGTTTTAATTCTCCCCATATTGACTCTCTGGTGACATAGGTTTCTGTATGCTACAATGATTAATATAGCTTGTATGGTTTTACATTTCTATGATACAGTGTCATAGTCAACGTAAGAGAAATGGTTTATTTCAGCTCATGATTTCAGAGGTTTTAGTCTATGAACATTTGGTCATGTTGTTTGGGTGTCTCTGGTAAGACCATGGTTGGAGCACATACATGATGAAGCAAAGCTACTCATGTGACAGAACAGGATGGAGATAGAAAGAAAGGGAGTGGGGTCTAGTGTCCTTCTTGGGGGAAAGCCCTGAGGAACAGAGCTTTCTCCCAGAACGTTCACCTTCTACAGGCTCTACCCCCTCCCACAGTGCCATAGGCTGAGGACCAAGCCTTCAGAACATAGAGCTTTGAGGAACATGCTCAAGACATAGCACCTTCCATATGAAATCAAACTGTCACACAAACAATCCATCTATGCCCAGCCACATAGTTCTCACATGTGAGAGACGAATATGTGACAAAGTGTAGAAAAAAATAAAATAGGTAACAATAATTACCAGTTCCAAGAGGATGATGTTATCATCGCTTTTAGAGGGTATTTGTAACTGCAAACCATTGTAAACACAAGCTTTGAGTTATGACCTCAAGTCAAGGCCTCCACTTTATGATGTGCATTTGAAAGAGAACTTGAAGTCACGTGCTCCACAAGTCAGGCACTCACTAGTTAATGGTCTAGCTAGCCACTTGGTAAAAATTCAGATCTGAAATATAGACGTTGAATTATAGAATATAGGTTTTCAATTAAAGTTTTAATGGTATGTCATTTGTTGGGGAAATTTTGAACTGCTGTGTTCTGAAGGATGGCAAGATAAATGTATTTAAGGATACATTGTATCTTTTAAACTATAAGACACCTGAACACACTGTTTCTAAGTGTATGTAGACAGGCACTAGGGAGACATCAGGGAAAGTTCTGGCAGTGAATACAACTGAGTGCCCAATAAAAATGCAACAAGAGATGTGCCTTTGCCTTTGATTCTATTAAGAAACAAATATTGCCAAAAGAAATAAAAAATCTACTAAGCTAGGGTAAATCGTGAAACAAAACCAATGTTTTTAAGTATCACAAGCAAAGCGAAAATAGCTTGCTTAGCAAGATCTTTCTTTTAAAACTCACAAAAACAATGAGATAGAAATAAAACATAAATAACCATATGTGAGTTTAACTCATCTATAGAGAAAAAAACTTAAAATAAAGATGAAAATGTAAACCATAGCTATATTCACTATAAAAAAAAAAAACACTTAAAACAAGTTTATTTTATAAGGTTGAAATTTTAAATATTGCCATAGGTATGTTAGGCAAATCCAAAGAAAATGGAACCAGAAGTCAAATTCTAATTAGGAGGAGAGTTAAGTCCTAAAGCTTAGGGCTTATTTCAATTATAATAAAATAAATAATCGAACCTTCACCTAGACTGTGAAATTATGAATAAAGATACAAGATGTTATGACTCTTCATTAAATACTGTAACAGCAAGACATATAAAGCAGAGATCGTGAGACACATGAGAGAAGTACACAGAAGCATACCAATTAAAGAGGATTCTAACACACAACTTTCAACCTGTGACAACTCGGCTGACACAAAAGAAGTGTCTTCATAGGAAACTGAAGTAAAATGAATAAGGCAAATGGCTGGATCGATGTCACTTTCTTCATACTGAAAACAGAGACAAGATTTTCTTTCTTTCTGCCTATCAGATCACAAAAAGAGTTTAACAAATTCCGGAAAGCAGACATACTGCTGGCAGTATCATTTAATCATGATATAGTAAAGACTGATGGGAAAGTTAGAAAATAATTGTGTTTGGAAATTTAAAATCAAAATATATTTCAATACTGTTTGAATCAAAAGAAATGGCAGCCCCAGACTTCCAGAGCAGTATCCATTGTCCCAGCAACAAGCAGATACCACATCAGCAATGCTGGTCTGATAGACAGCCCAGCTGACCAGAAACCACAGAATCATAATTTGAAACATAAAACAAACAGCCCCAGCAGAGACTTGACAGCCTCTGAAATATTTAAAATGAGACAGTTAGACCACTGCTTAAACAGTTAAAGATGGAGACAAAGAAGTAAAGTTATTTATGCTTGTCTTCTGAAAAGAACTGTTCATACCAGAGTTTGAAGAAGTAGAAAGGCCAAAAATAAGAAATCAGAGATAACGATCACTTATGATAATCCGTCAGTGCTCTGAAGCAATATAATCTATCATGGCCAGAAAACAAAACGGAACAAAACAAAACAAAGACTCCTCACATGGCCATCCCTGTGGACCTAAAGGACATTTGATAAAATTAAATTTTCCTTTAAAGCACTGAAAAAGTACAAAGAAATAGCCCTTGCATGAGAAACTCTAACAGCAGGTATGAGAGAAAAACATTGGAAAACATTCCCACTAAACAACTGCCCACATCCAAGGTCATCACTGTCACTATGCTGTCTAGAAAGTGGGGGCAAGGCAGGGCTCTCTCCTTCATCTCTCAGCCCTTTCCTCGAGATGTGCCTTCTCAGTAAGAATTTCCACAGTCGCCCATTGCAATCACAACCTCCCCGGATTCGGGAGGCACGCGTGCTTTTCTCTCTCTATGTTACTTACATTCGCCATAATATAAACTTTATTTATTGTGCCTTTTTGGGATTATTACTCATATGCTGGGACTCCAAATACTTAGGACAGTGGCATTTTCAGAACAAGTCCAAAAATACTTATTAAATAAAAAATGAAATAGAAAAGACCATTAGACAACATAAATTTTGTCCACAAGACAAAACCAAGATTATTTGTCAGTACTATCACTGTATATCTAGGAAAACAAATATCAACTAAAAAACATGTCACAAATAGAATTCAGTGAAGACACCAGCTACAAATTGATGGATACCCGTATTTTTCAGACTATAGATATTCTTGGGATATATTTATAAAATATGTCAGATATAATAACTATTTACAATATTTAAGAGTCAAAATAATCCTATCAATGGCATTCACACAGAAAAGTTTAGAATGGATTTAAGAGGAAACAGGTAAGGCTGAATAAAAACTGCAACGTGGAACCGAGGAGTCTGAAGAACAAACAGAAACACACGTTATGCTTCTGGAAAGGCACATTCAACTTCTTTTCTTTATTATTGGATATTTTCTTTATTTACATTTGAAATGTTTTCCCCTTTCCTGCCCCCCTGAAAACCTCCTATCCCATCCTCCCTCCCCCTGCTTCTATGAGGGTGCTCGCCCACCCATCCACTCCTGCCTCCCCACCCTGGCATTCCCCTACACTGGGGCATCGAGCCTTCACAGGACCAAGGACCTCCTCTCCCACTGATGCCAATAAGGAAATTTTCTGCTAAACATGTGGCTGGAGCCATGGGTCCCTCCATGTGCATTCTTTGGTTGGTGGTTTAGTCCCTGGGAGCTCTGGGAGGTCTGGTTGGTTGATATTGCTGTTCTTCCTATGGGGTTGCAAACCCCTTCAGCTCCTTCAGTCCTTTCTCTAACTCCACCATTGGGGACCCACCCAGCACTCAGTCCAATGGTTGACTGCGAGCATCTGCCTCTGTACTTGTCAGGCTCTGGCAGAGCCTCCCAGGAGACAGCTATATCAGGCTCCTGTCAGCAAGCACTTAAAGATGACTCCTAAGAAACATTAACTCATCCATTTTTGACAGAATAATCTTATTTTACAGTTCATAAATAAAAAAAAAAGTCAGAAAAAAATCTGTAGAAATTTAAAAACACAAAAAATTAAAGTGATGCTATATGTATATGCTTAAGCGGATACATGAATAAGTCAATTCAAAGGTTACCATAGACTGTCTATTAATAAAGTCAAATACACTTATAAATTTAGTGTGTGACCTGAGCAGAGAGGAGGAGCTCAGTAAATGGCTTATGATAGCACGCCCCTCACGGTACAGGATAAATAACAAACAGAGGAAGAAAAGGTAAATCCAAATAATGAAATCATAGATGACCAAGAAACCCCTGGGCAGCCTTTTATAAATCCTAAAGTGCACTGCACTGGGCGTGGTAAGATTCAGAGTGGTGCACAACCGTGCATGGGACTAAACTCTTCAGCAAGGCCAAGATAAAATGCAGGGATGAAGTATTGCTCGTTCGTCCCAAAGATTTGTTCAGTTAGCATATCATCATCCTCTAGAAACTGATGAGAAAATTGAGAGCATAAAAGATAAGTACACAGAATACAAGTAGCTCTTGACCAATGAGAAGACGCTCAGCCTCATTCACAAGAGAATTACAGATTAAATAACATGGATGCCTTCTCTGTCTCTCCCTCCCTCCCTCCCTCCCTCCCTTCCTCCTTCACCCTCCCTTCCCCCCCTCATCAGATTGGCAAAAAATCAACAATTTAATTAGCATCTTAGTTGCAAACCAGCAGGCCTCTCATACACTGCTGGCAATAATACAAATTGGTACAAACACCGTGGAATTATTAGGCAATACTTATCAAAATCACGCAAGAAAATACGCTGTGACCTGCAAATTCTGCTATTGAATTTTGGATCTGATAGTCACAAACTGGCACAGCAACAAGCCTCTAAGGCTGTCCCCTGAGCAGTGGTTAGCAAATGGCTACACAGCATTGGGAACCAACTGCCCATTGTGTGGACCTGGCTAAATAAATCCCAATACCTCCATATACTGGAAGCTATACTTTGAAAACAAAAAAATAATAAATTTTTGCAATATTGATGTAAAAGTATCTACAAATACCTTGTGTATATGTCACTGCCTTTGTCGTGATGGAAAAGGAGAATAACATATTCATCTTTGCTTTTATGGAGCAATTTGAAAAGGATGTGTGTCTCTCGGGGAAGGTAAAGAGACAACTAGTAGGTTAGAATAGAATAGAACAGAACAGAATAGAATAGAATAGGTAGATGAATTTCAGACATAAGAAGAATTTTTACTTCATACTTTAAAAACCATTTGTTACCTTTAATCACAAGAATATATTGTCTTCTGAAAAAACTGCAAAATGATATTTTTATGAAAATGGAAAGTAGTGTATTTGCTACTGAAAGAGCTCAGGACAGCCCAGCCACACTGAGGCTCAATAGCACCACCCAGTCCTGAGGTTGTCATGGGAACCCAGGGAGCATGGCCAATCCCGAGTGACCAGGAAATTCCAGCGTATCCTTCTCCGCATCAAGCTTCTCCCAAGTTTTCCTCCTCTAGCTCTCCATTTAAATGCTTTTATTTATAGTGTGACTCTCATTTTACTGTTGACAGCCTGGTGGTTATAAATAAGGCCCCAGAGAATCCTGCACTGAGTTTTCTGTCCTTTTATTTTTAAGAAGTATTGTAGTTCATTCTTCGACATTTTCACACACGCATCCAGTGTGTCTTCATCATATCTACCATCTACTTCCCCTTTATCTCTTCCCAGTTCCGTGTCCTTATCTTGAATAACCATTGTGCCAATTAGTAGTCCTCATGGGTGTATGGGTGTGGAGCAATCACTGAGGACATGAGCAAATAACCAGTGGCCACAGCCCCGAAAGACAAGTGACTGTCCTCCACCAGTTGACAATAGTTGCTCAGTTAGAGATGGGGCCTCTGGAGTCTGTCTTCCAACCTTGCTGGATCCATGTAAGACAGATCTTGTTCTGGCTAGTTCAGTCATAGTGAGTACCTGTGGTGCATTATTTTTGGTCTTCATGAGTTTGGAGGAAGTGCCGCCATTTTCACTTGTATAAACAGGAGAAGCTGGCCTTGTAGGCTTGCTGTTAAAGGTTTAGTGAAATGCCTCCCACGGGCTGGCATATTCACATCTTTTTAAGTCTCTCTGATACTAACCAATTGGCCGTTAAGAATTCCTAGTGACCCAGATTTTTCTGGGGTTCTGAACTCCCAAACTCCATGATGAAATATCTGGTTAACAATCTCACGGTAGAGTTCCAGCCAGAGGTGTTCATCGTTGTCAGTCAGTGTACACCACACCTGTGCCCTTACTCTTCACTCTGTCATGAACGTATGGTAATGCCCTCAGTTAAAACTTCTCTCATTAAATACATTGGTTTTCTATTTAATAATTCCTTCCCCTCTTAATTCAAATATAATATTCATTGCACGTTAAAAACTCGTCAGTATTTAGCACCTTCATACCTAGTACTCACTAGTATATTTTATTATGAAACGTAATTTGCTTCAGTGAGAATCAACTTCCAGTGTCTCTCAATCACGATAATGGGGACATTTAAGTGATTTTTAATGTATTTATATAACAGATGTCCCCTTGGTTCAAAGAAGTCCTCTTTTAATTATCAAGTAATCCATATTATTAACTATGAACTCAATTAATTGATAATAAAACTAGTATCACGTATATGTGATAAATAATCATGTCTAAACCATGAAAGAGGCACACAAAAGGACATACCCTGCTGGTGCAACATTAATGTACTGGAACAAATCAGAAAGTTCCAAATAACTATCATGAAATAAAGCCGACGACAGTGCAACCCACAGTAAATACTGACTTTTTTTTCCCAATAACTCTCTTTTCTTTTTACTTCTTCAGCATCTGTACATTGAGAGACTATCAAGGGAGTCATTATAGATACAATAAACTATATTTAATCCTTGGGCAAAGAAAAAAAAAAGCAGAAAATTTGAGTTAAAACAAAAACTGGAGTCTTCATTTTATTGACATAAGAATGTGGCTCAAGGTAAAACTGACCTTACTCTGTTATTGAATAAATATCTAGTGCGTGTGCGTAGAACAAATAGCAGATTGTGTCCTTTGGAGACATCATTGAAGTAAATCCTGAGGTAGACCTAAATGGACTAGTCAGTGTGTAGAGCAAGTGCAGTGCACGGATAAACCAACTCCGATCGTGCTGAGAATGTTCAAGGAGAAGCAGACCCAGGCAGAGTTTCCTCTTGCTTGGGCTTTGGAAAAAGATAACAACCAGTTCAACAGCCGAAAAATGGCGGCCAACTCATTTTAAGAGAAGCAAATGAGATGAAAACTGTCTAAAGGACAAGGCAAAGAGTGGTTAAAGAATGAAATATGCTAGTTACAATAAAAACAATAGTGGAGAATAAAATAAATGAGTAAACAATACAAACCAATTTTGGTGTCTGTAAATCTCAGGACCAGCGAGATAGGAAAGGCCCTTGGCACCAAGGGTGATGTCCCTGGGTTGGTCCCTGGGACTCACATGGAGGAAGAAGAGAATCACTTCCCACAGTTGTCCTCTGATCTCCACCTGGGTGCGTGGCATGCACTGACCCACCAATAAAATAGATAAAAATGAAAATTTAAAGTATAAAAAGGTACTCTTAGCCAAAGAGTAGTTTTATAAACATGGCTGTAGACGTCAGTAATCACTGGAAACAAACAGATTTGAAGTCTAGGGAAGGGTTAGAGAATGGGCCAACAGACCAGGCTAAAGGTTTGGATCTAAGTCCGTTTCTGTGAGATAGGAAAGATGGGGGTAAGTGCAAACGCAGAGTGACTCCTGGTAACTCCAAGTGTCTGTTCCATCCTTACCATTCAACAACCTCCTGAATTTTTATCACCACTCACCCCAGCTGTCCAAAAGTAGGTCACTTGTCACAGAAAATTGATTAGCTTAGTCACTGTGACAGACTGAAGTAGCAGACCTGGGGCTAACTTCTAAAGGAGGGATGTCACAGAAGTTATGAACACTTCCTGTCCTTCCAAAGGATCTGAGTTTGGTTCCCAGCATCCCTGTCTGTGGCTCACAGCAGCCTGTAAATTCAGGTGCAGGATATTTAATGCCCTTTTCTGGGCTCTATGGTCACACACACACACACACACACGCACACACACGCACACTTAAAACTAAAATATCTTAAAGACCACTCTCAGTCTCTCAAACCGCCACTATTTTAAACTAATTATAATAGTTAATGAGAAAATAACAACTAAAAATTACATGGAGAACTTAACTTTAAATAGAAGTTTAAATAATGGTGTCAATCAAAACTGAGCATAGACTATCAAGAAAAGAGTGAGATCAAGCAGGCAAGACATAAATCTCACCTCCAACTAAGGAGCCCGGCATCCCGAACTGTGAGCATTTTGACGTCATCTGAAGAATATTCCTTTCGTCTTCTCCTGCTGGTCCGGTTTAATCTTTGAAAATGTCATAGGCTGTATGCTGGGCTCATTCTGACTTAACGAACATTCACTGTTTTTCTCAGGTGAGAGTTCTCCAGACAAGAACCCCAAGGTGCAGTTACTGATGACGTATGAGGACTCGAAGCTCACGGTCCTAGTGAAACACTTGAAAAACATTGTAAGTTCCTTCCATGTCAAAAGGGACCTGGAGCCGCCCATGGTGCGGCCACCTGCCTCCTTTGGGCCTTGAGTATCAACATTAGCATGAGCAATGGGTCAACAACCAAGTGTAGATGAGCACCAGGCAGCCAATGTCAGTGTTTTTGTCTCGGTGTGAACAAGACCTTTAAGGTAGAGGCTACAGAGTAGTCACAGGGAAGTCACAGAATGAACACAGGACCATTTGGAGGCTAAAGGTCAAGCGTTTCCTCTATCATTCTCCACCTTATGTTTTATGTGTTTTTATGCTTTTTGAAACTGCATTTCTTGTTGAATGTGTAACTCACTGATTGGCTAGGCTGGCTGGCCTGTGAGCTCCAGATAGCTACCCTCCTGCCCCTACCTACTCCCTCCCTAGAATAGCTGTCACAGGTACAACTGCTGTACCCAGCTTTTACTTGGGTACTGGGAGCCTACATTCAGTTTCTCGTGCTTGAGCATCAGGTGTTGCGTGTAATATTACAAACAATACACGCTAATGCCACAGTCTTCACGGTCTCCCCGCCCCCATAGCTTTCCCCAAGCAGTGATCCGCCCGGGTTCCCGAGGTTCTGCCTATCCGTTGGTATCTTCCCAGGCCATCTGCCCTCTGCTAGCCCCTGCAGCTAGCTCTAAACCACTAGCCCCTTATAATTAAGACTCCAGAGGCTTGTAATTTATCAGTCAGATTTAGGAACTCAAAACTCTATGAATATTGATGCTAGCTACCCACCTAGATTGGACAAATGTGCTCTATATTATTCTATTGCTCTTCTATGATATCGATAGCTAACTGTGGCTATTTCAGGCCATGTGGATCCGGTTTGTCTTCTTCCTCCATCTTTTCCCCATCTCCTCTCTCTGTTCCCTGTCTCCCTCTCTCTAAAACTTTTAGCCACGCCTTCTTTTTCCATGGCCTAATCACAGGCTCTAGCCTTATATTTCCTTTGACCTCATCTGCGTACAAACAGCAATCTACAGTCAGACACTTTACCCACTGAGCCATCTTCCCAGCCCTTCTCTGGTCGTTCTTGATGCTGCGGCCCTGTTTTGATGTCTGTACACTGAGGAAGTAGTAGATAGTTATTCCGGTCTTTGCAGTCTGCCTTTCCAGGGGACACACCCTTCCATACAGCGACCCTGTCTAGAAATCCTGGGCAGATTTTGCACTGTGTTGAAGAGAAGCAGAGCATGACAGCAGTGGCCGGTCCACAAAGGAAGCTCACAAAGCCCCTTTTGGGAAGGTTTGTTTGAATGAAAGTGCCTGGCCAGCCACGATCCAGGTTCAAGGTGAGAGGGAGCGAAATAGACAGAAAAAATACAGTGCATGGAGATTTAGATGGTCTGGGACCTTGAAGACAAGGAGAAGCTTCCCTCTAAGACCTTCAGAAGAGCTTCATTAAGAATGAAAATCAGAGAGATAAGGAGAAAAAGAGATTACCGTCATGACAAGGGATAGCGGTTGTCTGGGAGACCAGAGAGCTTTCAGTGTCACAGGGTAAGTGATAAATGATCTGAGCATGGGCATCATAAACAGAAAAAGGAAAATGAACATCACCAGCTTCTCCAGATGTCCCCGAATCTGCCAAACAGGCCCTCCATGAGACGCCACTACCAAAAACACTGCACAGGATATGCAAAAGCCAGCTCAGTTTTGGCTGTATTCCTTGTGCACATAAGACTTTCGGAGCGTGTTTGGAAGGATCTAAAGGAGCAGTCTCTTCCCCGCATGACATGTGTCTGGTACAAACTACATTTAATAAATATTTATTCAACGAACAAAATAGTTGGCTTAATTTGCAGGGGATACATCGTTAGAAAACTTAGTATTAGCCAGAAAGCCATGGATGCTTCTTGCTAAATTTGTGGTACTTACAGTTGGAAATTTTTGAGATATCTGGACACATATTTTTAAGTTTCTATAGATGTTTCATGTACTAAAAAATTATCTGAAAAGAAGCACCATCAATAGAGACCTTGCCTAGCATACACAAAGCCCTGGGTTCAATCCCTAATACTACCTGAACCAAGTGTGGGGACCCACAGATGAAATCCTGGCACTTTGGAGATAGAGACAGGAAGATCAGAAATCAGGAAGGTCATCCTCAGTTATGTAGCACATTTGGGATGAGCCTGACAGATGGACAAACTCTGTCTCAAAAGAAACAATTATCTTCCATTGCTTGGAATAAGAAAACTGTTGTAAATGAGAGTAGCAGTTACTCAAGACATATTTACATTGGGAAATGAAGGTTCAGTCAGTATTATATATGACTACATGTGTGTTCATGGATCTTGATCATCTATATAACCATGTGACAAAAGGCATAGTAAGAAATATTGTTAAGTCAAAGGAGTTATATAAATTTGTTACACACCCTTTAGCCTTAGAGATGACATATCTGTTTCAGTAATGTCGTTACTCAAAACAATTTAAACAAAGCCGATTGAAAGTGCTTTCAGATCTGGCATATAAATCTCACAGTAAGCCGGGTGATATTTTTCAGTGGTCATGCCTAATTTTTGATCAAAAACAATATTAACTAAGTTGGTCACCCATTCCATCCAACTGATGAATTCCTAAATTACTTTTGACAGTTTCCAAAAGTGTGTTACACTCAGAAAGTTGAGCCTACCAATGAGGTCGTTCAAAGAGCACGTGGTGATGGAAGAATGAGAGTGTAAAGAGCAGGAACTAAGATGGAGATAAAAACAGCGAGGAGGGGCCAATGGCCATGGAGCCCCTCCTACTGAAGGTTAGCAGGGGGCGGGTCATCCAGTGTCAGCGCCTTCAGAACATCACTAAGACTGTTTCAATGTTCTCTCTCCATTCACTTTCTAGCTTGTCTTTTTTAGTTCCTTGCTTTGTTTTGTTTGCTCCAGTTTGAGACAGGGTCTCACTATATACTCTAGGCTGGCCTGGAACTCCATCCGTGCCCTCAAGATAGCAGCAATCCTCCTGCCTCAGCCTCCTGGGTGATGTTTACACAGGCATTCACCACTGCGATATTTAGTTTCTGTCTTCCCTGTCTGTTAACATTGAGAAAAGTCAGGACTCCAAACTTCAGTTCTAGCTCCCCTCTCTTTTGGTACCTCTAGCATTCTTCTGCATGTAGACCGCCAGTTGAACCAGCACCATTTGTTGAAGTTTTCTTCTATAATTTTGTTGAAGATATTTGCTGGACCTTTAAGTTGGGAATCTTCATTCTCTTCTATACCTATTATCCTTAGGTTCTGTCTTCTCATTGTGTCCTGGATTTCATGGATGTTTTGGGTTAGAAGCTTTTTGCATTTTGCATTTTCTTTTACTGTTGTGTCGATGTTATCTATGGTATCTTCTGCTCCTGAGATTC
>CM052700.1:9079328-9090545 GCA_028551405.1 Uromys caudimaculatus | reverse complement strand
ATGTTTCCCTATAATTCAGCCTGTTTGATTGAGTTTTCCTGTAATTCTTTAATGGATTTTTGTTTCCTCTTTAAGGGCTTCTAGTTGTTTATCTCTGTTCTCTTGTATTTCTTTAAGAGTGTTAATTTCTTTCTTAAAGTCTTCTATCATCAACATGAGAAATGATTTTAAATCTGAGTCTTGCTTTCCTGGTGTGTTGGGGTCTCCAGGGCTTGCTGTGATGGGAGAGCTGGGTTCTGATGATGCCAAGTAGCCTTGAATTCTATTCCTTATGTTCTTACCCTTGCCTCTTGCCATCTTGTTAACTCTGATGTTAGCTGGTCTTACTCTGTCTGGCTGTGGCTTGCCCCTCCTACAAGCCTCTGTGTCAATACTCCTTGAAGACCAACTGTCTCTGAGAGGTGTTTGGGTTTGGAGAGCTGTGGCACAGGGTCAGCTCTGAGGTGCAGACAGAAACCAGAAGGATCCTGTCCCCAGCTGTACCTATGTCCTAATGGCTCTGCAAGGGTCCCTCTTGAGCCAGTGAGCTTGAACCGAAGTGGTGGCCCTGCCTGTGCTTAAAGGTGTGTCAGCACTCCTGGGATACCAGCTCTCCCCTGGAGCCCCACGGCCCAGGCTGAGGTCCCCAGGCACAGATGGAAACCGGAAAGTTCCTGTCCCTGACCTTACCTCAGTCTCTGTGACCCGAGGGTTCCCAGCAGGTCCTGGTGAGCAGTGGTGCTTGCCCTAACCCCATTCATGGCTTTTCCATGCTCCTGGGAGGGTATCCTTCTCCTGGTGCTCCTTGGCTATGGACTCCTGGTGGCCCCGGCAGAGGACTCCACCCACAAATGGAAACCGGAGGGTTCAGAGGTTTCCTGTCCCCGAGTTTTCCTCAGGTCCTGTATTCCGCTGGTTCCGGGCGGGTCTCGGGGAGCAGTGGTGCCTGAGTTAACCCCACTCAGGGCTTTTCTATTCTCCTGGGAGGGTAGCTTTCTCCTGGCACTCCTTGGCTATGGACCCCTGGTGGCCCAGGCAGAGGTCTCCACCCACAGATGGAAACTATAAATTCTTAAATTATTTTCTTTGCTCATTTCCAGTTCTAGCTAATTGTTATTTAATTTTAAAGCCTTTAATGTTTTTTTGCATACCAAAGTAATCAGACTCCAGAAGTTGTGCTTGATTTTATATTAATATTAAAATGAATTATGCCTGAAGTCCTGTTATATTAGGCTTGATGAGAAGAATTGTTTATCTTTCATTACATCTTTGAAGCTTTGTACTAGAAACTCCTTTCTTCCTATGAGAATACAGGCTCCAACAAAATGCTTACAAAAAACATCCTTTCCCTTTCAAAGAAGCACACGATTACGGTAGTGATCCCAGCTGACAGATGACTGCAAAGACACAGCAGCCTAGTCAAGGCATCTAACGGTATTTCAGTTTGTATGACAAAGAAACATTTAACACTTAGATTTGAAATATTTCGTACTGCTCTAAGGTTTGTTCGGGTGCCTCATTTGAGGTACTCTGTACCACTGCTTCTGCGGTGTTCCAGTGGGTGATGCTCCCAAGCTCACTGAATCTCCTAGTCTTGACATTTCTCCAATGTAAATATTTCCGGGCCTTCAAAGTTACCACTACAGAGTAGCCAGCAGTTCTGAATCTCATCAGCAAGTCGGTGGTTACTTACAATGAGGTGAAAGTAGTGTTCCCACACACAGGAGTTGCCTTGTTGGGAAATTATCAGGACACAAGAGAGGCAGGCAGACTTGCTTATGAAACAAAGAAAAGACAAAACAGGCAAATTTCAAAAGCAAGCCCATGTGTTTCTCGGTTCTCTCAACATGTTCTGCTTTGTTCGTGAGCGCATTGGCCGTTTGTAAAGTGTCTATTCCATTCACTTCCCAGTTTTATTGTTTGAATTGTATATTTTCGGTGTTTTGTTTTAGTCTTCATATATTTTGGATATAAACTTCCTGTCAGATGAGTAGTTGGTCAAGATTCTTTCCTATTTTACAGACTGGCTTTCCACCCTATTCTGTCTTTCGCTGTGCTAAGACTTTTTTAAAGTAGTCAGAAGATCACTGCTTATGCCTAGGTCTTCAAGTCTTCCTCCTGAATTCAGCAGCATTTTAGGAATTCCATTGGGCCTTTTACATAGTTTGAACTGATTTTTGTTTGGGATAGCAAGCATTAGTCTCACTTCAATTTTATTTAATTTAATTTTGTTTTATTTGTGTGGGTGTTTTGCCTGTACAAACAGTGTCCACAGAGGCCAGAAGAGTGTGACAAATCCCTTGGATCTTGAGGTACAGACTATTGTAAGCCACCATGTAGGTGCTGGGAATCAAACCCAGGTCCTCTGGAACATTAGTAGTGTTCTTAACCACTGAGCTACCTCTCTACCCCCTAGTTCTATTCTTCTTTGCATGTAAATACCATTTTCCCAGCACTACTTGTTAAAATAGTCTGTCTTTTTGCCTATATTTTTTAAAGTTTTTTAAAATTATTTTAAATTATGTGGCGTGTGTATGAGCAGGTGTGGACACAACCTTGCACACACACACACACACACACACACACACACATGTGCATGCACTTGAGTTCAGGTGCATGCAGGAGCCAGAAGGTGTCAGATCCCGTGGGCCTAGAGTTACAGGCAGTTGTGAGCCTCCTGACGTGGGTGCTGGGAACTGAGGAGGGTAATCTGGAAGATAAACAACAAGCATTTCTAATTGCTAAGCCGTCTCTTCAGCACACAGGTTTTCCCTATATTTCTAAGTGATTTTATCAAGAATCAAATAGCAGTAGTTTCGTGGGTTTCTTTCTGGGTCTTCTAGTCTGTTGTTCTAAATGTTTGATACGGTTTGAGTAACTGTCAACTGCATTTTGTTGCCATGACTTTGTAGATGGAGCTTGAAGTCAGCCATTGAGATACCTCTTTCTGCTTAGAGTTGTTTTGACAGTTCTGGGTCTTTGTACTTGCATATAAATGTTTTGACCTGGGGATAGATGGGATTTGCAAAGAATGCCATTGGAATTTTGATAGGGATTCCACTGAATCTGTAGTACACTTGATAGATAGTACAGGCATTTCCCTAATGTCGGCTCAGCAGGTACACGAATATGGGAAGGTTGTCTGACAGCGTAGTCTTTCAATGACTTTCTTCGCAGCTTATGGACTTTCATCTTAGAAATCCTTAACATCTTCTGTTAAGTTTATACCTACGTGCTATATTTTTTGTTACATTCTGTGAATAGAATGATTTTTCTTAACATCTTTTTTAGAGTTTCTTCTGTATAGAAAAACTACTAATTTTGTATGCAGATTTTATATCCATAGACTTTGATGAATGTATTTCTAATCTTTAATGCTGACCAGTTATTTCTCAAAGAAAGCAATTCTACACTTTCTATAGATTTACTAGCATCAATATTTTTAATACCAACAGCTTTAATTTCTGTTTTTGTGTTTTCGTTTTTGTTCCCAGGTGTCTAGGAGACTTTGCTGTCCATATGTTGTAAAATCTTTGTTTGCATTGCTCTTTCTAAATATATCCTGCCTCTTATAGATTTAAGGCAGATAAGGCTGCAGCCTCTGCCTTTAAATGTAATTTTTTTTCCAATATTCAGGGTCTTGACTCTTAAAACTAATCTCCTAGTTTAATATCTTGTGACTTCAAAGATAATACAAATTTCCCCCTAAATTTAAATCTCCGTTTTTAATCTTTCTTTCCATTTACACTTTTCTGACTGTCTGATGGACACTTATACTCTGATATCTTTCCAACTCAAAAATTCCAAATTGCTCCTCTGCTTTCCATGAAGTCTGTTTCCAAATCTGGCATTACTTACTACCAAATGATAAGTACCACCTTATTGAGTTTTTGTACCACCTTCACATAACATCTGATTAAAATTTTATTGCAACTTATTTTCCATATTTCAACTCAGTTTTACTCTTCTATGCAATTATCAACAAACACATTCAGTTTTCTTTTATGTCTATTATTATCGAAATGCTATTCAGTATTTTTATTCATCTACGAATTATTTGATTGACTATTAAGATAGTCTTTGTTTCACTTTCTTAGACCTGCCAACCTTTTGACACTGTCACATGACATTGTAATCTACACAGTTCAATTTCAAGAACTGCAGAATCAACTTACCAAAAAAAAAATCACCGAAAATGTTCTTATAATGTTTTAGGTAATTTTGTGATTTTGTGTAGGTTAACATGCATAGCTCTCCTAGAATGCTGCAGCCCACAGGACACACACACACTCTAGATTCCAACCTAAGTAACAAAAGCTAGAGAGAGGAAAGAATAGAAAAAGATTACCAGATTTCTATGGAAGAGAAGACTTAAAGACAATAGCTAGTTCCAATTTTAAATTCTTTAAAGTGTTCTTGAAGACATTTTATTTATCCCAGTGTTTTGGGTGTCCAAACATATAGTTAATAATTAAGTTCCGAGTGATTGAAGAACACCCCCTTTTATCTAGTACCTTAAAGACGCTTCCCCGCAGCAAGTATAAAAATGGAAACTCATGTAGACTCTGAGTTAAAACTCGAACCCAAGACTGGCGTGTCCTCATCTTGACTGAGTGCCTGAACTCCCTTCATCCCATTTCCTCAGGCTATCGAGTGCTGCAGTCTTCCTCAAACCTTCTGTGCTGTGTTTCCCTCAGGAGATACTGTACTTACTGAAGCAGTCTAGAGCCCTGCTTCCTGTCTCTGTCCATCAGAATTCTGTCCATTTACAAACACCCCTGCCCCAGCAGACAGATAACTGGAATTCTGCAAATGAGCAGTCAGGGCCTCCCTCCCTTCTGATCTGTGACTGACATGCAGGAGAATGGAACCTCCATGTGGAACTCCAGATGGATTCCCTTCTTTTCTCTCTGCCTACGTTTACTTTGCCTGACTACAATGAAAAGTTTTAACCAGTGCAATATGCCCGGAAGTCTCAGGCCTTTACAGATACACTTCACCTAAAGAAAGTTTTGTACCTGTTGGCACAAAAATATAAGCTTAAATTCAGCAAGTTTAAATTTTTGCCCAAGATCTCACCATTAAGGATGTAAATTTAAAGCCTCCAAAACTCTGAGCTCTGGTGATTTAATCTAGATTTTTATGAGTAGTGTTTGATCATCTTACTAATGCAAGTTAGCTCAAGTTTAACCAATAGAAGTTATCTAAATTAAGTGATGCAGAGAAACTGTAAGACTGAAGCAAATCTCAATAGTCTTTGGGCGAAATATGGATCTAAACAAAGGCATCTTTGAATTTCCAGAAGGACAAGAGAAATTTGAGTGAAACTGTATTTGAAAACGTAATTGTGTCTGGCTCTGTTGCCTGCTCATGGGACCCTTTTCCTTGTAATGGGTTGCCTCTTCCAGCCTTGACATGAAAGTTTATGCCTAGTTTTATTGAATCTAGCTGTGCCATGTTGGAGTGAAATCAACGGCCTTCTATTTTCTAATGGGAAATGGAGGAGCAGTGGATCTGGGAGAGGGACATGGAGGTACTGGGAGATGAGGGAAGGAGGCTGCAGTCCATATGTCTTGTATACAAGAAAAAAATTAAAAAGAAAAGAAAAATATAATCGCCCAAAATTTCCAAACTTTAGCAGAAAACACAAAATCATATAAATTCAAAGACTTCAATGAGTAGTCGAAAAGAAAAAGTCAAAGAGAATCATATTGTTAAATGCTGAAATCAAACATGGAGGGACTGGGGAGGCTTCAATAGGGAGAGAAAATGGACACACAGGAAAGGCAGAAGTGATGTGAGATGAAGCCAGCTGGAAAACACGGACGCTGAGGGGTAGGTAGCACAGGCGCCTCCACGTGTCCAAAGAGGAATCCCTCAGTTTGGGATTTTATGAGCAAAAATAATGTCTTCAGAGACCATGGAAAAAGAAGTGTGACAAAGAATGGCGGGGGGGGGGGGGGAGGCAAATTCTACAAACAAACTAAGTTGAAAATTCAGGAAACAGCTTGGAATGGTTTGTCTTTTCTAACACAGAGAGCCGGGACTGTAATTTTCCTCTGAGCAGTGCCTTTAGCTGCAGCCCCCAAGGGCTGATGTGTTGATTTTCTTGTCCTTCAGTTTAAAATTATTACAGTTCCTTTTCTGAATTCCATCTTTGCGAGTCATTTGGATGTATCCTATTTTGTTACCAACTGTTTGGGAAACGGCCCAAACTGGGGTTGTCTTTAATATCTACTTTAATTCCATTGTGGTCCTAAGACAACATAAAAATCAGAGGAAACTGAAGGAAGTGGAGGGGCAAAGAAACTGATTGGGAATCAAAAATACAACTCATAAAGTCAAATTTGCTTTCAGAGATGGTGCTTGTTTCTAAAGACATCATAAGCTAGAGATGTCATAAACAACAAACTAGGCCTGAGCAGTTGGTACACTGTGTACTTAGCTCGTACCATTGCTCAGCCTCATGCCACAGAAAAGCAGAAACAAAAACAAAACAATAACAGGGAAGGAACCAGCAAAAACAATACAGGGTCATGCCCTCTTACAATCCCAGCGCGCTGGAAGAAGAAATGGGAGGATCAGAAGGCAGTTTGAGGACATGTTCCACATGATCTGAACCTCTTTAGATCAACTGAGCACTGGGTTAGTCTGAGAACATGATGCAGTTTGGTAGATGCTCCAAGTGTGACAGGAAAGAGTGTGTGCTGCCCCTGCTTAGGGAGGAGTTTGGTAAATGTCAGTAGGGTCGTGCTGGTTAATTATTACATTTCTCAAGCCTTAGACAGTCTTAGCGATTTTGTGTATATTAGTTCTGTGAATTAAGACATGGGTGTTAGAACTTCCAAACATCACTAACACATATAGAGCTTGAACAGTTGGATTATGTCCTCTAGATTGCTCTCATTTATCACTGTCCCTGATAGGACTCTCTGCTCTCATCCTCCTTGGCCAGATAGAGATACAGATAACTCAGTTTGCTCCAGATTGATACTTTGTATCTTGGTTTGTTTCATTGTTCTGTGGGCAGGCTCTCACTGTAGCTTGGGCTAACTGTCCGTGGGTGCTCCCATTGTGGGCACGTGAAGAGGCCAAGGTTGGGTGCTTGCTGTCTTTCTCCATTGCTCTCCACCTTTCCTGGGACAGAGTCTCACTGAACTTGGGGCTTACAACTTTGGCAAAACTGGCTGGCCAATGAGGCCCCTTGGTTCATTTGTCTCTACCCTCCCCGGTGCTGGTCTTGCACATATAAACCACTATGCCCTGATTTTTATGTAGATGGTGAAGATGTGAACTCAGGTCCTCATGCTTGGGCAGTCAGAGCTGCCCACTGAGCCACCCAGTCTATTGTCTTTAACTTCAGTAGATACAGTTTATTGTTTCACTCCCCCTAACTCAGTGCTGCTTATTAATTCCAATGTGTTTGTATCACAGTTGGGCTGTTGACACAGGCACATTGCATACTGATGTATTTATTTGAATTAGAAAAAGAAATAAACACGTAGAACAGGATTTGTGAGCTTCTGGAGTATACAGGCTGACAACTCTCCGGGCGTCTTAAAGTATTTTGCCCTTTACAGCCCAGTTTCTCCCTACACCAAGTACAGAGCAGCACATTTGATCTTCCAATTCTTAATTGTTTTGAATAGCTTCTCAATTTAAAGTCACGTGGTCATGTCAGGCTTCTACACTGCCCTTCGGACATGGCGGTAGTCAAGAGTCCAAAAAATTTGGACTCACCCAAAGTAGTTCAACAAATTTGAAACAAGAGTTTAATTACCAGCTAATCCATAAACAGCCCATCAACCTTTTCTCTTGAATAGATTCTAAACCATACATGAAGGTTAAAGCCTCACTTCTCAAGTATTAAAACCAAGGAACAGTAAGACCTTGACAAATTTCACACAGTGCTTCAGTGACAGAAGTCGAGGGCTCTGATTAGGTTCTGGGTTTTCTGAAGTCATTGGATTTATAGGTACTAAGTCAGAAAAGGTGTTTAATCAACCAGAGTTCAACTTCTGTGAGTTGTTAAAGATGGTCCTTCATAGATTAAAAATAGTTTTAAAATGCAGTTGTCCCTAGTGACTGGTTACATGAAACCCCTGAAGATGCTAGTTCCCTTATAATAAAAGATAAGTTACAGATAATCCACACAGGAATAGTATATACATAAACCATCTCTAGATTGCTTAGAATGCCTACTATAGTATAAATATTATGGAAATAGCTGTTATGTTACATTATTTGTGTAATATCAAGAGTAAAAACATGTATTTTCAGCATAGATACAATTTAAAAATTATTTTTGATCTGTAATTGGTTGTATCCAAACTGCAACTACACCACTCTTCTTCCCTTCTCCTTTTCTCCCCCTCCCAACCCTGAGTGTCAGGTTGGGGGTGGGGTGGGGTGAATGAGCACTCATAAATGTACACACAGGCTTAGGAGCACAGCACAGCAAGTACTGCCCTTGTGGAAGACCAGTTTGTTTCCCAGAAGCCACACTGGGTGACTCACAGCTGCCTGGAACTCCAGCTGCAGGGATCCTCTGGCCACTGCATACACATGTCCACATGCACACACACACACACACACACACATACACACACACACACAATTTTAAAATGATAATAAATTAATAATTTTTAAAAGAGAAATAACAAATTACGTTGATGCTTTGACTCAGGTTTTTAGTTTTCAGGTACCACACAAAATATTAAATACGTGATAATTAGATTTTTTTTAAACTATTTTTAAAAATAGGACTTGAAAATCACCTACCAGTCCGAGTCTGTGAAAGGTTTAAATTAGTGTGAAATGAAGCAAGAGACCATTATGATTTAGTTCATGGAGTACTGAATTCATTGCATTCATATTGACCAACATGCACAGGTTAGAAAAAATGATTATAGTATTTAAGAAGGAAAGAAAGAAGAGCTCCAGGCACCTCCACCTTACACTGCTGCTGTTGTTTGTGTCGCTCCAGCCAGCCTGATGACTGACTTGGACACACACGTGGCATTGGCCAGGCATAGAAACAGGTGAGAAGATGATTATATCGAATTCTTTTGTTTCTGGCATCTGTCTCAGACTTTGAAAACCCTATCATATTTTAATTATGGTCAGTTGATTTTCACTGAAGCTTGTATTATCCAATAATTAGAGGCATTTAAGTTAAAAATGATGGAAAATTCTCATAAATTATTCATCTGAAAGACAGTAATGGATTAAATAGAATTAAACTTCAGATTCATATAAGGAAGGCTCCGAGGTGTCTGCTGACTTTAAGCTATTTGTATCTTCATCAGTCTTCATATTAAACTCCATCTAGAAGCATGCTGAGTTATTTTATTTTCTTCACAAAGACTCATATAAGGCTGTGGTTAGACATAGGTTCTATAGAAAAACCTTCAGTGAAGTAAACAATACTAACTTGTGAGTTATTTTAAGAAAATGGTCTAGGGCCAGAAAGATGGCTCTGTGAGAAAAGGCATTTGTTGCTAAGACCACACACCTGAGTTTGATCCCTCGGACCCATATGGTAGAAGGAGAGAACTGACTACTTCGGATTGTCCTCTGACTCCCATATGTGTGCTATGGCATGCAGGAGCACATACATACATACATACATACATACATGTATGTATGTAAATGCTTCAATCATGGTAAATATTATGGGGAGGCTGAAGAACTACTATTGCTTACTCTGCAATGTTCAGGGTAATTATTTATTTTATAAACAACTTAAATCGTAGAGATTTTCCCTTGTTATTTTACCTTCTTTTTGCCAGAATGCCTTTCCATTCTTTCCTTTTTGATAAGTAACTTTTTCTAGACACTTCCACTTCCTGCGCTTAAGAACAACAGATAGAGTGACACAGGAAGTCATTTGAAATGCTAGGTGTAATCCAGAGCAAGAAGGAAAGGCAAAAAAAAAATTAGTGTATTCAATTATTCATCCAAGTAAAATGAGATCAGCTAGAAGTCAATATCATGAACAAAGAGTTACAAAGTAACTCATTAAATTCAACCAAGCTGCTCAGTCCTATTTCATTCTTGAGTTCAGGAAGCAATCACCTCACTAGTAAATTCCAAGACATCTGATACTGTTCATTCTATTCTTTTAGACTAATGGCACACTTAAAATTATTTATGAAGGGCATACAGGAATGTGCACATGTGTGTGATGGTGCCTTTGCCCATGTATACATGTCTAGAGGTCAGAGGTCAACATCAGATGTTTCTTCTCCAACCTTTGTTTTTGAAACAGTCTCTTATTGAAGGTGGAGCTCATTAACTAGCTATCTGGCCAGCCAATCCCCGCCATCTTGCAGGCTCCGTCTCCTAGCACTGAGAGCACCATGCCCAGTTTATTATACAGGGTCTGGGGATCTAAACTCAACTCCATATACTTGACAATACGCAGTTTACCATCTTCACAGCCTCCTAAGATTAGTTTTTAAATGATTCATCAGTTGTCACTAAAATCTTTTCAGTGCCTACTTCTGTTAAATTTGGGGAATATACAATATTTTTCAAGTACTATAGTGAAGCATTAGGTTTTTTATTATTTTTTTATTTTGTTGCTATTATAAGGGAGGGTGTCCTGAAGCCCAAACTAACCTTAATTTCAAGACCTCCCTGCCTCTAACTTCCCAGTGCAGGAATTACAGGTATGTACCATCATACCTAACTCATAGGAGCACCGATTTTAAAACATTGAAGTTTTGTTAGCAAGACCGCATATACATATTTGACAAAATAGTAGCAGACATGTCTGAGAGATTGATTTCGTGTATGGAGAATAGTTAGTTTTATTGTGAGTCCTTCCTCTGTCTTCAACTTGGCATCTTTATGAGGCATTTGCCCAATGAAATGCAAGCACTACAATCAACGTCACAAGAATAGAGGAGCAAGTTCATGTCTTTCTGACTCATCCTTCTGCACATAAGAGAAACAAAATGGGAGACTTTGTGGAGTGAGAGTGCGTGCGAGAAAGCCCCGCAGCACACCTCTCACTCACAGTCGCCATTTACATGGCCATGGCTTTGCTTCTAATGCTATGGTAAACACCGTGGCCAAAATCAACTTGGAAGGAGGGAATCATTTCGGTTTGCGATTGATAAGCCCATCTAGGAGGGAAGCAAAGGTTGCACAGCAAAGCCCTGTCTCAAAAGAGAAGGAGGAGGAAGAGGAGGAGGAGGAGGAGGAGGAGGAGGAGGAGGAGGAGGAGGAGGA